>OX459029.1:24945815-25350775 GCA_949775025.1 Tricholauxania praeusta | reverse complement strand
CCAAAGAAGTGAAACTTTCAATAAGATCATTGTTGACGCGACAGCATATACCGAAGAAGAAGATAAAGCCGTACATTTTGGAGGAAATTTTTCTAATATTCACAGACAAAATACTAAAAATAAACCAGACACTTCGGTCTATAAATAACTGTTTATTCTCATGCACTGCTGCTAATTTTTTTCTGCTTATAGAAATACTTTAAATAACTCTAATTAATCTTAATTTATATATCCTTTGGGCCCTTAAAATCTTACAAGATCATTTAATGCAAAAAAAAAATCTTCAGTAGCAGACAAAATTTCGAATTATCTCATTAAAAATTTATCTTATCTGCTTTTGAGTTATTGTGTTAATAATGGTTTTTTCTGGATTGTTGATAAATTGGAAAAATTCAGCCCACGGTTTTAGCTTTAACAACTTTAGACCGATTTCCATGGTTTCAAATCTGGGAAAAATGTTTGAGCTGAGCTCAATTTGGAATATGATTACATTCCTCGTCTACAATTTTAATTTATAAGAGGAAATGCTTTGGTTGACACTTTGGTAAAGTTCCATAGTGATTTAATTTGCAATCTTCGAGATCAATAATGCAAAAATTCAAAATGTCTTAATTTTATTCACTAGTAATCCAATGCTTTCGCTTTTCTGCGTTTCTATGGTTTAGCGTTTCTAGTAGTGGAGACTCTGCCTGCGGACTTATAGCGATTGCTGTTCGTTGTCGTTGACGATTGTATTAGTTGCTTCGGATTGTTCCTGGTCGTTGTCTTTGTAGACTATGTCAGTTGCTTCAGATTGTATCTGTTGTTTGTAGACTTTGGATAATATGTACTTCAGCTGCTGCTGGTCGTTGTCGTCGTAGATTTTGTTGATTTCTTCAGCTGCTGTTAGTCGTTGTCGTTTTATACTTTTTTTTATGTTATATCAGCTGTTGCTGGTCATTGTCGTTGTATTTTGTTTATTACTTCAATTATAGCTCTCAAGTTTCGATTAAATATTTGCTGTTAATATTGATAAAAACTAATTTCGAACCCCTCATCACCTCCCAAACCCATCAATGTACCTTATTACACCTCCCCAAAAGCTTTAACGACATTCTGAGTTTTTGTAAAATATTATCTAAGCACTTCTAAATACGTAATATAATTACGTATAACTTCTAAATACGTAAGGTCTACCTTCTGGACATTGGTTTTTTTGAGGAATTTTCTTTTTTTTTACCGTATTTTAAAGTGTGAATTTGAGGTTATGTTAAAATCTAATGGAGATGCGTAAGTTTTGACCACGGATTCAGTTTTAGCACACCAAAATTCATACCTCAACTTTCAACTACAAGGCTTTTTTTTCCTGTGTTATCGCTCGATAACAGAAATGTTTGCTCATGCGAAGAACATACATCATTCTTACGATTCTGATTTAATTATTACACTAATTAAAATTATTCTATATACGATCATTAATGGTCCCATTAATTTCATTGTTAAAAAAATAACACTAAAATTCCATTTAGCAATAGTTTTCATGCAAAATTAATATGTTTTGTACTGATGTTGAGCCAATACTATGTCTACTAGGAAATGAGTCCGATAAACTATAGACTTCATGTGATATATTTGTGGCATAATAGTATTGATATAAAAGTCAACGCATTATTAGTTACAAATAATGTCAATCATATTGAAAAACTGATAGCCTTGATGATATAATAAATTTTATTGCTTAAGATAATATGGTGGCCAGATGATATCAATTGAATCAGCCGTTTAAACTAAATTTTATAATCATACTAGCGAACCGTCGCTTGTTTCGCTACGCGTGCGAGAATAATATTCTTAGTTGTCTAAAGAAAAAATTTGTCGACTGGCCGAACAGTTAAAATAGTTTTTTTTCAAAAATTAAAAAATTGCTTAATCACTTTTTTAAAATGAGTTTATTGTAATGCTTTTCGGTAAATAATAAAAATTTTTTGTTTTTCCATCTGTTGTGCAATGCTGATGGTTTGCCTACTCGTGAGCATTCAACATAAAGCTGTTCGTGTGATTAAACTGGATACTCCAAGTTGATACCGCAGGTTTCCAAAGATTGACCTTGCGCCGTATTGATGGTGATCGCAAAAGCAAGACGAACAGGAAATTGAAGGCGAAAATGGAAAACAGGTAGGAATCATAGGAGTTCGGGGAATCAAAATCGCCTTTGTATTTTTCTTTCAAAATAGTTGCTGCGATGACATTGTTCAGTAGTTTTTCACGGCAAGTCTGGTGTCATTACAAAGTCGTAGGTGGCTTATATTGCGAAGCACAATAATTGGTGCACCAACTTTGAGTTGTAGATTGTATGGTGACAGTCCTGGCAAATCAAGTGAACTCAAAAATGAATAACCGCAATTTGTCGTCCTATCTAATTATATAAGTGCGCAATGTCAACTACGAAAAGAAAATGTAAATCGTCAACATACAGAAAGTTGCATACAACAACTGTTATACATTCGTCCCTCATACTTTTCGAAAACACAATATTTACAAAGTGCAAAATGATAACTTTGCATAGAAATTTAGAATCTTCTACGTAAAGAACTGGAATGGGATAAATAGCGCGCAGCGAATCAGCACAATGAATGAATGGCGTTTAATTTTCTCATGTTGGTTGGTACCGCCTATTTCTTCATTGAAACTTACTTTAGACCGTATCTTTTACATATGTATGTGTGTACCAAGTCCCAGTCGTCTGCGTCTAATAGTTGAAGAGATATGATGAACTTGATTTTTCTCTTATGTGGGAGGGCGTGGCGTCGCCATTTCTTTCAAACTAAACTATGCTAAGAACTTCCGACAAACCATACGAAACATATGTACAAAATTTTATACATCTGCGTCAGGTGCTGAGGTACACGTAACGAATTTTACTTTTTTCACGTATGGGGGCGTGGTACCGCCTATTTTTTCATTAAAACTTATTTTAACCCGTATCTTTTATATATGTACCAAGTCCCATTCATCTGCGTCTAATAGTTGATGAGATATGATGATTTGATTTTTCTATTATATGGGGGGCGTGGTTTCGCCTTTTTGTTGCAAACAAAACTATGCTAGGAACTTTCCATAAACCATGAAAAACATGTGATATGTACAAAATTTTATTCATCTGCATCAAATAGGTGCTGAGATATAACAAATTATAGTTTTTTCTCTTACGGGAGGCGTTGTAACGCCCATTTTTTCATTGAAAATTTCCTTAGGTCATATTTTTTATATTTTTTTAAGTTTCATTCATATGCGTCCAATATGAATGAGATATTATGAATTTAAATTTTCTCTTATATGGAGGGGCGTGGCATCACCTTTTTTTCCAATACAAACTATGCCTATACCCGCAGACCAAAAGAAATACTTATTTTGAAAAAAAATTATGAAAAGCCGTCGAGCGGTTCGCGAGCTTAGGTCGGACAGACGAATGGCGTTCAATTTTTATACATATATGTATATGGGGCATTCTATGCCAAATTACCGATGTTTTGGCCCGACCCACTTCGATTTCGCTAGTTTTTTGATATGTTTTAGTGCGTATTAAAAGAAACAATCACACCAATTTCCAGTTTCGTATTCGAAACCGTTTTCGAGTAATCGATTTTTAAATTTTTAACCAAAAACTTTTCAATTAACGATAGACTAGTAATAAATATCGATATCAATAAATAGTAAGGTATACTTTTTTTGTATTTGTATGTAGTTTAAAAAAAATAAAAAAAAATTATTCGAAGTAATAATCAGTCAGTTATTAACGTTTAAAGATTAAAATCGACATTTTCGAAAAGTGCGACACCTTCGACTTTTCTTAAAAATTTTCTCAAAATTCTACTCTATATTATGCAATTTTAAAGCCATAGTTCAAGATGTGCTGACAATTTTTTCTATTTTTTTTCGAGTTTAAAAAATTTTATATTTGTTTTCTTATGATTGAATTATTTATATCACTAATTTAAATATAAAAAGATCTGGTTTTTCACATACTTTTTTTTATTCTAACGTATTTTTTCTTACTAACGGTTTGGAGTTAATGAAAATCGAATAAAATTTGATCGAGTTACAATTTATCAAATTCCGAAAAAGGTGATGTTTTTGCTCATTTTTAAAAGTCACTAAATTTCAATTCCTTTGTTTAAGCCCGAAACTCGCTATTTAAATATTTAGGAAAGAACACGAAATTTTCACAAAAAGCTGTAAATTGGCCCAAAACAACTTCGAACACATGTGGGGGAATTTTAAAAAGTCCAAAATATTTTTCTCATTATTATGTTACAGTTATGCCGTATATTAAGCATAAGAAAATTATTAATTATTTATATAAGTTTTGTTAAAAAAACTTTTGTTCAAATAAATTATAAAGTTAATAACAAATTCAGCAGTGAGCAAATATTTACTTGTTAACAATTATAATTTTAGAGCATGAAAATATTTAAACAATTGCTTTTCTAATACAGAACTAAAAGGGAATAACTTCAAAACAAATTTCGGGTATAAATACTCGAGTATTTTAAGACTAAATTCAATCAAATACCAAACTGAAAAGTGTTCATTTCTACTTGCTAAAAAGAATTAAATAAAAATATGCAATTCGTACTTGCTTTAGTGATCGCTCTCCTGGCTATAACTGCCCAGGCTAATGTACTATCAAACGTGCCTATAGTTGGAGGGGCTGTTGGCCAAGTCGCTGATACTACCAAAGATGTGCCAGTAGTGGGTTCAGCTGTTGATAATATCGATGAAATTTTAACAACCGTGTCAGATCTCCCGAATCCCACTGATCTTGGTCTTGAGGGGTTGGTGGGATTAATTGAACAAATATCGTTACTACTTCAAAACGTAAATAACAGCTGAGTGTATTTAATTTTTTGGTTCTTATTGCCATATATATTCGCTTACAGGCAATCCAAGCATTACTATCTGGTGTCAAAATTCCAGATGTTACAGACGTCGCTGATGTTGCTAGTGTTGTCTAAGAACTATATTAGGATTTAAAATCCAAACTGATAGCAGTACAACCTAGTCGAATAAGAGCTGTTAGTATTAAGTGGAGAAATGTAATTGTAACTGTATATACTTAAAAAAACAATTATTATAAATAAAAAAACTTGAATCAAATCGGTACACTCAGTGTGCGCTATTTTGAAAAAAGTTAAGCCATGGGTAGCTATTCTTCAAAGCCTTTTGGTAAAAATAAATCGAAAAAATTTTATAATGTAATTTAAATTAACATATAGGCGGAGAGCCCGCTGTAGAGAAGTCGAGAGTTTAAGATTAAGTGATTGGATGTACGGGAAAGATAACGAATCGGAGTTATCGTGCCAAAGCCCATCCCGATGCTCGTAAGAACCCGATTTTTGTCCGATTTTTTAAGGGAAACTTCTTTAGCAAGGGAGTGATTTGAAATCAGGTGTGTGTACTGAAACGCAAAAGCGACACTGTTTTTTTAGCCGTACTTTCCCTTAGTATAGTTTTTTCCTCGAATGAAGGTCTTAGTTAACAGGTCCTAGAATATCTACAGCAGTAAATGATAAATCAAATACTCATCAAGCAGAGTGCTTGAGATCGGTTAACCAAAGGCTGAGATATAAGCGTGGAAAGATTTCCTATTATATAGATTCATGTAACATGCCATTTAAGTAAAATTTTTTTTTATCTTAAAATTTTCATAGAATTTTTGATTTTTTTTTATGGCTTAAGAATTCTTAGCTTTCGATTTTCTTAGATTTACTTATTTTGGTAAATTCTTTATTTTGTTTTTTTATTTTCTTTTTTTTTTACATGAAAAACAATTTTGTTTTTCTTAAAGTTAGTTAAATAATATATTTAACTCTATCATAGAAAATAAACCTTTACAGAAAAATTATAGCATTTAATTTTTATGCCAAGTTTGACTTTAGTGATTACAACCTTTCAATTACACGCAATTGTACCAACATCTAAAATAGAGCGTTAGTACAGAGTTAGTAAGTTAGTTAGTCTGCTAAAAGAAATTTCCTCTTCCTTTCCTGGTGGGCCTCAAAGAAGATCGGATCGTTTGCAACAATCAGAAAAATCCAAGATTATAAAGTTCATCTTCGCATTTACTGCAAATCATACCATAAGGAATTCATTTAATTAGGTAAAAATATTTAGATGTAACTTCTGATTAGCAAATTTTCTGAAAGTTATTGTTTTTTAATCTTATTTAGAATTCACGAGTTGAATTTCTAATTCAAGCTCTTCACCAAATTTTTAAAGAAAATTTTTCATCACTTAAAGAATATTGTGCAGAGAAATTTTCATCTAAAAATATTTTATTTTGGAGCATAAGGTAACATTCATGCTAACAAAAAAAAAAAAACGTAATTGCATTATTAAAAAGTATGCATTTGCATCGTTTCTTTTTACCTTTTTTGCTACTCAGGGAATTTAATTCTCATTTTTTTGGAGGAACAACTAAGATTTCTTTGCGCCGTCGCTTACAAGACGTCAGCGTTCCAATTTCGTCTTCAGTCAGTCTACTTTCAAGTGCCGTCATCATCACCACCGTCTGCAGTGTTAGACGTGCACGATCAGAGATAGCGCATAGAAAGCTGATCGTCGGAATACCGAAAAACTGTGCTCCAAAGAACTGTTAAACTTAAGTACAAAATATCCAGAAGTCTGGGTAAAAAGAAAAACTTAAAAAAAAAAGACCATTAGGTTCCCCTTAAATGTTAAGAAAAGTGCTTCCAAAAACAAAAAAAAAAAAAACACTAACGGAAAAATCGTGGTGAAAATTTATAAGAAAAAACTACTCTTGTCAAAAAAAAAAAAAAAAAAAAAACAATTAAGTGCGTTGTGCTGTAATTCTAAAAATTTGGTTAGTTCAAATTCATGTAAAAGCTCTGTAAAAATTGAAAAAAAGTTGAAAACAATGCATCGCAAAAAGTAAGGAATTGTAAAAAAATGAAAATTAGTTAACCTTACTTATGTTGTTCTATTCCTACTTAACAATTAAAGTTAGTGTTAGTCATTGCTAATTACTTAATATCATTTTTATCAAAGTTTTCGTGCAAATAATTAAAAAGAAAAAAGACAAAATCAGAAAATCTAAAATTTCATAGAGAAAATCATACAAAAGTATCATGCAATTTTATGATTAAAGTCATGCCATAAAAATTGTTACTTAACTGTGCACTCATAAAATCAATTTGCGCTTAGTGACACTCGTTAAGCATAAAACAAAAACATAATTCTGTAATAACAACAACAACAACCATACGCTGAATACGAAATGCAGATTCTGCAAACGTATGGTTGAGTGTTGATAATTTTGTTTATCACCCACAGCATCTTCGCAGCAAAAATGATGGAAGGCCTTTCAGCAAGCTGTTTGCGGATTTGTATGTAAGTTTGGTTTTACAATTTTTTTTCATTGTTCACTTTGACTATTACATTGCGCATGTCTGGAGAGATAAGCGGAGTTCTCAGTTTCAGTTCCAATCATTCCTTACAATGGTTTAATATGTTTATTAGTTTATTTTAACTTCTTTTGTAAATTTAATAGCTCATCTCTCTTAAATGCGAAATGTATTATTTTTTTTTGATTTCTAAATTTGTTTTGATCATTAGTTTTCTGAGGGTTGTCATATGCAAAGCGCATTTTAATTGTGGCTTAAATATTTTATTTATATTGAAACTAGAGAAAAGTCAAATTAGTGCTGTAGATGCTAAAAAAAAAAAATACATAATTTACCTTTCTTAAGTTTGTTTATTTGCCTACCTACTTATCTACTCATACCCTCAAACTTTTAAAATATAATTTGATAACTAGTACTAAATTTAAATTTTGATACAAATGCATATACTAAAAATGGGAATATGAGAAAACTTGAATTTGGATTTTATAAGTGGAAATTAAGTTATGTTAGCGAAATCTTTAATAAAACCTATATTTAAATGAAATCTACATTAAAATGAATTGCTAATTTTTGATATTTTCGTTTTCTGTGGCATGGAGAGGTAAATTTGGTAATATAAGTACGCAGTGGGATCTTTCAGATAATTTTGCCAAGAAAGATCATTGGTTGGGATAGGTTGCGAGCTAGCCTATCTGCACTCTATTACAAGATAGGCGAATCGAAACCATTATGAGAGAGAAATTTGTACCTGAGTTCCATTTTCTTTTAGTATACCGGTCTTAAGTTTTTTTTTTTTTGACTTTTTAGATTTTTTATTTTTTATTTCGACAGGGACTCTTTAATAATAATAAAATGTCGTAGTGGTGACTGGTATCGAGTAGAGCCAAGAACCTCCCCAGCCACTGACCGCTAGCCCAAATAGACGGGTCCCACTCGGCTTTACTCGTTGACCAACGCAATGCTTTTTTTCACTTGAAAAACTCAACCCCCATTCACTCTACGTTTACATTCACCTACTTTTGGGCCAAATTTTTTGTTGGCTAAGCCAACCCAACCGAATCTAGAATCCTTTACTTTATACTGAAAAAAATTGGCCCAAAAAATAGGTGGCTACCCATGTTTAGGAAAAGATTTGACACAGTAGTTTCATGTATTTAATTTAGGCTCGTCAAGGTCTATCATTTGACTTACATTTTAAGCAGGATTCTTACACCAAAAGCGTTTTCTTAACCTTCAAACGGGCACTATTAACATATGGTAATATCGCAATTTATAATTTGCTGGAATTCATTTATTCGTGATCCGATTTTCATAAAACTTCGACTCAGTGACTAAGTTTTCGACCTCTTTTCGAAAAACTTAATATTCCTAGTATATTTTGATTTTTTCCGTTATTTTTTGAAAATCTGACATTTTAACTTAATAAACGGGTACTATTAACATATGTTAATATTAATTTTATTTCAGGGATTTTGTTAGTTTATGTGCATATTTTATTTTATTATAATATTAACAAAGAAGGCATTTTTAAATAAAAGCTTATTAAAAAAATGATCACTTGATAAATATTTTTTGATTTTACAGTTATTTCAAATTGTTGCATTAAATTTTGTTAAAACTTTGCTATGCTCAATTTAAACAGGCTTCTTGCACTGGATACAAATTTTTCTAGTCGCTCTTTTTTGTTTGGCGTCTTCGTGGTAGGATATATTGAAAAAAACTTTTACATTTGAATGACCATGAACATCTTTATCCGGGACAAAGCCTTCAGTATCATCACTTATCATTCATTCATTTTCTGAGTCGCTCCCGTGCCCGAGTTGTACGGAATATGCTTCAATTTCTGATCAGAGGCTTCCCCATCATATCCTTGAGGCTGATATATCCTCTTCCATCATATCACCTTTTGTTGCCTCTGTTTCCACATTGTCCTCATCCGAGCCCATATTGGCAATGAAATGTATTTTGTACTCTGCATGCAATTCATACGGTATCCTGAACATTGGAAAATTTTAATTTTTCGGTGTTTAAAAATAGCTCATACTATACTTACTGAGCCACAGATGAAGCACTAACACATATTTTTAAATTTTTTTGATATTATCTGCCATTTTCACTTATGAGATTTAAATATTTTTTTATTACAAAGCTCACATCTGCTACAAAATTTCAAGACCACTAAGAAACCTAGCAACTGGACTACAGGTTCCCCCCAAAAATATTGTAACCATAGAAACTCTCACAAATCATGATACATATATCGAATTATTCAAGTTCAAAAATCATAGTAAATGTGCAAATTTGCATACATTTTGTATGAAAACTAAGTAATATATTAACATATGTTAATGGTGCCTAGTGCTTCACCGATACGAGAACGATACGATAATTCAAAAATTATCGTATCGTCCTCGTAGCGCCAAGCTTATCGTCTCGTACTCGTTCTCGTACGAGACATTTTTGATCTGTATCGTTATCGTCTCGTTCTCGTCTCGTTATCGCCGATATTTCTCGGTTATTCTCGTTTACTTGTTTTATAATTATCTTGTCAAACTGAAATTAAATGCAACCGTGAAAAAGGCTCCATCGCTGTCAAGAATAAGCAAATCAAAAATTCAACATGCTTATTTTGATGGGAGACGAAGGAGTTGCTGCTGCCATATAATGTGATGTAAATCACCACATATTGTTTTGATTTGGTTTTCATATTTTTGTGTTTTTTTTTGTTTGTTTTTATTAAAAAAAAAATACTTTCGTCGGTGTATGCGTGTATGTACATTAGGGTGATTCAAATTTTTTATTTTTTGTTTTTTTTAAGGTGCTGTTGCTTAAAAAGTAAGTTTATGATATGAAGAAAAAGCTCACGAAAATTCAGCTCTGTAACTCAATTTTATAAGGTGGCGCCGGAGCCTGTTAGTTTTACATGTAAATTGTATGGAAAAATTATTTTTTTCAAAAAAGGTGTCTAAATGAATAGGTGATTAGTGCTGTTGAGCTAAAAGGGGTCGTTTTTCGATGTAATTTTTTACGCTGAATCCGAATCTGGCCTCAGAATTGACCCATCATGTCGGAATCCTGAAATATTTGAGGCTAAGTACCTAAAACATGATGTTTTTTGTCTACTTTCGAGGCCATGTATAGGATTTAAAGAAAGTTGATCAGCTTATTTTTAACAAAAGCATCATTTAGTACCATCCTTGCCCTTTAAAATGAGCTTTCAAGTGGTGATGCTTCCTTGCAAAGTTGCAGCCATTTCAAGGTGACATGAATTTGAAACCCGTTGGTTAATATTGTTGGGTTGCAACCCATTGTAGGGGATCCAATTCATGTCACTTTAAAATGGCTATAACTTTGCAAGGAAACATCACAGATCACCACTTGAAAGCTCATTTTAAAGAGCAAGGATGGTATTAAATGATGCTTTTGTTAAAAATAAGCTGATCAACTTTCTTTGAATCCTATACATGGCCTCGAAAGTAGACAAAAAACATCATGTTTTAGGTACTTAGCCTCAAATATTTCAGGATTCAGACATGATGGGTCAATTCTGAGGCCAGATTCGGATTCAGCGTAAAAAATTACATCGAAAAACGACCCTTTTCAGCTCAACAGCACTAATCACCTATTCATTTAGACACCTTTTTTGAAAAAAATAATTTTTCCATACAATTTACATGTAAAACTAACAGGCTCCGGCGCCACCTTATAAAATTGAGTTAAAGAGCTGAATTTTCGTGAGCTTTTTCTTCATATCATTAACTTACTTTTTAAGCAACAGCACCTTAAAAAAATCAAAAAATAAAAAATTTGAATCACCCTTATGTACATACATATGTATGTGCAAGTGTTTTTGTAAAAACAAATAGTGCAAAATATACGCGCTCAATGTTCGAAATGCTTATCGTACGATAAACAAGTGTTTATCGCCGAGAACGAGATAACGGCCAGACCTTTCTCGTTCTCGCCCTCGGTCATACGAGAAATAATTTTTTTATTATCGTCTCGTTATCGTTCTCGTTCTCGGTCCCGATAACGATAACGAAAACGATATTTATCGGTTCTCGGTGAAGCACTAATGGTGCCCGTTCCCGTAGTTAAACATTGGTGCCGGTGTGAAGGTTAAAAATATTGGTCCAAAAAACTGCTGGCAACCCATGTTTGGGACAATATTCGGCAAGGCCACCTTATATGTGACCTGTGCCCAAGAAAAACGGTTAGTGTATTAAACCGGTTTTTGAGAAAAACGCGTTTAAAGTTTTCGTTGCATGTTTTTTCCTATAAGATGAAAAAAAAAACAATTTTCAGACATTAACCGTCTTTCTTAGGCACGGGTCACATATGTATATTATATTTCGTCTCATCAAAGTTAATCATTTGACAAACATTTTAAGCTGGAATCTTTAACCATAACCTTTTTTCTGCAAAAAGTTGGCCTATTAAACAGTAGGCAAAACGTGTTTGGGACGTGGTTCAAAAAAGCAATACTATATATTATATTTAGGCTCTACGAACTCTATCATTTGACCTACATTTAAAGTTGCAATCTTATACACTTTTTATTAAAAAAAATCATACATGTGCTGTTCATACGTGGTGGAGGTTATAAAATTAAACTACGATAGAATGACACAAAAATGTTTTATTAAATATAAATCGCGAACCTTTTGAAAAATATGCATCACAAAATAGAAGTATCCAGACTACACGAAGTTGTTTTCCCTTGCTCTTTCTCATCAAATAGCAAGCTCCACTGAAGGAAATTAAGTATGTACTTACTTAAATTTCGCACACACACCCTTATTTTTTGCTATTACTTTTGATATTTTAATAACAACGTTTAGTTATGAAACAATAACGATTAACGAGAGAGAGTAGTATGTAGATTTCTTTTCCTCGCTTCGACAAGTCTTTTGCAGTTGATCAGCGCAGTGCTTGAAAAAATTGAATAAAATAAGAAATCTTCCCACGCTTATATCACAGCCTTTGGTTTACCGATCTCAAAGCTAGTTTTCAAGCACTCTGCTTGATGAGTATTTGATTTATCATTTATTGCTGTAGATATTCTAGGACCTGTCAACTAAGACCTAACTTCCTCACTAACACCTGATTTCAAATCACTCCCTTGCTAAAGAAGTTTCCCTTAAAAAATCGAACAAAAATCGGGTTCTTACGAGCATCGGGACGGGCTTTGGCACGATAACTCCGATTCGTTAGTTTCAAAAAAATGCATTACTATCTTTCCTGTACATCTAATCACGTAATTTTAAACTCTCGACTTTTCTACAGCGGGCTCTCCGCCTATATGTTAATTTAAACTACATATTAGTTATAAAATTTTCTAATTTTTTCGATGTATTTTTAACAAAAGGCTTTGAAGAATAGCTACCCATGGCTTAAATTTTTTTCAAAATAGCGCACACAGAGTGTACAAAATTATATAAAAAAATACCGATTTGGTTCAAGTTTTTTTATTTATAATAATTGTTTTTTAAGTGTAAACAGTTACAATTACATTTCTCCACTTAATACTAACAGCTCTTATTCGAATAGGTTGTACTGCAATCAGTTTGGAATTTAAATCCTAATATTGTTCTTAGACAACACTAGCAACATCAGCGACGTCTGTAACATCTGGAATTTTGACACCAGATAGTAATGCTTGGATTGCCTGTAAACGAAAATATATGGCAATAAGAACCAAAAAATTAAATACACTCAGCTGTTATTTACGTTTTGAAGTAGTAACGATATTTGTTCAATTAATCCCACCAACCCCTCAAGACCAAGATCAGTGGGATTCGGGAGATCTGACACGGTTGTTAAAATTTCATCGATATTGTTAACAGCTGAACCCACTACTGGCACATCTTTGGTAGTATCAGCGACTTGGCCAACAGCCCCTCCAACTACAGGCACGTTTGATAGTATATTAGCCTGGGCAGTTGTAGCCAGGAGAGCGATCACTAAAGCAAGTACGAATTGCATATTTTTATTTAATTCTTTTTAGCAAGTAGAAATGAACACTTTTCAGTTTGGTATTTGATTGAGTTTAGTCTTAAAATACTCGAGTATTTATACCCGAAATTTGTTTTGAAGTTTTTTCATTTTAGTTCAGTATTAAAAAAGCAATTGTTTAAATATTTTCATGTCCTAAAATTATAACTGTTAACAAGTAAATATTTGCTCGCTGTTGAGCTTGTTATTACCTTTATAATTTATTTGAACAAAAGTTTTTTTAACAAAACTTATATTAAGCATTTTCTTATGCTAAATATACGGCATAACTGTAACTTAATAATGAGAAAAATATTTTGGACTTTTTAAAATTCCCCCACATGTGTTCGAAGTTGTTTTGGCCAATTTATAGCTTTTTGTGAAATTTTCATGTTCTTTCCTAAATCTTTAAATAGCGGGTAAGCTTTTTTGAAGGCTTAGATAAAAAAGCTTTCTAGTGGCTGCTGCAAAAAATAGAGCTACAGTCTGTTAGTAAAACGCTTTGAGTAGAATATTGTTTGAAAGTACTTAGTTAGTAATTGACAACCCATGTTTGAGACGGTATTTGACAAGGTAACCCTTTATATTATCTTAAGGCTCTTTGACCTCAATCATTTGACAAACATTTCAAGCTGTAATCTTAAGCATAAATTTTTAATAAAAAAAAAAAATCGGCCGAGAGCCAAGAGAGAGTTTTTTCGACTTTTCTACAGCGTCCTTTTGGACTATTAGTTTTTATGTTGCATTTTAAAATTTAATCTTTTGATTTGAGTAAGCTCCTTCTCTTTTAAATATGTTGAGAGTTGCTTAAAACTAAGCGTTGAGACTTCGTTAAAGCCAATTTTGGAATTATTATTGGAACATACATACTTGACTATGCAAGCAGAACCGATTACAACATGTCGAGTGAAACATGATGTCAGTGAATGGCGATTCTTATTTTAATGACTAAAAAACATTAGTTTTGTTTTATTGCTAGCAATTTATCAATGGCCAATACCAAGGGAAATCCGGTAAAGATCGACGCCTCAAATTCGTTTACTGTATTAATGAATGATGTCTGGCTGTTTTACCATTACTATCTAACGTTGCTTTCTTTCGTAACGTTGAAGGCGATGTTTTGGTTCGACTTGCAGATAGTATGAACACACAGTAACGGGCTGCAATTATAGAAATAAACCAATAAATATCGTTCCAACGTATTACGGACCATCAATTTGTGAAAATGTGTTTGAGCAGGGGCAAGTGGGACCACCCGTTGCTTCAAAGCAAATTGATAAAGATACATTATCATCATTGTCGGCGTCCGGGAACTCAACATAAATTTCTGTGTTACCACAAATCTCGGACATACCTTTCAAGGCACCCTCAGTTTCGGTAAGTCCAGCATCACCACAGAATATTTGATCGTCTGAGAAATCTTCGGTATCCGTCAACTCGTCCACAGCATCTGGCAGCAAAACAATTATATCAATAGCCAATGAGTTCGAAAATTGTGACCATTAGTGTTTGCGGCTCGGTCTCCTCATCGTCAGATCACTCATTTTCAATTATGGCTTCCGATTCACTAATTCAAAGGAGGATCCGAAATCACACTCGAACACGTTGCCATAGCTCTCCTCGAAAGTACAAACATTCAGAACCACAATTGTTAATACAATTACAACCGACTGACGCAAGATTTTCCCTAATAAAAATGTACTCCCTAGCGCCGATGGGTGCGAAAACGCACAACATGTACATGTGCATAAACGGTAACATGTAAAAATTTGAAATTATTATGAGATGTACATAGGCCTAAGGGCTACCGATCCCCATCATTATATATTCTTTAAATATTTTTTTTCTGTGTGTTTTTTATGTTAAAATGGTTATTTTTTCACTTGCCGGAAAACCAACACCTGACAAAGCAGCTATCATTTAGTAGATGACGTCATACGACTTATCTGTCCAGGACGCATATGTAAGCCCATTCATGTATTATCCACATCAAAAGCGATATCAACTTCCTAACATTTCCTATGAGTTTTCAATTACATCTCTGTTTTTTGTTGCACCTGTCGGCGTTAATGGGTTAATCTAACTCAAATAAGCTGCGATATTTCGCCAAGAGAGAAATGATTCAAATATTACTAATGCGGTTGAGTTTTATCAGATTTTTTGTTAAGAGGGGACGTTTGTAACCCCTCGAATATTCTCTCTTCAGAAAAGAAGGTGATGTTAGTAATTTGCACAAAAATTGTAATCTCTTTTTATGGCTTCCACGTTCAAAGCAGCTGCCAAATTTAATGTCGTTATTTGTATTCAATTGCATGAATTATCTTGTAAGTTTTTTCTTAGCATCGTAACTTCAGCATCAAAAAGAAAAAAAAAAAACCAAAAACATACATAAAGCGATGCTCTTGAAAGGATTTGGCTTGCATTATCCATCAATTTTGATTTAATTTCAAGTGCTCAACAGAAGAACTCAACCACAAGAAGCAAAAAATGTGAAATTGAATTCAAAGTAAAAAAAAAAAAAATACCTATTAACCATCCCAGACGTAAAATACCTGCCAACCCAAGACCGTTGAATACGTTTACCGCCGTTGAGGTTTTGTGCGCTTAAGTTATACGCGTACGTGTATGTGTGTGAGTGCATAACATGAACTTCATTCACAAGAGCCAAGAACTGGCTTTGACAGCAGCGGCAACCCCAGCGACATCGGCATTGAAACCTAATGGAAAAATTATTGCTTCAATTATTTTTTTAGTATTCTTTTGAATTTCATAAAAAAAAATTAAAATAAATTCTTTTACGCTAAAAGGGAAGACGCCGAAAAGTCGACTTTAACTTTATTTTTTCCTTGCTGATATTCAACAATAATAAACTCTTCTCAATGCGACGAAATTTCGACACTTTGGCATGTACACTAACACATGGACGAAAGCACACACACACAGCCATTCAACTGCAAGTGAAATTAAGTCGATAAGAAGATTTGCATGTTCAGATTCAAATCAATGGTAGGAATATGAACAGCAAAGAAATGAATACAAAATTAAACCGATTGTATGAAAATTCTGAGCTTCTAACTAAAGCGATTCAATTAAAAAATTTATGAGCCTTCTGCTCATAAATTGTTTTTTTTTGTGTTAAATTAATAAAAAAAAAAGAATTTTGTTAACAAGTTTTGTATTTATTTTGACATATGTTAACATATTGTAGCGTCTGATGTTATATACGAGGTGTATTTTAAATAGAAAGAAACGAAAATGGACAAATAATCAATGAAATCAAGTGTAGTATTTAATTTGACGTTAATGGTAAGAGGCAAACTACTTTAGTAGTTGACTTTTCCAAAACTTTTAAATTTATAATTATTTACTCGAGAACTTATTATTGACTTACTAAAAAAATAGTGGTTGTTTTTACTTACTTTGCTTCTTAATGCTTTTTGATTAAATTTCAGGAAAAATAAAATACACTCAAAAAAACTTCATATGTGTTTTATTACTTTTATCAAAATGTCTTTCTTAAATTTTTTATAAATAAACATACATATATTTTTTAAGGCTGTGCAATGACCCAAACAGACTTGAATTCACGTGATTTTCACAATTTTTCAGCACCAAGCCAAGTATGTTGAACTTGATTCAACTTAGTTCGTTTAGTTCGATGCGTTCGCCAACATCTCGTTATTTTGCTTCAGTTTGTTCGAGGAAGAGACATGAAAATTGCGGTGCGCAGTGAGTCAGCGTTTAAACAAGAAAGTTCTGTAAAAAATTCTTGTCCATTCTCTTTTGTGAATTTGGTTTGCGTTTACACACGAAAACTAGAATTTCTGTGTGCTTGTAAATATCAAAGCAATTACTGCGTCAACCCGCCACGACAAACGTATAGTCAAAGCATAATATAAGCTAACGATCAGAACTAAAGATAATTTCCGAGTACGGCAAATTCTGTAGACCACCATTTCATGCTTCCCCTCTCGCCCAAAAACAAGAAGAATTTTTGGAAAGAGTTTCTGTGTGTAAACGTTGACTAAAGTATCATAAGTAAAAAAGTGGAAACTCGAACAAACGAGTAGCTCAAACTCGAACGAACTGAACATAAGTTAAGTCGAACTCGTTGACAATACCTGTAACAACTGACTTGAAAGACGCTTTTTTATAATACAAGTACAAACAGACCGATGCTATAAGTCTAACAAGATGGACTCCGCAGGTCGAAGTCTATAAAAAAAATGCCGTACCATAAAATGAATAAAATGAAAATTAAAAATTATGGCCATTTGATTTTTTCTATAGACATATCTTATCAGACTAAAACATATCAAAACAAGATTTCTTTATTTATTTTTTAATATCAATAATGATAATTCTGAACTGAAAACATGACTAGCATTAATGGTAAAATTAAAAAATATGTGAGTTTATTACGTAAGAAAACTCACTAATTTTGTAGCTCTAGCTCCTTTACTGTGAAAGTTATGAGATAATTTGTGTTTTTAAGTAAAGAAATTTTGATAAGCACTCAGTACCTCATAGCGTGTTTAAGAGAAAGACCCCTTCCATAGAATTTTTTACTCAAAATAAGTCAGAAAATTGTATTTTTTCGAATGGCTGTCCGGGTCCGTATACGTTTCATCCACAGTATTATTTTTTTCGCATATTGTAGTAATGGAGTAAAATGCTACACACTCGAACATTTATGGAACCACAATGGTTACAAATTCCATTTTTGAACTATATATTTCTTTTTTGAACTATATTGTAACGCATTGATCACAAGTTATGTTCAGTTCATCAAAAAATATTTTTCTTTTCAGTAAAAATTTAATTTAAACGGTGCATATTTTAATGAAAAAAATAATTCAGTCTTTTTATATATGTATATTAACTGAGGATAAAAACCGATTCTAATTCCCACTACACGACTCATGATACAATAGATTTCAGTACAATCCAAAAGCGGAATATCAATCATTTGTCGTAGATCACTTAAGTCTAACGTTTAAGTTTCAGTCATGTAAAATGAAATGCAACCATATTACATCATTTGTGCATTAAAATTGTTGTGCAATTAAAAAAAAAATAAAAAATTAAACAAACTGCTTCTGTGTGTCAACACTTTCTTGCCAAAAAATCAAAAAAAATTCAAATTTCAATCTGTGTTAGTAAAGTACTTGGTAAGTACATACGTGACTTTATATGTACTGGCATGACTCCTATGGGCCAAAATGTCATTTATGTCTTACTTAGCGTTATATCTCTTTTCCATTTTCTTTCATCATATCGTACATTGTATTCCACAATTGTGTTTTGTCTGACATTTCCCATGAGCTGTATATTTTGTTTGTTGTTTCTTTTTTTTTTTTGTTGCACTTATGTCCTTGGTGGTGTCTCTATTGCCAATTACATTACAGTAGTAGGCGGAAAATGAATTTAAATTTTGTATTTTCGAACGAGGTTGACATTTTTTTGTGATAGAATTTACCTCAATATCTGCAAAGGAAACAATTTTTTTATCGTATGGTTACGGCTCTATGTCTGTAGGTATTTTAACTGTATTTTTTATGACAGCGTGTTGTCAGACTGTTTGTGTTTCCATTTTTTATTATTCTTATGTCTGGATAGTCAGTTTATGAGATTTCGAGATTTTTTTCCGAATTTCTCATGGTTCGTTGGTCGGAGGCTTTAAATTTTATATCCACTTTATTGATAATAAACACATTGCATATGATTTGATTTATTTATTCTAATAAAAAAAAACTTTCTTTATGTAATTGGGTTTGATTGTGATTTTTATTATCATATTTGAAGTTTAAAAAAATGCTTCATTTTCTATGAAGTGAATGTGATTAAAAAAAATTCAGTTGACGTGAAACTTCCATAAACTTGTTTTTAAAATATTAAGAAAATCTTATTAGTTTTCATAGAAATAATATGCGCTATGCCAAATTTTTTTTAATCTAAAAAAGAGGCTCTTAAATTAATTTTGTTCAAAAATTATTCTCTCATAAAAACCCAATTAGATGGAATCGATAAATCGTTTTCTTCCAACATTTAATATGTTTTTGACTTTTCAGCCTTTTCCAACCGTTTTAAAACTTTCCAACATCTCTCAGTTCTTCCAACATTTTCCATTTGTTTCGACTTTTTCGACATTTTTCAACTTTTTTAGGCTGATTCAATAGTTTTAAAAATTTTCTGACTCCCCTCAAGATTTTCTAAATTTTTTTTTAATATTTTCCATGTTTTTTAGATTTGTTCGACCCCTTTCAACACTATTCATACTTTTTGGACCTTTTCAATCTCTTTTAATTCTCAGTCTTTTTTAAATTTTCCAACTTTTGAGTTCGTCGATTTTTTCAACCACTTTCATTTATATTTTTCACCCTTTTTTTTAATCATAAGATCAAAACGAAGACGGAGATTTGATATTTGGAGAGACCAAAGACAACATCATTAGAAATTATTCTTCAAATTTATAAACTACACAACAATTGCTGTTGCTTTGGCCTTTAAAAACTTTAAAAATGTTTGAAATTCATTTTTAAATCAAAAAAATGCGCTGAAAAATTAATTTAAAATCAATATGCATTTTACCCAAAATTGTAATCACAGTACTTAAATTAATATAGCTTTATCAAATGTTGTTAAATTGTATGGAAAGTAAAGTATGTGTATATCAGAACCTTTCTATATTTATTAAAGGCAGAAACATTACGAACGCATAGAAGAAACAGTTTTACACACACACACCAATACCAACTTACTTAAGAATATGTGCTATTTTTTAAATTTGTTCATTCCTTGGAGAGTTTTGAAATATTCAATTCACAGATGTGTAAGTGAGATTTCAGAAATCCAAATTATTTTTGTTCATTGTCCCTTAACTGGTTTTGCAATTCAAAACACGTTTAATTCCAATTTTGACGTCAGTTACGCAACGTTACATTTTATTATGTTACATAATGTCGCATTTGAGAATAATACAAAAATAAATAGCATTCCCATTGTTAAAGTCTATATAGCTTGAAATCCGTCTACTTATACGTTGATTTGCTCATTTACTTTTCTTGGTGTTGTTTATATTCTTAGGTCGAGCGTTAATGTCGCTTAGTCCTATAAGAATTGTGCAAAATATAAAAGAAAAAAAATTTATTGGTATTCAACACTTCAAATGTTTTCCTATGACTTGTGGACAGTTCGTAGGAGATAATTTCTAAGAATATATCAGTCTACAAACATAATTATTTTCACCAAGATATATTTACGAAGGATCAAAATTGATAAAAACTCAGTAGAAGGAGACAGGTCATTTAAAATTCTATCGCACTCCGGAATTGAAACAGATCATTATGGAAATTCTTGTCACTTTAACTATGTAGTAATAAATAAAAACAAACATAAATCTATCGAGCTGTTCTCAAATAGAAATGGGTCTGAGCTGGCACAAATCAAAGTTTTTGGTATGAAAAAACATAAAACTTTTTTATATAATATTACATACCATACATCATTTGAAAGGATATTTTCATTAATTTAAATTTTAATCATTTATCAGAGTCAAGGTAATAAGCGTCTTCATTATAAAATGAATACTATAAGTTTGATGTCAATGATTTTTGTACAGTGAAAATAATCTGAAAAAATATGTCAAAACGGTTTTAGAGGTCAAATTATGACACAAAAACGTTTTTCGAAAGCGTAGTTATAAGTAGTCATAATTAAAAATGAAAACATAATAGCGGTTTCAAGTGAAATGTTCAGGAGCACTCTTAGAAGGTTTCTGCTACCTTTTATTGCATAAAACTGTAAAGACGGAGATACTCCAAAAGTGCTTCAGAGCGTGTCACTCGATAACGCTATAAAATGTAAAATATTAAAAACTTTATGGCTTGGATTCAAGCGGACTTTACAGATGGTTCGTACAGTTGAATTCGCTTGAACAATATTTTTTACAACTCGTCAGCATTCCAGAAATTTTAAACTTGCATTTGGGGCATTTCAGCCGAAGCGGACAATGCAAAAAAAAAAAATGAGATTTAGAAATTTGTCCATATTCGGCTTACTTGCACTTCTAAAAGGTGTAAACACTTAATTTTTATCAGGGACCCAAAATAACTATTATTTTCTTTTTTCAGATTGAAAAAATTGCCCAATTTTAATAATTATTTTTAAAAATTGGTTTATAACTATTATGAATAAGAGATATTTTATTAGTTGTCAATAACTATTATTTTTCAATGGATTTTTTTTACGTTGAGTCATAACTATTATGCATAAGAGATATTTTATTAGTTGTCAATAACTATTATTTTTCAATGGATTTTTTTTACGTTGAGTCATAACTATTATGCATAAGAGATATTTTATTAGTTGTCAATAACTATTATTTTTCAATGGATTTTTTTTACGTTGAGTCATAACTATTATGCATAAGAGATATTTTATTAGTTGTCAATAACTATTATTTTTCAATGGATTTTTTTTACGTTGAGTCATAACTATTATGCATAAGAGATATTTTATTAGTTGTCAATAACTATTAATTTGGAAAAAATATTTTTTTACGTTGTTTTGAAAAAAGTGTTCAACAGATTTTCATTTTTGTGAATCTTTTTGCACCAATCGATGGGGAGGTGGTTTTTATGACATCACCAGAGGTGGTCATCGGTTCGAAAATGTACGCGATTTTGACTCATTTTTGAAGTTTTTTTTGCTTCAATCAATGAAAAGAGGTCTAAAAAGGATATTGGCCATCACTAGAAGTGGAACCGATCCTTGAAAGTGCTCGATTTAGGTCCATTTTCGAAATTTTTTTTGCAAAAAATCGATGGAAAGAGGTTGACAATGGGCTTTGGCCATCACCAGAGTTGGTCCCAACTAAAAAAGTGGTCGATTTTGGTGCGTTTTGAAAAAAAAATTTTGTACCAATAGTTGGAAAGAGGTCGAAGTCGAAAAAAAGTACGAGAAAGTGCCCGATTTTGGTCCATTTTCGAAATTTTGTTTGCACCAATCTTTGGAAAGAGGTCGAAGTCGAAAAAAAGGGTGCCAAAAAGTGCCTGATTTTGGTCCATTTTCGAAATTTTGTTTGCACCAATCTTTGGAAAGAGGTCGAAGTCGAAAAAAAGGGTACCAAAAAGTGCCCGATTTTGGTCCATTTTCAAAATTTTGTTTGCACCAATCTTTGGAAAGAGGTTGAAGTCGTAAAAAAAGGTACCAAAAAGTGCCCGATTTTGGTCCATTTTCGAAATTTTGTTTGCACCCATCTTTGGAAAGAGGCCGAAAATAGATTTTGGTCATCATCAAAGGTGGTTCTGAGTCCCAAAATGTGCCCGATTTTGATCCATTTTCGAAATTTTGTTTGCACCAGTCGTTAAATAGAGGTCGAATATGAGTTTTGGACCTCATTTGAGGCGGCTCCGGACCCTGGAAAGGACCGTTTTTGACCCATTTTCGAAAAAAAACTTCTTTTTTCTGTAATAAATGGGAAAAGGTCGAAAATGGATTTTGGACATCACTTAGAGTGGCTTCTGAGTCCGGCCCCGAGAAAGAACCGTTTTTGACCCATTTTCGGAAAAATTTTTTTTTCTGTAATTAATGTAAAAACGTCGAATATAAATATCTGACATCATTTAGGGTGGCTCCGGGCCCTGGAAAGGACCGCTTTCGATAATTTTGGTAGTTTTCAAGTTCCGGAGCTACTCTAAAAGATATCCAAAACGCATTTTCAACCTTTCATAATCGATTGGAGCAATAAAAAATTTTAGGGTGGTTCATAAAAAATTTTTTTTTTTGTTCGAATCGATAGGGAAATGTCGACAATAGTCATTTTCGAGCTTTATCTATGAATTGGAGCAAAAAAAAAAATTTTTATGAACCACCCTAAAATTTTTTATTGCTCCAATCGATTATGAAAGGTTGAAAATGCGTTTTGGATATCTTTTAGAGTAGCTCCGGAACTTGAAAACTACCAAAATTATCGAAAGCGGTCCTTTCCAGGGCCCGGAGCCACCCTAAATGATGTCAGATATTTATATTCGACGTTTTCACATTAATTACAGAAAAAAAAATTTTTCCGAAAATGGGTCAAAAACGGTTCTTTCTCGGGGCCGGACTCAGAAGCCACTCTAAGTGATGTCCAAAATCCATTTTCGACCTTTTCCCATTTATTACAGAAAAAAGAAGTTTTTTTTCGAAAATGGGTCAAAAACGGTCCTTTCCAGGGTCCGGAGCCGCCTCAAATGAGGTCCAAAACTCATATTCGACCTCTATTTAACGACTGGTGCAAACAAAATTTCGAAAATGGATCAAAATCGGGCACATTTTGGGACTCAGAACCACCTTTGATGATGACCAAAATCTATTTTCGGCCTCTTTCCAAAGATGGGTGCAAACAAAATTTCGAAAATGGACCAAAATCGGGCACTTTTTGGTACCTTTTTTTACGACTTCAACCTCTTTCCAAAGATTGGTGCAAACAAAATTTTGAAAATGGACCAAAATCGGGCACTTTTTGGTACCCTTTTTTTCGACTTCGACCTCTTTCCAAAGATTGGTGCAAACAAAATTTCGAAAATGGACCAAAATCAGGCACTTTTTGGCACCCTTTTTTTCGACTTCGACCTCTTTCCAAAGATTGGTGCAAACAAAATTTCGAAAATGGACCAAAATCGGGCACTTTCTCGTACTTTTTTTCGACTTCGACCTCTTTCCAACTATTGGTACAAAATTTTTTTTTCAAAACGCACCAAAATCGACCACTTTTTTAGTTGGGACCAACTCTGGTGATGGCCAAAGCCCATTGTCAACCTCTTTCCATCGATTTTTTGCAAAAAAAATTTCGAAAATGGACCTAAATCGAGCACTTTCAAGGATCGGTTCCACTTCTAGTGATGGCCAATATCCTTTTTAGACCTCTTTTCATTGATTGAAGCAAAAAAAACTTCAAAAATGAGTCAAAATCGCGTACATTTTCGAACCGATGACCACCTCTGGTGATGTCATAAAAACCACCTCCCCATCGATTGGTGCAAAAAGATTCACAAAAATGAAAATCTGTTGAACACTTTTTTCAAAACAACGTAAAAAAATATTTTTTCCAAATTAATAGTTATTGACAACTAATAAAATATCTCTTATGCATAATAGTTATGACTCAACGTAAAAAAAATCCATTGAAAAATAATAGTTATTGACAACTAATAAAATATCTCTTATGCATAATAGTTATGACTCAACGTAAAAAAAATCCATTGAAAAATAATAGTTATTGATAACTAATAAAATATCTCTTATTAATAATAGTTATAAACCAATTTTTTGACATAAATCTTATAATAGTTATGTCCCTAATTTTTATATAAAGCTTAGTTTTCAAGTTGTGGACTTCCAAAAATTGACGAAATATGAAAAATGGATTTTTGGGAAGAAGTTTTGCGAACTTAACAAAATTTCAATAAATTATGAAACATTGTGGCTTCAATAGGAAACTTACTGCTCTTTTCAATTAAGAAATCGTATTGGAAATTTGATTTTTTTTTCTTGTAGGAAACCGGAAGTGAACATTTCATCTCAGAATTGAAATAATTTCGACATATTTTATTTTTTTTTATTTTAACTTTAAAATAAAGCGTAAAATATACCGGTAATATGCTAAAAATTTTTTAACGTGATCTACATTAGTTTACGAGATATATGAATTGAAGCGTATACGTGCCGCACTTTGTATGGGACGTGGCACTTTCTTAAGTACTTTAATTTATATATCTCCTTAACTAATAGCGATCACGTAAAAATTTTTTTTGTGAAACATTTATATTCTTAAGGCATTTTTTTAAAAATAAAAGATTTAAAAAATATTATGTCGAAGTTACTGAAAATTTGATTTAAAATTTTTACTTCCAGTTTTCCATACTTAAAAAAATTTTTAATTCGAATTTAACTAAAAAATTAAAAAGAACATCCTTTTTTCTAGTTACATCAATATTTTTTATGTTTTATCATAAATTCCTTGATTCCAATAACTGCGTTCAAAAATTATGGTCCTTAAACTTCGCCAATTCTTCAGTAGCCTATAACTCGGCAATTAAGCCTAATACGAAATAAAAAATATGTGTACAGATTTATGTCTACTAGATGTATAACTTCCCGGAATATAAACAAATTTCACGACCTCACTTTATTTTCATTGCCCGCTTCGCGTGAAATGCCCGATTTGTCAATAGAGAAAACGATTTGTTTTCAAACAAAAAAAACAAGTATGCAATAGCCTTCTTTAGCACAAATATTTTGTTTTAAAAACTAAATTATTAAAGTCGACTCACTTATTTTGCGCCAAAGCTTTACAAACCATTTTCATGTAAGCAACTTCGTACATATATGTTAATAGTATACTCGTAGATGATACTGTATCATAGTTGAGCGTACAAAACCATCACATTTGAAATGACTTAGCCCTGTTATTTTCTGCTAAGATGATACAATTACTGAAACTGATAATACTTTAAATGTTGTAAGATAATACTTTCGGACGGAGGTTGAATGAAACAGAAATACATATATAACAAAACTCTTCTGACTCCATATACGAAGACTTTCACATTGCTGCCTGTTGTAATCATAAACTTCTACTGTTGGCCATTAGTTCATTATGATTACATTATTTATATGTGTTTGTATGTTCTTAATATTGTTAAATATTAAGCAATATTAATAACTATTTAATATATATTTATAATAATGTAATTACATACATGCATATAACAAAGCGCATCAACTTGCATGTTGTATAATCCATACAATTTTAATTGCATTTGAACACAACAATTATGTTCCTAGCATCTCACATGTGTTGGCAATTAATTAGGCTTTCATATATACATATGTAATTGTGCTGAGCATCCCAACCGGAAATTGAAGCAATTCGAAAAAAATTACTTTTGATGCGTTTTCAAGGAAATTGCTTCCAATCTAGCGCGTATGTGATAGTTGGGTTTTGGGCTGAGACTTTCATTTATTGCATTATTAAGATAACAATTATTTACGTTACTCCAATCGAGAAGAAATAGAATGAGTATCCAGTTGAATGCAGTATATCAGTGTGTATCTGTATCTTGCAATGCACTTCACAAAAGTTCTTAATAAAATGCAATGTGCTTTACCTAAAATAAGACTTCAATTTTGCTAGCAGTCTAGACGATAAGTACTTCCATGCATTAAACTACGCATTCTCTTCAAAGTAGCTTCCATTACTTCCCGTTGGGATTAGACTAATAAGGATTTAAACAAATAAACACAAATACGTTCGTCATGCATTTTCTATAACACAATAGAAAATTCAAATGTGGGTGCATCCACTCACAAACACATTTCATGTGCATATGCTGATGCAGATGCAGCTCTAACACTTTCATTTACAAGTGTTAATTCAAAATTCCTTTAAATTAATTATCATTCAAAACAATTACAAGTACGGCATCAGCATCAGCAATTATCGTATAAGTCCTTAAGAATATTATTATATGTATTTACATACAGAGTGAGATACATACAGTTTGCTTCTAAATTTACCACCCCAGCTGTTACTTATTACCTTCTTTCTGTCGGCGTTCCTTGTGTTGCATTTAAATAAATTTTGAAGTTTTCTTCTTTCTTTATTTATGCTCTTTGAAAAATTATTATCCTTTGAAGTTCATTCAAATGTTAAGCGCATTCAAATGGTTGCACACTCACTTGAGCTCCATTAACTGCTTCACACGTTTATGCCTCGTCTCGCTTTAGTTTGGCATTTGCATAACACGCATTTGTTGTGTGTGTGTGTTTTAAGGCGCTTTCGAAGTTGACTTCCTTATTCACGATTGGCATATTGCATTTGCAGAGTGTTTGACTTTGGTTTCAAATACATATGGAGTGTATCCTTTGCCGTAACGAAAGGAGTAGCATCCAGAATTCTTCGATTTTGCTGATTTGCTTTTCCTTTTGTGGCTGATATTAAGAAATTAAAATTTAAAATAAAATTTAATATGAAAATAATTTCTCAAAAAAAGTTAATGAAATATAAATTGTTAGGAGTGTTAGTTGGTCTTTGGAAAAAAAAATTTTTAATCTTTCGCAAATGATATTTTGCCTTTAGATTTGAAATTGGCCAAAAATTGAAATATGTACTTGTGTGTCCATTTTAAGTCTTTTTATTTCAATTAAATTTTTTATTTTCTTGAAATGAAATGAAATTGCAAAGAATAAAAATATGTATCAAAACTGAAATGCGATCTCAATACTTTCCGAAATGAAAGATATTCAATAGAAATAGCATTTTCAAAAATTCAGAAACAAGAGAAGGTGTTGGGACTCCATTTTAATTTAAACATATTAAATGTGCAGTTTAAAAAAAAGCTACAAAAAACTGGAATAAAATTAAAATTTGAGTCTTGGACCGTTTTGAAGTTTAAGTCAAGAATACAGAAATGTAATTTTTCTTTCTTCCAAAGTCCAACTAATTCTTAATATTTAAGGTGATCAACATTTTTTCGCTTAAGTGATAATTACAGACATCAAATATGTTTTCAAAAAACTCTTAATTTATCTCTTAAAAAAAAGTGTTCGAAATTTTTTTTCTTCTTAAATTTTATATAACGAGACAAACTTATTTTGCAAAAATTGAAATTTCGATAATATTAATATATATACTTTTTTAAAATTTGCGATACAACAGCAACAGTGTGTCAAAATTAAAACGTGATCTCAAAATCCTCTATTTATTTTGGTTTTCTGGAAAATTTAATTTAAGTTGGAATTTTTCAAATAAACGAAAGAAAAGGGTATTGAGATCACATTATGGTTTTGATAGATTTGTTCGTTTTATTTTTGTGAAAGTAAATGGAAAATTTAGAAAAAAATAAAAAATACCAAAACTTAAGTCAGTTTTCACTCATTAAATATCATAAAATAATGCAAAAAGATTAAATATTATTTATTAAAATTTGTTCCGAGGCAAACGAATTTCGAACGTTTAATAATTCAAAACTTTTTTTTTTTGGAGAGTTGACATTGGACAAAGATAAAAAGTAATTTAAAGACTAACTCTTTAATTTTACAAAATTTTTGAAACTAACAATGGTTCGACTTATGCCTTAAGTCAGGGGTCGACAGCGCCTAACTCTTTCCACTCTTTTACAACAACTTCGTATTGTTGTAATTCGCCGAATCGTTGACAGGCGCAACTGCATCAAAACAATTCAACCCTTGCGTGTTGTTGCTTTGCTTGTCATTGTTGGTAAATACTAGGGGTGGCAATCCCGGGATCCCGGGATTTGCTCTAAATATAGGCTAAAGTAATCCCGGGATTACAAAGAGGTAATCCCGGGATTTTCGGGATTAGAAAAAAGTTTTATATTATATAATAAATATTCTTTTATATGACATATTTAAGTACAAAAACTGCAAAATAATTGTTTTCAATACATTTGATGTGCATGAATTATTATTACATCCTGCAAAATGCACTTCAATTGTGTCTGAACCTTAAATTGAGTAAAAATATTTTTTTTTATTGTAGCAATTGAGTTTAAGATTTTCTTAAAAAAAAGGTGACATAGCAAAAAAATATCTTGTTTAATAGTTTGACTAATTTTAAGAATTTTTTACTAAGTGCGATTTGTGTTGAAAATTGATAGTTCACTAGAAAAATTATATAATGTGAAATTTAGACTAAAATTATTTTTATCAATAACGGAAATACTAAAAATGCAATAGAAAAACAACATAAGCAAAACATATCTATTTTTTATAATAAAATACAAATCTGCAACAAAAAATATAAGTTTGTCTTCAAAAAAAAAAAACCACAGCCGACTTAAATTTGACATTGAAATTTTGACCCAAACCTAGACCTACCAAAATTTAAGTCCTAAGATATAACTAAACTTTTGTCTGACGCTTTTTTTTTCTGAAATCAGCTTCTAAAGATTTTGACAACTTAAGCCTAAACCAAAATAGACGAGACGTAACGAGTAAGTTCGAGTGTATGTAAACCAATGTTGATAGCCAAAATGAACCAACGTAATTGATCGAAAGTGAACGAAACATTTTGACGAGACGAGTTGTTCCGTAAGAACCGAACTTCAAAACGTTGCTACTCGTCATAACCGCTTTTTTGGTTCGTTGGCTAGCGTAACATTTTGGGTTAAATGTCAAAACAGACGAAACGAGTGCAAACGTTCGTTCAATTGCTACCGTCTCGTCACGTCTATTTTGGTTAAGTCTTTAAATGTAGCACACTTATGGTTGCGTCTACTGAGAGCGAGCCATTCGGTGGCACTAAATGCCATCACTGCCACATTTGAAGAAGGTAATAAAGTATTAATCAAGTACAGTGTGGTACACGAATTTTTAAATGTAAAAATAAAATTGAATAATAAAATTGATAGTTTGGTCATAAATGCTTGATTATCCTCTATCATCTCCTTTTAATAGTGACTAACTTCTACTTGTCAAACTTAGTAAATGTGATTTAGATGTATTAACACTCGTGTTCTAAGCCAATTTTTAAGCTATTATTTTTTCTATTATTTTGCGTTCTTATTCTTCATTGTTACGCTGTGAAATAAAGCAATTTTAATTTTATATATACAATAGTATAAACTTCTTGTTTTTTTTTGTAGTTCTGTATGCATTTACTAGAACTATCAATCCCGGGATTGATCCCGGGATCCCGGGATTGGAAACTTCGATCCCGAAAATCCCGAAACTCAAAAACCTCCGGGATTGCCACCCCTAGTAAATACGTAGCGCTTGCGACTGCGCACAATTCTTGCCATGCTTTGTTTGTTGTTGGTAATTTTCCGTTGTGTTTCGACACCAGCTATTTTTAAATATAAATTCACTTGTGTGGATGCATTGAAAGGTGCGCTGCCGAGTGCGTGCGCTACCGGCATGCGCGTTGTTGCTTTTATATATTTGTCTATGTTTATAAATCCTTATGGTACCGTATCCAACGATTTGTTGTTGTTGTTGCTTTTTTGTTGTAATTGCTGTTGCACTCTTGAAATAAAATCCTTGTCGACCCTTGCCTTAAAAGATTTATAATCAACAAACAGCTTGCCAAATACCATTAATAGAAAATAAAAATCAGTAAGACTAGAAATCTAAAGGCTCCTTGAAAACTTATCAAATACCACTAACAGAACAAATCAGCAAAATCTCAAACCAAATGACCTTGTTCTTTTCATTCTAACAAAAAACTACCCCTTAGATACACAGGCTTATATTAACTAAAAATGTTAACTTTCTTAAAGTTTGTCCTCAAATGAAATGAAACAACGCTGAGCCTTTTTTTAACAGCAATGACAAGGTCACACAATTTAACAATGAAATTTCCAATTCGCAAAAAAAACAAAAACTCAACTACTCAGCGTTGAAATAAAATGAGCACGAGAAAATGTAATAAAAAAGTTCCTCACTAATTAAATTGCAAATTCAGATCAATGATTTCCCCCGGCTACTGATTTTCTTGAATTCATTGTTAACAAGAATTCTCTAAAGTTCTGCTGCTGCTGCATCTGACCTTCTATCGGTGCTGTGGTTAATTAGAATCGAAAACGCAGGTACAAGCACACTGGGAAAAGGTGGTGGTAGGGAGTGCAAGCAACTTGACAAAAAAAAGGTTCAATTTCCACTAATTTACACATTTTCATGTTTCTACAAATTTTTCGTTGAAGTTTAAGACTGCTGACGTATTTTGACAAGCGTATTGCTATTAAAGAACACCACCCCTTTCCAAGGACAATTCGCTTTAAAAGTTCTGTTGTGATTTGGTAAATTAACTGGTAGGAAACTTTGAAGAGGCGATCACGGAGCACTTTAAGTTATAAATTCCCGGTTTTAACTTTTTTTTAAAGGTGAAAATCTAAACATAGTGGCTAACATGCATTTTATTTTTGATAAGTGCTAAAGACGAAGCAATTTTGAGTACATAGAAATTTCTTTGGAGACTTTTTTGTCTTTATAAATGCTTCTCGTATAGTTATTATCGGTATTTTTTTGTATGTATTTGGGTGCAGGTTGTGATGTATCATAAAAAAAAATTTTTTAAAATGTTACACTTTTTTTGGCAATTAAGTAAGATACCTTAAAACAATTTCAGCGCCACAATTTTTTTTTTAATCACCTTGTATAAATCGATAAAATCAATGCCTCATCATACTCGTATATTTTCATTAACATACATACATAATTTCTGGTGATGACAAAATTTTAGTTAGATATGTATACAGCTCAAACCGCAAATATAGACTTATTACCATTTTTCGATTCCTTAGAAAATTGCATCCTACCATATACAAATATTATTATCAGAGGAGATTTTAATGGTGATATATTAATGGAAAATAATCTAACTGTTGGAATGCAAGCCTTGGGCTTACTTTGTGTTAGTTGTAATCTACCTTTTTTTTTTTAAGTAAAATCTGATGCGATGGGTTTTGATGAGGTAAGTCCGACAGTTTTCAAAATTATATTACCAAGGCTGTTACCATATGTAACTCCAATTTTCATTCCATTTTGACCACTGCAACTTTTCCAATTAGCTGGAAATTGGCAAAAATAATACCAATTCCAAAATCTACTACCGAGTTCAGACCGATTACGATACTTCCATACTTTTCGAAAGTGTTCGAAATAGTCCTGCAGAAACAAATAAATAAATTTTTAATTGAAGTGAAAATATAAACCGAACTTCAGTCTGGATACAGACTTGTTGCGCCACTGCTTTATTGAATGTATCCGAGGAGATTCGTTCAAGATTAGATAGCAATGAAGCAACAATGCATCCTTGATCACTCGAAAGCTTTTGACTGCGTTGATCATACTAACCCATGTAGTAAACTCAATAAAATGTATATTTCCTCGACCACTGCAACGAAACTTATTTTCACCTATTTAAACGGAAGAACACAGGAGTTAAGCATTGGAGATTCAAAATCTCAACACTTACCGCTCACCAGAGGAGTCCCACAAGGTTCCGTCCTTGGGCCACTTCTATTTTCAATTTATGTGAATGATCTTCAAACCGTTCTGTACCATTCGAAAATTCATTTGTATGCAGACGACGTTCAACTTTATATGTGTAACTCACTGGAATCACTTGCTCAATGCATTCGAAATTATAGTAACCAAAGTTAGTATATAACCTAAATCTTTACATCGACTTAAGGTTAAAACATTAATAGTTATCAACGTAGTGCTTCTCGAAAATATATTTTTTTTAATTTGTTCAAAAACTTTCACTAGCTTGCGTTCTTCCTTTTGGTTCTCTAATATTTGCTTCGATGTTAAAATGTCAAAATCAAGCTTTTTAAGGATGAGGTGAAAAAAAAAATAAATATATTGAACTCGTTATGGATAATGTCGATAACACTAGTCTACATATTTGGGTTCATCTTGAGATCTGGTTTCTCATAGACTTTTTCCATGTATTTTGGGGTGTAGATTCCAAAAATGGGAACCATTTTTTTTCTTAAGAATCGTTTTCGAGATATCCACAAAAACCTCTTTTTTCCAGTTTTTTCATTTATATGGCTATGCCTCTGAAAAACGCTTTTCAGTATTCAAAAGATATTTTTATTACCTTTCTAACACTATGCTGTTTCCGGATAAGATTTGATGGAGTTACAAGCGCTCAAAGTCTAAAAATCTGACATTTTTGGTCTTTTTTAAAAATCACTAAATTTCAATTGCTCCTTTTGAATGAAAAAATCTTTCTTTTTCATACTTTTAAGATTAAAAATGTAAGACTATTCTTTTGCAAATATTTTAAGTATAATTTTGAGGAAATCGGACAAAAAATGTAGAAGATATTCGAAAAAACAGTAAAAAACTTGCAATAAAATTAAGCGAAAATAAATACAATTGTGTATGTGTGTGGCTCTTTACTTTTACTCTCCATTTCTTTTTAAATAAAAAACTCCTCCAGTGAGGCCCCGCGTTTGCACAAAATTAATGAAAAAAATTATGTGATCTACTTTTAAGCATGTTAGAATAAAAGTTCTTCATTTAAACATTTGCTTTATTTTGTTGTTTTTTTATTTGTAATAAATAGTGCGTAGATAAGTAAGTTGAGTAAAAAGAGCATGGAAAATTAAAATTTTCAGAGAGTTAGTTGAAGTTGTAGTAAATGACTTAACGAAACTTAACGAAATGGTTGTACTAACTACGAATGAAAAAGCACATGTGCATTGCTAAGTGTTGCAGCAACATTGTTGATACAACATACAAAAGCAACAGCAAGACTCGTTACTTCTCATTGTTTTCATTTATCTCGTTGCTAAAGATGCTGAAAAGTATGCTTTGATTCATTGAAAATAGCACAACATTTTTATACTCATAATTTTTTTTTTATATATCAAAGGCTACATGTTCTATTAACTATAATAATTTGTGAATGTTATATTTTTATCCAATTGCAGATTTCATTAAACATCTATGTTCTACTAAAATTTATATTTAATTGATTACAATTTGCTGGAAAATATGGCTCTCATCTTTTTTTTTATTGTTTTTTACTCAACTTCTGTGTAAAAATTGCTGAGTGCCTTTGTACTAAAAACGAATTCGAAATTCAGTTTGTCAGCCAGACAACACCTAAAATCGACGCAGTCACAATATTTACTCACAGTTGTATTGCGTCAGCCGTGCTGTAAACTTTTAACAATATGTTTGTACATATGTATATCTTTTAATGAGAGAATAAAAATAGGAAAAATACAAAAAAATGTCTTTGATAATTATCGAAATAAATAAAAATTGTTTATCCATGAAAGAAAAAACTGAAAAAATTTTTTTTTTTTGGAAAGGCACCAACAGATCTTAACAGATTTTTTGGTATGGACGAAAACATTTCTCATTTCTGTACCGCGTATATTTAAGAAACCAAATTCGAGCAACAATTTTTGCTTACCGATTTAGGGTAAAAAAGAAGATTCACTAAAAAGAACTTTCATAACAAAATATCTTACTTATGTACCCTTTTTCTTGCAATATGTATTCCAAAATTCAATGAAATTTATTATAATTTATTTTTGTTAGCTATAAAAAGCTTTAATTTGAGTACAAACTTTTTTAAATAAAAAAATCCTTTAAAAATAGTTTTTTGTACAAACAAAAACTTTGCTGCAAAATTTTCGCGCATTTAAATCTGTTGAATGAAACGTCAAAGTAATCGTTTTCTTGAGAAATATTCGAAACGTAAGTATAAGCTTTTCTGTTGCATATGATGCAAAACGGTCTTGGTGCAACCAATACTCAAAATCTAACCTCCTGAGCCACAGCCCATATTTTGTGATGAAAATGTTTTCTTCATTAAAAGAAGTGCAAAATATCAGTTTTTTCTCAATAACGTTTTTGCGTTTATTGAATTTTCTGGTGATTCGCTTTGTCTGAAGGAATTTCAAATTTCAATTTCTCGAAGTTTGAGATTTGATAGCTTATATTTTTACCACAAAATTCAAACAACATAACCATTTCTCTTAAATGAACCTAAAATGATGTCAATATTCTTAGTTAAGTTAAGCTATTTCATATAAAATTAAAAGCAACATTTTGGTGTTTTGACAAAACTCTTGATTCAAAAGAAATACGATATTGATAAATACTGCAGAAGACATCTTTTGAAATTGTATACATACATATAGCTCAAATTTTTTTTGAAATAATTTAAAGACGTTTTGATGGAGTTTTGCAACATTTAAAAATCTGATCAGTCAAAAAGCAAACAATCATTTGAGTACAAATTTTGAGTTACACCACTTCCAAATGAACGACTCAATTATTCTCATAATAGACAAAGTTGCTGAAAATAAATATTTTTTCAAATTAATCACGTAATCTGTATCAAAATAAACGATATAAAACTTAATATGTTTGGTTATAGAAAAAAAAAAAAATGTTCAAGATTTTCACTGAAGTTTTGTCGAAAGGATCCGAAAATATTTCTAATTATATATTTGCAATAAGCTGATGTGATTCAAACTGAACCAAGGCCAACTTTTTGATTTACAATTTTTAAGTATACACTGCGGGCTAGTTTTGTTGATGGACAAATTGAATTGTTAATTTTTTTTTAAACTTTAAGACGCAAAGATAATATTTTAATGGCCTTAAATGTACTATTTATAAATTTGAGCTCCTTAAGGGCAGAAGCCAATACTAATCCCGCAAACAAATTTTCAGTTAAATAGAGATTAGATTTTCAACGAAATTTCAACGAAAACCTCCTTAAATACTTAAGCGCATTATTTACTGTAATCTAATATCTTAACTGATATGACGTTAAATGTTTGTAAGTTTTAAGAACTTCATACACATATTTTGAGTAATTTGAAATTTATTTGTTTCCATTTGATTTTTTCAACTTTAAGGATATTGTGTTAGTTCTAAGGATACATATTGTTATTTTATACTGTTTTGTTAGGCAAAGCACGAAAAATAATAATGGCTGAGGCCAGTGGTGGATTTACGCCTAGGCCCGTGAGGCCCGGGTCTAGGGCGGCAAAATTTTAGGGGCGGCAAAAACTTAATATCAACAGCATTTGAAGGCGCAAGAATATATATAAGTATAATTGAAATTAATAATTGACTTAAATTTGTTTTATTATTAATGTACGAATAGTTTCCAGTAAATCTTAGATCATTTTATTTTTGAATTTAGTTTTTAGATTGCAAGTACTTATACTTTTTATTTTCTAATTTATCAATATTGAACTTAAATAAAAATCTCTTAGATATTTATTTAAAAGCCGCAATGCTAATAAAAGTAATTTTTCATAAGAAATTAAATGCTATGTTTCTTTTTCTAATTTAATTTTATCAATCATCAGAGTAATATAAAAAAATAAAAAATTTCATCGGATATTGAAAACAAAATGTGCAATATACTTATTTCAGAAATATCGGCGCAAAATAAATTAATTAAATTGAAATTTAAAAAAACAATTTTTTAGTAACAAAAAAAGGCCATTGAATATAGAAAAAAATTTCAATAACTTCAATAAGAGAATATTATTGCAATCCAAAAATATTTTAAATTATGTCTACAAGTTTGAAATATTTTCAAAAATTAAAAAACATAAATTAAATTGTGTAACTTAAAAATTATTATTTTTATTCAACTAAGAATTTAAATCAATATATCCTGAAGCGTTCAATTTATAAAAACAAATATGTGTGTAGTTCACACGTGGTGGAAGTGAAACCTTCAGAAAACTAAACTGCAAGGAGATTATGGTAAAATTTCGATGATTTTACTTAAATGGGAACTTTAATGTGAACTTTGCATTGGATACTATGATTGAGTTCCTCAACACCAAATTAAAAATGTGCAGTAGTCGCACTGAATCGATCATATAAGATCAAAAACAGTAATTGACGCTGTATTTCAAAGGTATATTGATTAAATCCAAGCCAAAGAGTTTATTTCATACTCTAGTTACCATAAGCCACTTTTGTCATTTGTTGAAATTTAAAACATGGAGTCTGAATAATAAAATTTCTTTTAAATTTGGTATAAATATTATTAAAAGTAAACCATAATTGTCTCACTTCTGATACTGCATTCGTCAAATTCTCTTGCAGTTTAGACCAAATCTATTATAAACCATGCAGTCGGACTATTTCATATTACCGAATTGGTTGCCGATTAAATATGTTGTTTTTCAAAGGATATAAGAGGACCCATATTTCCCCGATTTGATTAAACAAATTTTTAACGATGTTGTTTGTAAGACTCTCCTCTACACTAAAGATATATTTAAAATTGGCTTGGCCAACAATTAAAGTTCTCACAGTGCAACAGTGCATTTTTTTTAATTTTGCCATTTATATGGAAAATTGGGGCCAAGCGAAAAAAAACCTTTACGAAAATGTTATCGGAATTTGTTGTGGAAAATCTTGTTGAGTAGTGTAATTAGATATATAATTTTGACAATCACTTTTACATAGAAAAAAGGGCGGCACATCGGCAAGGGCCTAGGGCGGCATCGAACCTAAATCCGCCACTGGCTGAGACCACCTTGACATTTTTTAACATTTACTTATTTGAAACACCCTATTATGCGCTTATAATATTTTATGTGATACAAACTATTAATTTTATTCAATTAAAATGAAAAATTAAATAAATAAAGTTTAACGCAATAATGAATGCTCAATATTAGCTTAGTTTTTAGAAGTCAAATTTGTTCAAACATTTACATTAATTAATGTAGAGTTTCAAATAATTTCACCAAATAATTGCACATTAAAGTCAAAATATAAAATAAATTTTTATTTTTCGAATACAAATTTACTGAGCATTGGAAAATCAATACTTCATTCCAAAATAAAACCTACTTATATAGCAATTTACAAAATTCCATTTGTCCATGAAAAATTAAAGTTTTGCTCATAATAATGCAATATTTATCTTAATTTTAGCTACGTTATATAATTTAAAACCTTTCAGATAAAATTATTGACTTATGATATTTTCAATGATTTTATTCCTTCTAAAATATTCAAGTGCAATCATGCAAAAGTGAAAATTGCATTAAGCGAACGAAATGCTGCATTTGATGTCCATAAATTAATTAAAAACCGATGGCGCCAAGCAAATTTGTCTCTAATTGCGTTTAAATGGTTGCTGAATCAAAGATCAGAAGTGTCATAATTCTCAATCAAGATAAAATTAAAAAAGCGCGCTGTGGAGTTAAGCTGAAAAAGAAACAGCACATAAAATGCAAAAAGGAAGCACAAAAAATGCGTTCCACGGTCAATTGCAATTTAATTAAATGCAGCAACACTTAAACAGACTCATTCATACATGCATACATACATATGTACATATGTATATCCAATATTTTCTTATGTGAAGCCAATAAATTTATATAAAAAATATTTTTTCTTTCAATTTTGAAATATTTTGTTCAGTAATTTTTTGTTTGTTTTAATAATTCTTTATATAAAGTAAAGCCTTGTAGAGAGAAATCTCTTGATCCCTCTTGACATGACGCCAAAAAAATTTTAAAATATCCTCTAATCCCAAACCTTAAGTCACTTATATTGGAGGTGAGAATGAGTTTGGAGTTTCTTTCTCAACTCCGCCTTAATGGCTGAACTGTTTAACCCTTAGCGGCACCATGTATCAAAAAGCGAATTTTTAATTCCAGGCTTCAAGGCTGTGAACAAGTGTTGAGATGACTCTAATTTATGAAATTCAATGATTATTAGGGATATTTTTCAAAAAACGTTTGTCCTACATTTGTTTGTCAAGCTAAACTTGAGTATTTATTAGTTCGAAAAATTATTTCAACATTGTGCCGCTAAGGGTTAAATAAAATTTGGTGGGACTACCACGTACAGATGTGCAAAATTTCTTGACAAAACAACTGTACCAAAAACCTTGCACCTCCCACACAGCCAAAATGCATTAAACGCTAAAACTTAAGCAGCTATAGTTTCAAAATTTGGTATAAAATTCATAAAAAATATGTGTTCTCGTTTTAAAAAAAATTTATTTAGTTTTTCGACTTTTATTTTTTTATCACGTATAGCTTTTAATACGCTGTCTTTGAATGATATCTTTGCAATGTGGTGGGAATGTTTCTGTCAGTATTTGTTTTCAGTTAATAGAGAGTGACATTTAAAATCAAATGTCATGATTTTTTCAATCCATGGAAATTTTTTTTTTATTATTGTTAAAACTGTTATAATATATTTTTAGTTTCTCAATTCTCGTTATAATAAAAAAAAAGTTTACAACTACATTCTGTTGAAAATGCAGAGAAGGTAGCTGGCTGAAATTTTTTCACAAAATTTAAAATAAAATTATTACTGTGCAACGTGGATGATCACCATCACATTCATTATAATCAGTGATGCAACATGTGCGCATATTATATGTTTGTGAGGATGTGGTACCCTTAATTAATTGTAATGCTCTCGCTGTGTGGCAAATCATACCAGAAACTCGCATGAATCATGGTATATTATGCTGGCACTGCAAGTCAAAACATCAAGGCACTTGAACGCATGGTCTCTGACTGCCGTCAATCTCAATGCTATGATCAAATTCCAGTAAATTTTTTTTTTTCGATTTTTATATTGCGTATGATATACATACTTTATATAGCTAGCTGCTCGCATGAGTTACATAAAATGTAGTACCAATTAGTCACTCTTAGTGGCACAGTGACCGCGTGATTATGTCATTACAGTGTTTTTGTGCTTCTTTACTGATGAGTATTTTGACAAATAAAATAATTATATGTTACATAAAAACTATAAATGAAGCAATAAAGTAGAATGAAATGTTTATTTAAGTGAAGTTAAAGATATCCAAAATACCACCCATATTTTTATTCAAAGCATTCAATTTATGGTTATAGCCTTAACCTTAAATTTTGAAAAATTTCGATTGGTTCCATGAGATATGGAATTGATATGTATAAAGAAAGATATGTGCCATGCTTCCATTTGAAGCTTATCAAATTAAAGACTTCCCAATTTTATATGTTTCACAAATTTACAACACCCAAGGTTTTATCAAAATCAGCTTAACTTAGACTTTTCTGTTCAGCACATTCACAGTAAGAGTGGTTTTGTGATATTGAATACCTGCTTTTTGAAAGTTTATACACTAAAGCAGTATATTTTGTCAAAACGGACCTGACGCACAAGAAGTAAAATGCAATATTTTGCAATAATTTCGCGCTCATGTTGGCGTAATATTGTTTTTATATCATAATGAGTACAAAGATTTACTGCATCAGTTTTGTCAGCTCAAATTTGATATATTTTATATATTTGAATTTGGAATCTAAAATCGACCTATGCATTAGATAAATTGAAAAAAAGATTTTGTTCCGTATAATACATTGAATCCAATATTAAAGAACATATGTAAAAAAACCGTATACTCCAATTGCATCACTTGAAATATTAATTCAATCCATATTTCCCTGAACGCAAGGAGAAAGTTGTTTCGAAACTGCTTTGCAATTGTTTAATTGTCAACATTTCCAAGGTGGACGATGAAATTTAATAAAATGTAAATGAATTGTAAAGACAAAAATTAATCTGCAGTCAAAAGAAAGAATTTTTTTTCTGAAATTCGAGAAAATTTCTTGCGTTACCGAACTTTATCATTAACTGCATATTAAAGCAAGCATAGTTTTTCAACGTTTTTAATAAAAATTATTGCTTTTAGTTTCAAATATTTTATTCATAATATGTATATTCCATTTAAAAGATAGTTCGTCCATGGCAAATCAAACATTCGTTCAAATGGTGCAAGGCACTAAAAATGTTAAAAACCATTATCTTAAGCTGTAAGTGCCAAATTTTATTCAATCACAAACTCATTTACTACTAAGAAACAACATTCGTAGTGTCTTAAGGACTCGTGAAACTAAGAGTTACTACTAAAACGGCTTAATATGCCTGCGCACACAACACAAAATCAAGAACATTAAGAAGGTGGATTTCGAAAAAAAAAGTTTATTATCAGCAAAGTTTCTATTTCTTAATTAAACATAAATAGCAATCTTACATGGTACTTGTTAATTTTAGCTATTAAAGTTTAGAAAATATACAAAAAAGACTCCTTCAAACTTTTGTAACAGTCTTTTCTTAGTTAAAGGATATATTTCCAGCATCAACTGGTGAACTCCCGGTGTTAACGCGTGCTAGTATTTTTCTAACTTCCTGTAATGCTGACTCCATAGCCTCATGCAAGAAATTATCGACCTGTGAAATAGCAGCATCTAGAGTAAGATTTTCAGCTATTCCGTCAGTTGGATCACTGAGTGGTGAATTTCCCAAAGGTGGTAGATTTCCAACAGCATTCTTAGCTGGTTCAGTAATTTTATCAATTGAAGGACCAACAACTGGTGTACTTTTAATCAAATCAGCATCCGGTAAACTTCCACTTCCCAAAATTGGATCAATAGCTGGTCCCGCTAAAGATCCTGCAAATGGAACTTTTGTGACTCCATCAACAAATGGATTCACAACTGGTGAATTTCCTACAGCTGGTAGATCTCCAACAACATTCTCAGCTGGTTCAGTAACTTGGTCAGTTACAGCACCAACAACTGGTGTATTTTTTATTAAATCGGCACCTGGTAAACTTCCACTTCCCAAAAATGGATCAATAACTGGACGCGCTAATGATCCTGCAAATGGAACTTTTTTAACTCCATCCACAAATGGATTCACAACTGGTTGTACCAAATTTTTAGAAAAACCTTCAGCACCTAAGCCTTTCAACGCACGAAAGAGAACACCTTGTGGAGTTGTTGCTTGTGGATAACCCATGGCTAGAGTTCCTAGGAGCCCAAAAATAATGCAACTTAGAGGTTGCATGTTTTCGTTTATGTTTTTTGAGTTGTAACTATTAGTTAGCGCTGTAATATTAGATTTTGTATTAACTTTTAAAAACTATCATGCGTGTATTTATACAAAAAAATCAATTCCAGAATTATTAACTAAAAACCTTTGAAACTATTGTTGGAACACTTGCGTCAATGTTTTTGTTATAAAAACAAACGCCGTTTATTTTTGAGCAACTAGTTATCCTAACTTTTTGTTTTTTTTTTAATTATATTTACTAACCTAAGCAAATGTTTAATCAACGGACTTAAATACTGTCACGGCAGGTTTTTTCTTGTGCCCTTTATCTCTATACAGAGCATGGGCCCTCCACAAAACTATTCCAATAAATAGTTGAAAAACAGCTGTTAAAAACATTGGGAAAGGAAATTTTATACAATTTTTCCATAAATTTCAGCGTTACATTTTGAAAATAACACCAGTTACGTTGGAAATATGCTGAAAGAAATGTGGCTCAGTTTATAGACATTTAAGGATATTCAAGTTTATTACTTACGCTTATTATTTCATTCACACAACTTCTCGAGCTTCTTCACAAAAAAAAATATTTTAACCCTTTCTTATCAACTTTCTCATTTCGGGCCAGAAAATTTTTGTTTGTCTTACTCTCCAGATATAAGTTTTATTAACAATAAAACACAAAAATTTATAGCAAAAAGTTTTTGGGAAAGGCTATAGACTTTAGGAAAATTTGAACAATATATTGACTAAACCGCATCAATGGAGTAAAATTTAAGAAAATCATTAATTATTTATAATACTTTTTTTTTTATTGAAAAACGAAAATATAAATGTTATAATTCTTTAAAAGTCTAGTAGCGCAGCCTGAAAAGCATAAAAACTCAAATTTTAGGTTCAGAAAATTTATGGAAGGCTTAAAAGCAAGTTGTAAGAGTCAAAATAGTTGTCGAAGTACAGATTATGACCAAAATTTGTCAATTTTTTACTCAACTGCAAAGCTATTGCTGTTGAGAATCCGTTCTTTATCAAGTTTTCTGAGTCAATCGGAGTTTTCTTTCCTTAATCCCATAAATCCAGATTTTCCGCAAAAAACATAATTTTTGATACCTCAAGGGTTAGGCTTTCCTCATAAATCTTACAGGAAAGTTTTTCCTTAAAGCATTTACGCCATTACGTCAAAAGCAAAAGGATTTGGTTCATACTCTTGTATACACCTATTCGTACATCGTAAATAAGAATCTATAAGAATCTCATTTTCGGGATCGATGTCGGCCGTTTATTTCCCATTTCCATATTCTTCTTCTTCAAAATCTACTTTATCTACTTCGATCCGGTCCAAGATGTCATTAATTTCCTATGCTTATAGAATTTTTTGCGTAAAGTGATTGCAAAATTATTTCTGTAAATCTAAAATATTCAAAAACTCTTACAAACAGGACATTAACAGTTTTTTTTATGGCAGGCCGCGCAAAATATTTGAAAAAAATAACAACCTTTCTCGTATTTTGTACAATATATTGACCAAATTATTTATGTACAATATATATTAAAACAATTTTTTTCCACATCTTTTTTAAAAATATTGATGTACTTCTAAGAGCTGGTTCTTTTACTTTGATTTAAGCTCATATAATTAAAATAAAAATGTTCATTACCTCTCAAAAACCTAAAATTTGTTTGCCCATTGCCTTATAACACACAGATGCAACGTAGACTGTTTTTCAAATTCAAATAAAAAACTAACTATGCTACCTCTGTTGTTACTCAAATTTGAATTTTGAAAAGGAAACACATGCTTGATTCAAAAATTAAATGTAATTTTTCAAAGTTTGCGAAAGTTTTAAAAGGAGAAAAATAGAAATGTGACAATTTTTTTTTAAAGATAACAGCTGATCAATATCCAAAATAAGTAAGCACTTATAAATTTTAAAATAGAGCATATCGCTTATTAAGTATATTGCAAAAAAAAAAAAATCGACAAACATTATGATGCGGTTGTAAAAATACAAAAAAGTCAAGTATTCGAGAAAAATATTTCACCAAATATTGAGCTATAATTCCCCAAAAAAGATGATCAGAAGGGTCAGCTAAAATTATGCCAAAGATTTATGTCAATCCATATAAAACTACCCCACATTTTCGAAACGCAATTTAAAATTACTATTTTAAAAAACAACTTCATTGCGTTCTACGAAATAAAACTGTTCAAATATGGTTATTACGTCGAGCACATTTTCGTCAATGCAAATAATAAAATATTCCTTTCAAAAAAAATATTCCTTGTAACAAGTACATATAATGGAAAATTTCGAACACGAAAATATATACATATTCTTAAAAAAAAAAACAAGAAGCAGTGGTGTCGAATATATAAGTTCTGATTTAGAGTTTACATATGAAAAGAGACCTTTCAAAATCTTCTTTGATAGTGTGGAATTTTTTGAAATAGATGATTTTATTCGAAAAATGCAGTTTCTGGTGTTTCTTCTTAATTGAAGAATGCTCTTTATAATTGAATATCGCATAATTCTAAAGAATTTAAAAAAAATTGACTTAGTTCTATTTTCCCCTATATTTAGTGTAAAGTAGCTACATATTATGATTGAAATAGAATTTAATATATATATATATATATAAAATTTTTAAAAACATTATTTATTTCATATAGTTGTCATTACATATATACATATATATATATATATATATATATATATATATATATATATATATATATATATATATATGTAATGACAACTATATGAAATAAATAATGTTTTTAAAAATTGCTTGTATAATGGATTCCAGTATAAGATGCCTCTACCACTTCTTTTGAATAAAGCTTAATCAAAACCTGTCTTTTTAATTTAAATTATTTCTTTAAATTCTATAAGATGGAATAAAAAAAATTCAAATAAATCCTCAAGTTTGACTATTTTTCTCGTAACCGTATCGTGGGGTAAATTAATCTTCTGCTCCCCTTATTGATACCACTGACACCATGACACCACTATATCAAATCGTAATATTCACGAAACTTCTTACAACGCAAAAAAATGTAATTATATACCACCAACTCTTCAAATTACATATATTACACAAAATATTAATAATGTAAATAATTCTACTTTAAACAATAAAATATTACAGACATTTATTATTTGTTTAGCTGTAATTTTAATATTCAACTAATTTGATAGTATAAATTCGGATACAATTTTGGGTATATATACGGTGTGCCCCAGTTTCATGAATTTATTAAAAAGAGCAATTTAAAAAATTTATCAAAAAATAAAGAAACTCGAACAAAACTAACATGGAATTCTTAAGCTACATATTTGCTGGTTTATTGGTAACACTTAGCATAACTCAGAGTTACACAAAACCAGCAGCTGAACTTTCTTCAGGTGGTTTTCCTGACGTGGGCCTTGGAAATATTGAGAAACCAGTTACTGATACTGCCAATCAAGGGCCAATTGCAGGACCTATTGCTGGTTCAAATTTTGATATTGAAGGATTGACTGGTGACTTGCCCCCTGTTGGAGATTTGCCATTAAGCGATCCAGTCGATAACCCTATTGAATTAAGTGAAAATGAAAGTACATTTGAAACTGATATTGAAGTTGCTTTAAGTGATGTCCAAAATGATATCAAATCGGCATTAGCAGAATTAAAAGAGGTAAATCAAAGAAAAATATGTAAAATTAACTTTTTGCTTATTATACCTTTTAACTTTTAGCGAATCATTAACATTTGGAAAGGATCTAGTGTTGGCAACCTTGGCGTTTAGAATTAAAGGCTAAAAGAATTATCAAAAAACCGGAAAAACTTTTTTAAGTAAGGCGAGAAAATAGTGTAATAAAGCAGAGAAAATATAAATTTTTTTAAGCATATAGCCTTAAAATGAAACAATGGAACTAATATTAATACCAATATAATATAAGCAAATATTCTATTTAAATATATTTTATTAAAAGAGTCCCACAAAAAGTTTTATTATTGTTTTTAAGAAAAAAAAAATAGATAATGATTTTCAACTGAATTTTCAGAGCGCTTGTAAATCGGAATATAAAGTTGAAACACCTGATGAATTGGGACTTTCAATCTGAAAATTACTAGTTGTAGAAATTTCCATATGTTCCAGGTTAAAAGGCACAAAAAATGAATTCTTTGTTGAAGATGTTTTAGTTTTTTTCCAATAATTTTTGGAAGTATATACCAATTATGCGCAATGTGCGGCCCGATAGTTGTTTTTATTTGTCCCGGCAATGTTGTTTTCAAAATTAATAAAATTTGTAAATACATACATAAATAAATACGTATTCAAAACAAATTGTTCTAAAAATTATTTACAACTTTCAGTAAATAAAATTGCAATAAACATTTAATTTCTTCAGAGTTTAACATACATCTAAAAATATGATTTGAATTAAGCAAGTAATATTTATTTTACCTACATATTAGTAAATACGTACAAATTTCAACATGTTGCTTTGAAAAAATGTTAGCTAAAATATCATTTATAAATTGATCGTCATGCTGACAGCTATAGCTCATATACGCATGAGTGCGCAAGAGAATGAAAAAAGAAAAATTTCTTAGGAGAAGAGAAAGTTTCATAATGCAAGGGAGCATGCATTTAGGATTTGATGAATCCACTGACAATACCGATCATCCCCAATAAACAATATTTATTTAAAGGAAGATGCTATTGTAAAAGAAGAGTTGCTTTGAAAGATACAACAAGAGGTATTGATATTAAGTCAGCATTTGATTCTGTCATTCCTTTACTGCCAATGTAAAAACTAGTTAGTGTTTCTACTGATGGAGCTGGTTCGAAAAAACAACGGGTTTTCAGGACTCCTTAAGAAAGATGCAAACAATCCTGACTTCATTGCAGTACATTGCATTCTACACCGTGAACATATTGTTGCAAAATATTTTTATTTTGAAAATGTGTTTACTCCAGTGAAAAATTTAGAAACTTTGTGTATGAATTTAATTTGGACGAACAGTCAACAGACTTATACATCTTACTATTTAGTCAGATGGCTTCTAACCATTAATATGTTAATAAAATTTGTCAGCTTTTTAGATCCTATTTTTACAGTTAAAAGAACAGTCATATCCCCAGCTAGAGGAGTCTAAATGACTTCAAGTTTTAATGTTTTTCACTGATATGATGGAGCACTTAAGTATTTGAAATACATTTCTTCAAGGAAAAGGCAATCATATCGACTAATTATCTAAAACTATTTTTACATTTCAGATAAAAATAGAACTTTTTAAGAGAGACTCAAACGACAAGTCATTTGCTCGTTTTCAACGTCTTAAAAATATTGCCAAGACCGTGAAATTCTTCATATTATATCTTTCAAAATTAAATCATTTGATCAATGATTTAGACGACAGATTTTCTGATTTAAAAGGTATGAATGATTCAATTAAATTTTTATTAAACCCTTTTAAGTAAATGTAGTTAAAGAGGGCTTAAATATTGCTTGCGCAAAATGCATTAAAATGGGCAACGAGCGGCTTATTCTAGTTTCAATGACCGCTACGTCTTCGACTACTAAACTTTGGCTAACTAAGCTTACTGATGATATGATGTAGCGGTCATTGAAACTAGTATAAGCAGCTCGTTGCCCATTTTAATGCATTTTGCTCTTGTAATTTTTTTGTTGTTTTTTGCACTAAAAGTATTGAACAAGAAGCTCTGTACAAAAATATTATTATGAAATTTTGTTCCAAAAACACAAATAGATAAAAAAAAATATTTATCATTTTTTTCAGTGTATTTTTTTTTATTTTTAAAATCCAAGTATGAGGTTGAAAAGGTCGATAAATGAAGTAATTATACTTCTAATTCATTTTACCAGAATTTTTTTGAGCTGAGTAACGGCATTTGAATTAGTTCATACCTTACGATTTCTCAAATTTTCAAAGACCCATATTTTGTAAACCAGTGTTGCCATTCTAAAAAAATGTTGTTCCTATGTCGAGGACATATACATACATGTACAACATATTCAAATATATCTGAAATTGGAAACATGAACCTCATTTCCCCTGTCCGCTTCGCGTGAAATGCCCGGTATATTAAGTCTGTGGATAAAATACTTAAGCTTAAAAGAAGTACACCAGAGATTCTATGTTAAACGCAAACCAACTACATATATTTAACACCGATCAGTGCTTCCAAACTACTGAACAAAAATATATTTGTTTCATTTTATCAAGATAAACAGAAAAAGTTTTCAAAATGTTTCATTTAATTTCATCCTAAAACTATACCACATTTGATGCTAGCTAATTAAACAAAAATTATTTAAAATATGTGTGTGAGTTTTAATTAAGGTAAACAAGACCACGAGCAATATTTTTTTGTGTAGAAATATAACAAATTTCAAAACTGCAAAACATTTGAGAGAGGGAGAGATTTTAATTTTGTTTAATGGCACAATTGTTTTTCCTTCAAATTTTAATAAAAAAGTTATCCTAAAACTATTCCATGCATGTTATTTGTCATCATGCTAATAAATTTTGTATTGTTTTGCATAGTTTGAATATAAATCTATACTATTATATAAAGAGGTAAGGTTTGTTTGTTTGTTTGTTTGATTGTTTGTATGTTCCGGGTAATCTCTGGAACTACAGAACCGATTCCAAAATTTTTTCTACTAATAGAAAGCTACACTATTCCTGAGTAACATGGGCTATATTTTATTTTGATAAAAGCAAGGGGCGTGTCACTTTACGTGCAATTAAAACCTTTAACTCGCTATATCTTGGTTCATATGATAGCAAGAGTCTAAAAATTCGGTGTCAGGATGTACATAACCTATGTTAAGCACTTCACAAATTATGAACGGGATTAGACACCAGGGGCGTGGTGGCTATAGGACTTTAATTTAGGGTGGCCCTCATTCGCAATTATTTTTAAAATAGCATTTTTACAAAGACCACTTAATCGATTCACATGGAATTTACACCACATGTCTTTTATATTAATACGCATAGCTAAGACGATAAAAATTTTATTTAGGGTGGCCCTCATACACAAATATTTTAAAAATAGCGATTTCTCAAAGACAGGTAAATCGATTCTCATGAAACTTACACAGTATGTCTTTTGTATTAAAGGGCATAGATTAGATTGTAAATATTTTATTTAGGGTGCATACTTAGGGTGGCCCTCATACAAATCTATTTTTAAATATCATTTTCACGAACACAGGTGAATCGATTCAAACTGAATTTACACCACGTATTTCTTATGTTAAGAAGCATAGCTAAGGCTACAAAACTTCAATTTAGGGTGGCCCTCACACTAAAATATTTTTTAAATATCATTTTCTCGATACCGCTAAATCGATTCTTATGTAATTTACACCACACGACTTTTATATTAAAAAGCACAGATTAGATAGTAAAAATTTTACATACGGTTCATACTTAGGGTGGTCCTGATACAAAAATATTTATAGATATCATTTTCTCGAAGACCGCTCAATCGATTCTCATGAAATTTACTCCACATGGCTTTTATATAAAGAGGCATAGATAAGGTAGTAAACCTTTTATTTAGGGTGCATACTTAGGGTGACCCTCATACATAAATATTTTTAAAAATAATTTTCACGAAGACAGGATAGACGATTCACACCGAACTTAGGCCATGTATCTCTTATGTTAAGAAGCATAGCTTAGGCTACACAACTTTTATTTAGGGTGGCCCTCATCCAACATTTTTTTTTAAATTTCAATTTCTCAAAGACCGTTTAATCCTCATGGTTTTAACACCACATGTATTTTATATGAATTGGCACAGATTAGATAGTAAAAATTTTACTTAGAGTTCACACTTTGGGTGGTCCTCACACAAAAATATTTTTAAATATCTTTTTCACGAAGACAGGTTAATCGATTCATACCGAATTTACACCAAGTAACTTTTATATTAAGAGGCGTAGCTAAGGCTTCAATACTTTTATTTAGGGAGCATATTTAGGGTGGCCTTCATACAAATATATTTTTTGAACATAATTTTCTCGAAGATCGCTTAATCGGTTCTCATGGAATTCACACTACGAGGCTTTTATATAAACAGGCACAGCTTAGAATAGAATGGGTGATGCCACGCCTCCTTATCTAAAAGAAAATAAGATTCATCATATCTTATCAACTATTTGATGCAGATAAATGAAACTTGGTACATATCGTCGCTCTCGGGTAGAAAGGCCCTAAGTCATTTTTTTTCAAAATTTACTTTTTTGTCGATCCTAAAAGATAACCATCAAATACACGTCCACTCAAAATTTTGACGTGATATTTCAAAACGTAGCGGGCTTACACTCAATTGAATAAAGACCCTAATATGAGATTTTGAAGATTTTTAAGCAGAGTAGAGAAAGAAATAAGATTCCATGCAAAAATTGGCGGTACCATGCTTCCATATCAACTTTTTATGTATCAACAACTATTTGACGCAGATGGATAAGATTTGGTACATATGTTTCTCATAGTTTGTAAAAATTTCTTAACATAGTTTGGTTTGGAAAAAATGAGCCAAAAAGAAAGAAAGTAAGATTCAATGAAAAAATGGGTAGTGCCATGCCTCCAAAATAAGAAAAAACTATGACTATGAGACTCGGTATATATATAGAAGACAAGGACTGTAACCAAATTAAACTCATGCAAAGGTGCTGATTCTACGTATTCCAATCATTTCCGCCAATTCAATTGTTCATTTATGAGACAAATAGAAAAACCACTCTTTATCCACTCGCAATAAGATAAATATCAATAAAAATAGTTTTTACTTATTTAATCCAACTAAAATAAAAACACATTATGTTTTATTTGTTGAGGCGTTGCAATGCGCGCCGGGTTTTGCTAGTAATTATATAAAAATGCAGCTTTGTTGAAAAAAAAAACATGTTGAAGTAAGTAACAAAAAAATGTTGATATTTTTTATAATTATATTTTTTCAGTTGTAGATAAAAATAATATTTTGAATTGATATTTTTATATTACTAATACAAGTATCAACATAAATTCTACTACCCCTTTTACTTCCCCTTGAAACTGAAATTTAGCCAAAAAAAACATTTGTTTATCGAGCTAAGACTCAGTGAACTTGAGCATTTGGTGAATGAGTCCGAAGAAAATGTAGGTGAAAACAACGACAACGAATTTTCTGATGGAATCGAAGAATTGTATATGCAAGGATTCGAAGAACTAAAACCGGACGATGATTTATAATGAAGATGAAGATGAGAAATCATACGACTAAGACAATTCAAACAAATAAGGTCCCGTATCCAAAAACGTTAACCAAATGTATTTATTGAAAGACAACATAGTATGGAGCAAAATACCATCAGCAAGTGCAGCTGGCCGTCGTCAATGCGCAACCGTTATAACAATGGGTCCAAGTCTCAAATCTGTAAAATCAGGAATCCTTTTTTATTTTTTTCCGCCAATGATCCAAAAAGGCTTCTTTTGTAACAGAAAACTAATGGTGATATACTGCCTAATGACATAATGTTATTTGCAAATATCATCGGTATTTTCGCTCTCAAAGCATACATCATTTTCAACAAAATCGATCCAGCGTTTCAAGATACAAAAAGCACACAACAAAATAATTTTTTGGGGACACTTGTATTGGCACTTGCAAAATTTTATACTATGATGGCAAAGGCAACCCTAAATCAAGCTCATCATCGAAATTGGTTTCAAATCACGCTGCCTTGATTCATTCTGTGAACGATTCAGAAGCATCGGGGTCCAAACCACCATTCAAACGTGCTAGGGGAGGAGATCCAACGAATCAAAAGGTTGTGGTCAATGCAAAACCTGCTACAAAGTAAGTATAAGCAAATTCAAAAAAACCGAATTGATTTATTGCAACTGCAAAAAAAACCAAATTCTAATGCTTTGCCCAGAATTAGGACGGGGTCGGGAAAGCGCTGACGATTACACGCTGACAAAAAATTATAACATACTTGATCATGTGAAATTGAACAGAATTGCGGCGTACGACTGGTAACCTGCCGACGGGTACGAGTCGATTTAGATTTAATTCTATTTTCACCGTCGGATCAGTGTTGCATTTCCAATCAGCCAATTTTGTCAATTTGATTGTTAACATCATAATCGTTGCCGCTTTCCCGACCCCGTCTTAATTCGAAGGTCGAAAAACACATAACGATTTGAAGTGCAACGAAGGGTTGAGTTGCATTTAAATTTTTGTAATAAATGAGTGTTTTATTTAAATTAAAAATATTTGTGAACACTTTTTATTTACTTTTACCGATTGAGATAACATTTTTATACGGCATTGATATAAATTTGATTTGTTCAAAAATTCATCGCTACCTAAGACTGAATTTCAATGTTTGCTAAAATATTTTAACATACCTCAAACTGATAAATGTTTCTTAGAATATAGTATAGCATTGTCTTAAGTATTTACTGTATGTAGTATTTCTTTTGTATCTGTTATATTTAGAATGAACAAACCAACAAATGCTGGAACAATAAAAATTGATATACAAGTTTTTTCAATTTTATTTGACTGACTAAAAGTCATAATTTTCAAATGATCTTGAAACAACGACATTCAATATCAATTCACGTTTTAAAAATTTTAAATGCAAACACAATTTTTCAATGATATAATGAGATATTTGTTTTCCTTGAATTTGATCACATTTTCTTTATGAAGTACACATAACCTTTTTACATGTTAGTATAAAAGCCCCAACAAAGAAATAATATCAATCAAAAACTTCTGCTGTTCAAAAGTACCTGTACTAACGTGGAAGTAGTCTATATAAATTAGAAAAAAATAAAAATGCATTTAATAGAAGTCATTGTTGGAGTCCTGGTAGCACTCAGTATGAGCTGCGTTGAAACAAGACCAGCACCATATTTCTATAGCCAATATTCTAGTGATGAAGAACTGAACGACTATGCGGTTGATCCAAATGATGACTCATATGAAGAGAAAAATGTTGAATTTATTGCTGAGCCAAATGTTGACTCATATGAAAAGAAAGATGTTTTTATTGCCAATGCAGCAGAACCAACAATTGAGGATCAACAAACAGCGCTGGTAGAGTCTTTGGATAAAAAGAGAGTTAATGATATTCTGAATGATCCAAAATTAAGTCCTGAAGAGCGTTATGCCGCAATAGCACAACTAGCAGTAGAAAAGTTTGCCGAGGTAAGCAATGATTAAATATAGGATTCAATTACATTATCTAATATATTTGTTGGCAGACTGATGAGAAAAAGCATGCTAACACCGAAGAAAGTATAAATATTGAAATTGAAAACCATCAAAATGAAAATAAAGAAGATTTAAAAGCGGCAGATGATTTAAAACCGGATGTTGAAAAACAAAGTGAAAGTATCAATGAAAAAGACACGAATGCTGAAAAAGCTGAATAGAATGAACTGTATGGTTGTAGCGAAATCTGTTGATGACAAAAATTAAATGGAAGGCATAGACGACAATGTAAATAAAAAATAACAGTTGATTAACTTCTGATGAATAACATTATGAATTTCATATTCTTAACTTTTAAGAATACTACTTTTTAACATTAATCTATTAGAGATGGTTCTGGTAAGGTGTAAAATTCATTTTTGAATTCTTTTCAGCATCTAGTTCAAAAGCTTTCTCGAAAATAGAAAATATCCTTAAAAATTAAACAAGAAAAACAAAAGAAAAAAAGAATTGCAATTTTGATTTCATCACTTATGTTTAGTGTGGTAAATTTAGTTTTGTGGTACAATAGAAGCACATTACTTACACAATAATAAATGCAAATGTTCAAAACAATAATGTGAAGTTTCTGATTTGATGATCGCATTTCATATTCATTTGAATTAAAAAAAACTTAATAGGTAAATTAACACTATCCACAGCTTACGAAACTCTTCCCATTTAGTTTGAGTTCAGCATTTCCACTCTGAATTTGATGTTTCTTAATATCTCTCTATGATTTCATTTTTTTGGAAGCTGGTGAAGATCTTAAAGTCCGTGATCAGTCTGATTTACTATTCGCTGATAACAGCTTTAGGTATGCAGTCGATAATATTTAATGTATATCGGTACGAGGAATAGAACCCAGCAAAAGTAATGCTGTTGGCAACCAACAAATGTTCCAAGAGGTTCAATCACTGTCATTTGTCCGACATTTTCGTTAGTTACTTTTCCTCTGCATTGAACTTTTTTTTGAACACCTTTTCAAATCCCGCCGTTTTCAATATGACAGGAATTTAAAAATAGGTACTTAGTCTTTGTTTTTGAAAAACCTTTAGAAATTTCTTCGGAAAAGGCTCGAAGATCTGAAGAAAAACATGCTTTTATCTTCAGAAGAGTTCTGGCGTGAACTAATAATTTTTCACCCCATACCCCATGAGCCACAGTGTATTATTTCGCCAATCTAGCAGCACTTAACTAATATCTCAAAAACAATAGCAGATATTTGAATAAAATTTTCCACAAAAGTTAATATTTAGTCTTTACAGCATTAACCTAAAAATGGTGTAAGTCAGTTCAGTTTAAGATATAGCTTCCATATAACCGATTTTATCCAACTTGTTGTTTTGAAGGACGACCAAAATAAACAAATAGGTAAAGTTTGAGTTTATAGTAGATTATTGTCTTTTAGTGATTGACGAACATTTTGCACTAAAAATAAATATTTCATCGCGGGGTTTGTCATTGAACTGTTTTTGGAATTGAAAACTGGCTTATTATATAACTTTGAGCTTGCCTAAGATACAAAAATATGACTTTCAAAACAGTTGTAGAATATAAAAAAGTACATTTTTCTTTGTTTCTTTTATACAAATAGCTTCAGTTTTCGAAGTTATAATGATTTTAAATGAAATGTTGACGCAAATTCGGAAAATAGTTACGAAATAAATAACAAATTTCATTATATTTAGAACTATAAATATGTACTCTAGACCGTACCACCTTACAGGCAAAAAAAATAAAGTTCACCGTACACCATCAAATCTGAAGCATTTTTGCAAGATAGTTTCGAAAAAAAATTTTTTTTTTTTTTACCGAAAATAGAGGTCGCGCATTTACATTTTTCTTCATATCATCGGCATTTATAGTCCGATCTTAAAGTATAATATATCAATATTTTTGTCTCGAGTAGGCTAATTTTTTGCTTTAAGGGTCACTGACATCAAGGACCCCGTTCTAGTACTTAACCACCAGATCTCAGTTCCTACCATATTGATGTACCTTTTTAGTGTCAGATAATTAAAGCTTGCAAAAAATCATTAAACTTTGCCAACAGAAGAATTTCGATTATTCCATTAAAACTATTTTAAAAAATGTTTTTAATTTTTTTACCGAACGTAGCGGTTCTCTTATTAAATTTTTGGTCATATCTCCGGTATTTACAGTCCGATCTTAAAACATGATGTTTCGATGTTTTTGTCTCGAGGAGACCGATTTTTTTGCTTTAAAGGCCACTGACCTCAAGTATCTGACCACCAAATCTCAACTTCTACGACATGAATTAAAAAATCAAAATCTGGAAACATTTCCGGATAAAAACAAAATCATCCTCTCTAATCGCTTATTTACTGCAGTATCAACCCATTGCTCAAATATTTGGAAGCGAGAAATATCAAAGGTTATCTTTGAAAATTGAAAATGGTTGTATGGGTGCCGCAGCTAGGCGCATAATTTTTTGTGGATTCTATTAGTATATGTATCAAGCTTCATAGTCAGAACTCTATATCTACTATTCTAAACAATTTTTTTAATTGTTTTTAATATATTTGCATTTAAATTCTATCCAAAAATCAACTTTTTTTTGAGTTTAGTGCTGCTAGATTGCCATAATAATACACTGCGTGAGCGAATGAACAAAGCTATGCACGTTGCTACTTCAAGTCAACCGTCCGGTTAAATTACGGGAGCTTTCAAGTTTTTGAAGTAAGTTTAAGGTGCAAAAATATGTTCCTCCATGTTTGATATTGGCAAGACTAGTAACCTAGTAAGCTTAGCCTCAGACTTGAAATTTTGATTTTGCTTGCACTTCATATGATTAACCTTTCACATTGAAAAATTGGCGCCTTTTTTTCTTCATAGCTTTGAAAACATATATCTTGTTCGAGTAGTCCTACTCAACGTATAATTTCTCTGTTTCATTGCTAGTAAAAAATTGTGTGGGAGAGAAAGGTCTATCCCGAACACCCTCCGAGTTATAGGGTGTTTAACAAAGTTGCTTTAGAGTAGTACTTACAAACAAAGATTATTTCAATTTCAATTTCAATCTCTTAACTTTTTAGGTAATAGAGCAAGAGCAATAGTGAGTTTCATGAAACTTTCGGTTAAAAAAAAGCAGTGCAGGAATAATGGAGCCAAATCAAAAGGGGTACCACATCAAGTAATGGATCCATAGCAATAAGTAAAAACATAGTAAAAAAAATAAGCTGTGACCTAAATTTTACATGTGCTTTTAAGTTTTACTCTTTTAATTGTTAAACAAATTTTAAGTGAAATGCTCAAATTATAAAAACTGTGTTTAAATTTTTTTAATTATCTTTCTAGTTTCAAAGGTATAGTGGTTTGAACTTTAAAAATGGTACTGCTTGAAATAAGCTGTGGGCCACTGAATATTTATTATGGCTTGTGGAAAATTCTTAGCATGGTTTGTTTTCGACAAAAAGAGTAACGCCACGCCCCCCATATTGGAGAAAAATCAAATTCATTATTTATTTGAAGCAGATGAATTTAACTTGGTACATACATATCAAAAAGATATGAACAAAAAAAAGCTTCAATGAAAATGAGCGGTGTGTATTTGTATTTTGTATTTGTATTTTCTGTTATTTGCACTTACAGTAATGAACAGGAAGTTCAGTAAATACATAGTATTAAACTATTATCTGCTCCAAAAACGCAAACAAAGAAACTACATATCCTCGGTGAGCTCGCCGATATTTACATATAGCACTTGCAACTTCGTTCATATCACCAGAAAAGCTTTCAACCGAGCGCTCGCAAGAAATGTGTAATGTCAAAAGAGCTACAAAAACAAATTGCATACTCGAGGAAAAAATGTAGATATTGGAGCTCTATGATTCCTAACTGATCAATGTAAAGAGTAAATATAGTATGATTGTAAATTCTTAAACGTCGGCTGATAAAGCGGTTGAAACTAGTATAAGCAGCTAGTTGCTCTTTTTTGTCTTCTACTGCATTTTGCGTTGTTATTTTTTGGAATTTTTTTTGCACTTACAGCTCTGAACAGAAGGCGCAGTTATAAATATAATACTTAACTATGACCTTTTCCAAGGATTCAAACAAAAACATTTTTTTTATCGTCTCATATTTAAATCCAAGATTTTATTTTCAAAATTCAATATACGAAGGCTACGTTTGAATTGTCATTACCAATGTTGAATTGTAAACATCAAGCACTTCATTGTTGTTCAATTAAATAACCTACATTTTTCCGCGATTGATAATTGGAGTGACCATTTTTTGGTTCCCTTGCCTAACCTCCAATCTTTGAAACGACCTCTGCTGTTCAGATTTTCTTACACAAGGACTATAACCAAATCAAACTTATCGCGCCACCTAAGGGTAAGGGCAGAACAACGTCTGCCAGGTTAGCTAGTATAAATATAAAGGCAAAACAAGCATAACTTTTAAAGTGATTTAGGTAAATTTGAGTATGAAACTTACATTATTGTGCTGCTTGTTCTGCTAACACAGTATTGCAGATATGGCATAGATTTAATGTTACTGAATACTCAGCACAAACACTTTATTGCAGATAAAACAATACAACCAAGTTATGCGTTGGCGTTCGTACTGGACATGATGAAAACTGATATGACGGGAGGCTCGTAAGTTGCAACTCCTGTTGTTTTCTATTGTCTATGTAAATAATGAAATTTCAAATTTATCAAAATATCGAAAGCTACCATAGCAATTTGTATTTTGGGATATCACTTTATGCGTGGAAATGTGGCTTGTCCTTCAGTGTTTGAAATTGCTAATTGTTTCGTCAAAAATTGCAAAATGTACGTCGTATGTCTCTTTTTTTGTTAGATTTGATTTTACCGTAAAGTCAGAATGCCGCCAATGCAGTAAAATCAATCAAATTATAGAGCATTGTAAGCGGCTAGTGATATGTTGAACATTTGCATGAAGAAGTGGTAAACATTTGATCCATAGCACTATAGGTCAAATAGCAAACTTTTCTGGCCAAAACTCAATTTACACAAGTGCTGCTATTTAATTTTTGTTATTTTAGTGTAGCGGAGAATACTTCAAAACAAGCAAAAATTCACTTTTTTTTTTGAAAAAAATAATTTACTGCTTTTCAGCGATGTGTCAAAGTTGATGCACTTGCATTCTACTGAGATAACGCAAGCAATTGGTGATTTTAACTCTTTTTGCAACTATTGAAAAGTAATTTAAATAATTTTTTTTATTTCTAAAATAAAAATTGATACAATTAATGGTATGTATAATGCAATTTAGCTTAAAACATTTAAATATAGTTTGGTTTTCTGTGGAAAAATCTATAATTAAAATAAGATCCCTGATTTTTCAAATTTTTTTAAGTTTCCAACTTTGTGTAAGCTTTTAAAATTTTGATGGGATTTGTTAGTTTTAAGAAGCCCTTAATTAGTTAGATGTAGCACGTTTTTTTAATGAATTTTTTTGTCAGGTCACTTATTCTTCCACAATCCGCAAAAGTATACTTAGTCGTAATAAGCCATTTCTTATGTAAGCCCTTTGTATTGCTGGATCAGTTTGTTTGAATTTGTATTACATGCAGGCTGCAAATGCGGCGTTCAAAGGAGCAACTCAGAAATGAAGATGATAACAATGCAGTATCAGAAAAAAGAAAATAATACAATATTATTTTTTTAAAAAGTTTGACCTCATTGTGGATAATTTGAAAGTAGATTTTTCGCCTAAAAATAATGTTAATAATTGTGTCTTGTCAATTTCACTTAAATGTAGACAAATATCAAGTTTATTGCTTGAAACCGCAAAAATAATTCAAAACATGTATCCTTGGCTCCCAACGACAGCAACTTTACACAAAATTCTCATTAATTCAAAAGACATTACAGAGGGATTAGCTCTTCCTGTTGGTTGTTTTGGAAAAGAATCGGCAGAATCATGCACGCAAAAGTAGCCGCGTTAATACACTTTTAGACGTGTTTCATAGAACACTGGCCACATAAGATCCAATAATTTCTTCGCTGTTTTTAAATAGCGTATCCAACTGCCGATAAGTGATCCAATTATTGAAGTGAAGTTGACGAAGAAGTCAACTTAACAAGCTTTGTTAACGCACGCGAAAATGTAGAATATGATGATATGATATGTCAGATTTCTTTTTTAAGTCTAGAGTCAACATTAAAAATACATTTTGTGGTAATTTGTTCATTCAAATACTTTACATTCAAATATTGTACTTTTACTTATCAATTAAAATTATTATATCATTGATATTTGAGTTTGATAATTTTTCTGATAATTATTTTATTCCAAATAAATTATTCAAACAACATAGTTATTTTTTAATTTCCGGATTTTCAATAGGTTATGGGACACTGCAACGCCTAAAGAATATTTCGCAAATTTAATTAAGAAATTGTTGGGAAAATTATTTGGCAATCAATTTAAGAAATGGCTGAGTCGAGATACACGTTCGCAAAGCTGAATGGTGATAATTATTTTAACTGGCGGTATAAGATGCAGATGCTTTTAATTGAAAAAGGAGCATGGAGTGCAATTTCGGAAGACAAACCAGAACCAGTTACTACAAAATGGACAGAAACTGATCAAAAGGCACATTCAACTATTGCATTAAATGTTGAAGATGGTCAAATACAACACATCACAAACTGTAAAACGGCTAAGTTGGCATGGAGTGCACTTAAAGATTTTCATGAAAAAGACACACCAGGAAATCGTGTATGTATTTTGAGGACAATTATGCGGCAAAAACTCGAGGAAGGTGGTAACGTTGAGGAACATGTGAGCAAAATGAATGAGCTGTTTCAGAAATTGATGGCTCTTGGAGGTGTCATTGAACCAGAATTTTTCATGAGTGCTACATTATTGGGCTCGTTACCTGAAAGTTACGATGGTTTAGTTACTGCACTTGAAGCCCGTAACGAGGAGCTTACATCGAGTTTGGTATGTGCAAAGCTGGTTGCCGAATCTAAGCGTCGTTCAGAACGAGATAAGGTCACAAACGGAGAAGTCGCATTAAAAATTGGCTCTACAATCAGAAAGAAGTTATGCTACTTTTGTAAGGAAAGCGGACATTTCAAAAGTGGAAGTGCCAAATATAAAGAATGGTTAACAAAGAAGGAATAGAAAAAGGGTAAACTAATCACAAAAGTAAATTTGGCGGAAAGCGGAAACGAAGAGCAATTATTGTTCACCACTTCAGCAGATAGTGGTTGGATCGTGGATTCTGGAGCGACTTGTGGGATATAAGGATCACTTTATTGATTTTAATAGGCAGCATCGTGAAAAAGTATGTGTTGCTAACGGTCAAAAAGTGACTGCTACAGGAAAGGGAACGATTGAAGTGAATTTCGTCAATGCATCAGGCGAGAAATCACCGGTGCGCATGGTCGATGTCTTGTACGTTCCGGGAATCAATGGAAATTTGATTTCAGTGAAGCGACTTGCAGCAAAAGGATACACAATCAAGTTCACGAGTGATTAGTGCAAAATCAATAAGGTAGCGATTGCAGATATTGATGGCAATTTGTATAAGCTGCGCACATTAAATCGGATCTACACAACCAAAAATGGTGAGTCTGAGTCTACTGACGGTTGTATACATGAATGGCATAAAAAGACTTGGACACAGAGACATTGAGGTAGTGAAATCTTTGTCATCCGGAGAACTTGTGGAAAGTATTAAGTTTTTAAACTGCAGTAGCGATTGCAACCATTTATTAAACTGTGAAGTGTGCATACAAGGAAAAATGTCCCGGATGAAATTTCCCCAAAAATCGCTGAACCGTTCTACGGTAGTGTTGGATTTGGTGCACTCGGATGTTTGCGGCCCAATGCAAACTATCACACCATCAGGTAAAAGATATGTACTCACTTTTATTGATGACTATTCTAGATACACAACAGTTTATCTGATGAAGGAGAAATCTGATGCATTCGGAAAATTCCAGGAATATGTTGAAATGTGCAAAACAATGTTCAATAAGAAACCTAAGGTGATACGTACAGATAGAGGTGGTGAATACATGGCAAAACGATTCATTGCATATTTGAGAGTGCATGGCATACAGCATCAACGAACGGCACCATACAGTCCGCAGCAAAATGGAGTTGCTGAAAGAAAAATTCGCACACTTGTAGAAATGGCTCGCTGTATGATCTTGGAGGCCAAGTTGGGAAATAAATTTTGGGGTGAGGCAGTACTAATGGCAAACTTCATCCTAAATCGTTTGCCGGCAAAAGAGATACAGAAGACACCATTTGAGAGTTGGTTTAGCATAAAACCAAATATAAGCCATTTTCGACGTTTTGGTTCTAAATGCTATGCCTTTGTTCCAGACCAAAAAAGGAGAAAACTTGACGCAAAAGCAGTTCAGACTATTTTGGTCGGCTACGATTTGGTATCAAAAGCGTACAGATGTTACGTACCGACAACTGGAAAAGTTATTATCAGTCGTGATGTCAAGTTCATTCATAAGGACAGCGAATGGAAGATGACTGAGATGCAGGAGGAGAGTAAAGTTATACTTCGACATAAAGAAAACACACAACATTTCAGTGCAGACAATGACTATAACGAACATAGTGATAAAAGTGTGGTGAATATGGAAAGTTTGATACAAAGAAATGATCCAGAACCAAGTATCATCGTAAGTTCGAACACTGAAGGAGAACCAAGTATCATCGTGAGTTCGAACACCGAAGCAGAAATTCGAAGATCATCGAGATCAAATAAAGGTGTAAGTGCTGTAAAATGGAGCGACGAAAGGGACAACTATAAAGGCATGGCACAAAAGCAATTGGATGAAGAAGCAAATTTAGTCAGTACTGCAGTAATTGAACCAAAAAGTTTAAAAGAAGTATTAGCTAGTAAGCAGAAAAATGAATGGCTTTCGGCGATGAAGGAGGAGATGCATTCTCTACAAAGTAATAACACATGGGAACTTTGTAAACTACCACCAGACAGAAAAGCAATTGGAAACAAATGGGTCTTCAAACTGAAAACTGACACTGAAGGGGCTATTAAAAGCTACAAAGCACGGCTAGTTGCACAAGGATTTTCGCAAAACTTCGGAAGAGATTACGATTTAGTCTTCGCACCAGTAGTTAAGCAGACAACATTTCGAATTCTTCTATCAATTGCAGCAAAAGAAAACTTAAAGGTGCAACATCTTGACGAGAAGACTGCATTTCTCAACGGAAAACTGAATGAAATAATATATATGAAACAACCGGCTGGCTTCGTTACTGACGGGATGGAAGATCTTGTTTGCCTCTTGAGGAGGAGTATTTATGGACTAAAACAATCGGCAAGATGTTGGAATCAAGAGATACATCGAGTTCTGATAGATGCTGGATATATTCAAAGTAAAAACGATCCTTGTTTGTACACATTCGCGGCAAAAGGTAAACTTTGCTATATCTTGATATACCATATGTTGATGATATTATCATAGCTAGTAAACACGATGAGTTGCTCGCGGCTTGTGAGAATACTTTAGGATCGAAGTTTACAATAAGAAATCTAGGAGACGTACAGAATTACCTGGGACTGAGAGTCAACAGGAATGGAGATGGTACTTTCGCTATCAACCAAAGAACATACATTAAAAAGGTCGTCAGTGATTTTGGATTGGCTGACGCAAAATCATCATACGGAAAAACCGAAAAATCAGACATGCTCATCGATAATGATAGATATCGACAATTAGTTGGATGCATGTTATATATTTCGGTCAACACACGACCGGACATATCGGCCAGTATATCAATTTTGGCACAAAAGGTGTCATGCCCAAGTCAAGAGGACTGGAATGAACTTAAACGTGTGCTAAAATACTTACATGGTACTGCTAATTTATCATTGATACTTGGGAGAGCCAGCAGTGAAAAAGATCTTGTAGGGTACGCAGATGCAAATTGGGCGGAAAATCGAGTTGACAGAAAATCGAACAGTGGATATGTTTTTATGTATTTAGACGGTGTGATCAGTTGGAGTTGCAAGAGGCAAACTTGTGTCGCACTATCCTCTACAGAAGCAGAATTTATTGCTCTTTCTGAGGCATGCAAGGAAGCACAGTGGCTTCGACGATTACTGGAAGATTTTAATCGGTCATTAAAAACACCAACGAATCTGTTTGAAGACAATCAAAAAATGTCTGGCAGATCAAAGCACATAGACGTACGATACTATTTTGTAAAAGATTACGTCAAAAGAAATATAGTTAAGTGCTTATACTGCCCAACTGAAATTATGCTCGCAGATCTCTTAACAAAACCACTACCAGCGACTCGAATAAAAATGTTAGGAGAAAAATGCGGTGTAACATTATTTGAATGAGGAGGAGTGCGGTAATTTGTTCATTCAAATACTTTACATTCAAATACTGTACTTTTACTTATCATTTAAAATTATTATATCATTGATATTTGAGTTTGATAATTTTTCTGAAAATTATTTTATTTCAAATAAATTATTCAAACAAAATAGTTATTTTTTAATTTCCGGATTTTCAATACATTTCCAGTTAATCACCATGATAATATAGCTGCTATTAGTTTTGGCCAGAAAAATGTGCTATTTGACCTATAATGCATAGTATCCATTTCAGATTTATGAGCATTGTAGTCCAGAATAATCAGTAGATATCGTTAAATCTACATCAGACTTCTAACACATAATGGAAAACAGCAGCATATATTTCATATTCTTCGACACATATGCGCACAATGCAACATCGCTTTCGTAAAAATCAAACAGAGAGATCTCAATATCAATTTTACTGCCACATCCAATGTTGAAAAAAATTTTTGGCATAAAATGTAAGACGGGTGTGAAAAGATATTTTTCAACCAACTGAAACACGCAATTCTAGCTTCGATTGACATTGCCCTCCTGAACTGGAACCAGTGGTGTCATTTCACAAAAAGCTTGGGAGAGGGGCGAGAGTTTAAATAACATATCGAATCGATGTAATGTATAGTAATATCAGATCCTTGGGGGGCCAATACCTCCCCTAGTCCTACACAATTGATGCCTTTGACTAGAACCCTTCCACTATAATTCATACTCTTGAGAAGTTAGAAAAGGGGGCGTATAAGTCAAAAACATTTTTTTTATTTTCCGCTGAAAACAATAATTTTTTAAAAAAAACTTCCGCCAAACCTTGCTTAGTTATAATAAAAAGTTTGATGTAGACTTGAGAGAAATAACGTTTAATAAATCTTTTTTAACTAACTTTTTCTGGCCAGTCATACATATACATCTTTAAAATTCTTCGGTAATTTATTTATTTCGAAATTTTTGAAAAACAACTAATTTTACAAAAAACGTGCCGTAGCGTATCTTGAGGTATCTTCCAGAAAACTTAAAACTATCGAAATTCAATGAGACAAACGTTATCGATTTTACGTTCGCTTTCCTGACTGTAATGTACCCCTGTGAAGCATACTGTTTAAAAATTTAAATAAAAACTCCAATCAACAATTTTCACAGAAATAATTTCTATGACTTGTTATTATCGTTTTCAGATATTTCCAAATTTTATCTCTTTATTGACTCAGTTGTTACCAGGCAGTAATGGGGTTTCCACATCAAAATAGCTAAAATTAAAATTCAAGCTTGTGTATAAATACAACCGTATTAATTTTATGGAAGGCAATCTCTTAACAAATTACTAACTATCTACTTCAAAAAAACTTTTAAAAAATTATATAAAAAAATGGATTTTGCAAGTTTTTTCGTTGGATTTCTGATGACATTTTGCATCAGCAATATTCAAGCAAAACCATTTCTCTATGAAGACTATGGAAATGATTTTGTTGATTATTTTATTGATGTAGACACTTCTAGAACGCCTATTTTACGTGTGAATCCATTTTCTCTGCCAGCTAATAATGAGTCAGCCGTAAGTAGCGCTGGAGATGATGATGATTCATCATTTGATATCCTTGAGAATCCTGCGGCATATGCTGAAATATTTGAGCATGCATTTGAAGAAGCTGCAGAGCGTTTAGAAAACATACTACGCTTGGCAGTGAAGAAATTCAAAGAGGTAAGCGTGCGCGGGAAACTTTATTTGTTTGCGAAATTTTTTCATTATTATTTCAATATAAATTTCAGAGTTTTATACAGTCATTTGAGATAATTTACAATAGTAGCCGCATTGAAGATATTACGAATAGCTCAATCAATACCGATGACGATAAAGTGATTACTAACATCACTAGCAGTATAATCGATAATAACAAACAAAAAGAAATTGAAAACAAAATAGAAGAAAACAAAACAAATGTAACTGAAAGTGAAAATAAGAAAACCACGATTGAAGACACTACAATGAAGGCAACAGTTCAAGCCAAGCCCACAGTTGATCATAATGCAGCAGCAATTGATACTGAAAGTGCTATAGATGGTAGCACAACTGTTGACACTGGGGTTAAACCCGAAAATGCGATGAAACCGGAAGATGAGTTGATGCTGGATAACGACATGAAGCCGGATGTTCAGAAAGTCGAAGCAGAATCTACTAACGTTAATGAGAATAAACATGAATGATTTGCTTATATTGCTGTGAAAAACAAAAAATTTCAATAAATCAGAAAGTTTATTCAAAAAACTTACGAGTTAAAATGTACAAATAGAGTTATGAATGGTAAAATAATAATCTAAACATAAATGCAGAATACATGAACTGTGATACAAGAGGGTTTTTTAGTTTTATTAAGAAACTTTAAGTTTATATAAATATTGTTTGACATATAGACTTTTTGTTTTAATTTCAACTTCTTACCTCTACATGTTGAGCAATTCCAATATGTAATAGAAGTATTCTGCACTTGAAATTGTCGTATTGCACTACATACTTTTTTTTAACTAAACATTTTTAAGAACTGTTTTATTTAACATCTTTGAATTAAATAAACTAATGAACAAAGCTTTTCATTGTTTTTGTCGCGCTTTAGGTCACATATGCAAAGGGTCAAAGGTCAAATACATAAAAAATTTTGGGATTTCTTGCAAGTTTTTACTCTCGATATTTCGACTTTAATTTAAAGTTATCATCAGGAAATTACAATCAAAATGCATACATCAATAACTATATACATTCAGTACAATTTAAATAGCAAAATATGCTTACATGTACTATATGTAGGAAAAAATTACATCAAAACGATTATGAAACAAGATTTTTTAAAAACAAACATTTTTAACAGCATAAAACATCTTCAGCATAAACAACATTTATTGTTTAATATTTATTATAAGATACCTATAATTGTGTGCAATGCCTTCGGTATCAGTTTTGTAGTTTATTGTTTTCTCTTGTGGAGCATTTCTAATGTTAATGTTTGTAGTTTGTCTTTTGCTGCAGTATGTTAACATTGTCAATATCAATTGTATTCCGAGTTTTATACAATGGGCAGTTAATGCAGTTATATAGTCGGATTGATGCCGTTAACTTTGGTCCGATCTGACAGTCTCGTTTTTAAGTTGTTCTGAGTGGTCCCTTCATATATCATATTGCACTTTACATATAAATGATTTTGTAAATTATATTTGACGTGTTGTTACAAATTTTAGTTTTTGAATTACTGTAAAATGATTCAGCTGTGATGGTATTTCTTGGATCTATTTTATATTTATCTATATAATTTATATTCGATCTTTGTAGTCTGTCAGTTAGCAGTTTATAAATAGTTCCTGATTTTCTGTATTTCATCATCTGAAAAATCGTTTGATGATTTCATTTATGGTTTCCATCATTTTTACCCAGAATGGTTTATGTTTATATCCTACACCGAGGGTATATTCACTTTGTCTCTCCATTTGCAACACATAGAAGGGGGCGTGGCAGGTATGGAAAAGTGTATATATTCTTGATCAGCGTCACCACCTGAGTCGATTTAGCGATGTCCGTCTCATGAAATCAGGTTTTCGAGAAAACCAAGAAAGCTAATTGAATGAAACTTTCACACACAGGTCACACCTTCTTGCAGGCACCTTGCTATTGGAAATGGGCGAAATCGGTTGATGGACACACCTACCGCCCATACTCTATGTATATTTACCTAAGCCAATTTTGAAAAAAGTTGCAGCGACTCTGATGAAACTTGGTAATTTGAGGCACATGTGAACCAAATTAGGATTAGGCTGGGTTTCAAGTTTCCAAAAGATCGTACGAACCACGCCCCAAAATTTTATCATTTATACTACCGCATCTTGTAAGCCGTTCAAGATATTGCGATAAAATTTGGTAAACGGAAACGTATCAAATATATCTTGAATTGTGATAAAAGCGGGCGGAATCGAAAAAAAGGGCGTGTCACTTTTCAACAGTTAAAAATTTTGATTCCGTATATCTCAAAATTGACACAAACGATTTTCATAAAAATTTTGGAGATGATGCCGCTGAAAGCAGTTATCAATACAAGCTCAGCCACTTTACTGGAAAGACTCGTTGAAGGGCGTGGCAACATTTTTCAACCTCTGTCAACCTTTCTAACATTTCACATTTTTTTCGACTTATTCAACCTCTTCAATGTCTTTTTGACATTTATTTAAAATAGTGGTGGGCACGTACTTTCCCTATCCACCCTCATTTCCCGCACCGTTATTCGATATATCAACTGACTCGATTTGGGTTTCGGCATTGCAATGCATATAGCTCCAAAACGGCTGGGCGGATCATTATCAAACTTGGCACGAAGTATAAACACAATATAAGCTTTTCTTTACTGCACTTAAAACAAATATTAATATTTCTAATTTTTTCAGTGTATTGTTTTTTATTTTAAAAATCTAACTTGAGGTTAAAAACGCCAATAAATTAAATATAAAATCCAGTAGTTAATTCATTTTTCCAGACTTTTTTTAAGCTGAATAATGCCATTTGAAGTAGTACATACCTTACGATTTCTCAAATTTTCAAAGACTCATATTTCGTAAACCAGTGTTGCCATTCTAAAAATATTTTGTTTCTGTGTCGAGGACATATGTATACAGGTACAACATATTCAAATATATTTGAAATTGGAAAGATGAACCCCATTTCCCCTGTCCGCTTTGCGTGAAATGCCCGATATATAAATTTCCGAAAATTATTTTGAAACAATTTTTTCAATGTTAAAAAAACAATTTATTACTACCATGTGTCAATACAGTTGTTTTAAAACAAACAAAAAAAAATATTATAATGATGAAAGTTTGTTTTAAAATTGTTACTTGATTGTGTTTACAGTCTACCAGTTACCAATATAAATATTTTACCAACATTAATTCAGTACCAATAAACTCCGGCACGACAAGGTCGAGCTGTCAAATTGTTAACAAAATACACACCACTCTCTCGATGTTAGATAGAAACAAAATGAAATATTATGTCACAATATTTTTGCTGATTTTATGCTTCGATGTGAAATTAATGCAGGTGTTTGTGATTAAAATACGTGACATTAAATTATTGTGTCATATTCCTACGCTCCAACTTCTTTTTTTTTTTGCTAATAATTAAATTCATATAAAAATACGCAGGCTTTTCGTATAACTACTGAACGTGTCGTGATAACCGCTGTTAGTGACACTAATGATGCCAGTGATGATGCTGCAACAATTGGTAAACACAACAGCAGCAGCATTGTAACAAAACAACAAAACATATGGCTGGTATATCTATACAGTACGGTGATAAGGGCCAAAAAGCGATTTCAGGAAAGTGTGATTAAACGTGGTTTTGGCCAACTTAAGGAGAGTGATAATGACAACATTGTTGACAGCTTGCCAATGCAAATGCCAATGAGTGATGGTACGAAAAATGTACATGGTGACGAGGGTAAAAATTATTTATTATATAAAATAACTTTTTATTTTAATACATAAATATTATTAGCAAATAAAACTGCTGGTACCGATACACCTATGGAGAGGCTACAATCCGTCCTAATGCTTGTCATGTTGGTGATGAATCTTATCATACTGGTAACAGTGTTCGGTATGCTGGTTGTGCACAAATGTAGTGATGATGATGATTTTAAAGTACTTGCGATCAGCACAATGGATTATGAAAAACTTTAGTACATCTAAATTGGATTAAAGCTTAAATTTTACACAATTTGAAAAAGCATTTCAATTTATTTGTACACATGCAAGTTTACAAATTTTATTCAAATTATGGAATTAATTTTAATGTAAAATTTTCAATGGTCAAAAAAAAAAAAAAAAATCATTAAGCTTTATGTAAGCACATGATACACAGTTAAAAATTTGCTGAGATAATTTTATTCATTTCAGGTCGGACCCCTACTAAATCGTTTAAGAATTAAAAAAAAATATTTGAAGCTTTCTTAGGACAAACTCTAACTGTAAGCTCTCTTGTAGGGAGAAGAAAAAAAAAGATATTTATTAATTTATTATATTAGCGACGGTATTTTTAGTGTCTGCAATACACATACACACAATATTTTTTTTTTTTCAATTTCCATATTAAAAATCATCAATCATTATTTATCAAATACAAACAGCAGCGGCAAAAAGCAATCATTATTGCGCATTTGTGTATGTGATAAAAAAAATAGTATGCACACATACATGTGTATATACACGTTCATACATATGATATATATGTACTATTAAAAACAGCTTATGTGCTGTTGGTTAGTGTAAATGCATGTTTTAGTCTGTCTGAGAGTATTTCTGGTCAAAATTAATAACAGAAAAAGTGTCGGTTTCTCTTGTTCGATTTTCCAATTCATTGGAAATATTCAATGAATCGCATGAAACCACATCCGCTTGATCAAACGATTAACACAACAAAACCATTTTCCATCACTAACGCTAACACCAGCAACAACAGCAAAAATGCTAACGTCAACCGCAAAAAAAAACAGAACATAACATTTCATATATCATGTATGTACTATGTATATAGCAAATATCACACCAACACTCATATAATCGTATTAAATGCTAAAAATCTTTTATTGTGTTGATGTTTAATCAAGTGCAGCTGTTAAGTAGCTACAAAAAAAAAAAAAAAAAAAAAAAAAAATTAAATAAAAAAGAAAAATATTTTTTTTTTTAATTATGATGGTATTTAATCCCATGAGTTTAGACTCAAATGCAAAAACCTTGATGAAATTTGTGGCTTAAAATAGAGCTCAAGAACTTGAAAAAATACAGACCTCATTGCAGCTGAATTAAGAAGTAAAATTTTAATTTTCTGAAAATTTATGTAGAAAATAATAAGATAAACTTATAGTTTAATCGAAAAGATGAAATTGTTTGTGAACCGTTTGCTGCGCTTAGTATAATAAAAGTCTTTTAACAAATATCTTAAGTTTTATATGATATGAATCTTAATCAAAATCAAAATTTTTAATGCACACTGTAAAGGATGCTTTTTTTTCAGAAGTTTGGTTCTTAAATTAGCAACACTATTTCTAGTGACAGTTTAATAGACAGCTTGTGCTCAGTATGCTTTGCCATTTACCATTCACAACGCACCAGAGCTTACAAATCGTGAAAAATTACGAAATTTACTAAAAATTTCAATTTTAAATTTACTTAAAATTCGCATGGTTTTTTGCAAATATGGCGCTAACATCGCATAATTTGACACCACTGGATTATTTTTTGTGGCAATAAATGCCGATTTGAAAATCTACGTCAGTGATAGAATTTGGGTTTTATGAAAATGTATTAAATCGAGAGTTCAAATGTACTTTTTATATGCCGAATGTACTTAAAATGCCGAAAATTTTAACATAATTGTAGCTATTGTACTAAAAAAAATGTGATCAAACCATTACACCAGGTTTGTACTAAGAAATATGATAATTTTTAGAAATAGTCCAAATGTACTAAATATGTACGGAAAATGTACTGAAAATGCGCCAAATGTACTGAAATTGGACCAAATGTACCGAATGTACTGAAAAAGTGATCGAAAGTTTGATATTTAGACTGCGCTTATATATTGACCAGCAGCGGCACTCATATGTTTAAAATCATAATTAAATGTCAGATGGCACAAAATTCGGGTGACTTGGACCATATTTTGTAATTCATTTCAATTCGAAACTACGACAATCTAATAACAAACATCATCTATAAAATAATAAATTTACAAAAAAAAAAAATTAAATGTAATCAAATTTTACCTTTCGGGCGTTTGATGTGAAGCGAACAATCAAAATTTTAAAATTTGTTCATATTCAGCCTAGTTGTATTTCTAAAGAGTACAACAAACAAATAATTTAATTTTTGTCAAAATAAAAAACGCATTTTTAGATAGCAAATTTTCGAATTAAGGAAATTTACAATGAAATATTAAGCACAGTGGCCCATAATTATAGTCGCAAAATTAAGTTAAAACCATAGGCACAGTGAACAAAAGGAATAATAAAAAACGCGAAAATGCAAGGCAGCGTGGCGAAGTGGTTAGGACTTTGAACTCATAGCTCACATTGTGTGGGTTCAATACTCGTAAATGTAAATGTTTTTTTTATTGATATCAATGAAAATAAATGTTACTTTAAAACTTGGTTGTAAATATTTAAAAGCACGCTATCCAGCTTTAAATTTAAAACATACTTTTAGAAAAAAAGCATCTTAACTGATGAAAATCGAACCCACGCACTGTGAGCTATGAGTTTACAGCCCTAACCATTTCGCCACGCTGTCTTGTATATTCGAGTGTTTTATTATTCCTTTTGTTCACTGTAACCATATAAAATGTTGTGTTAATAACGCCGGGTAATCTATTTTTTAAAATTTTCTTATAATTTAATGAAAGTTTTTTTTTATTTTATTTATTTTGGGTAAAAAAAACAGGTTTTAACTTAATTTTGCGACTATTATTATGGGCCAGTGATTTAAATAGAAAATTTACTGTTCTTCTCAGTTATGAAATCAGATTCGAAATTTGATTTTTTTTGTTGTTGCTAGAAATTAGAATTTCAACAATTTTGGACATTTTCATAGTTTTATTTTAATTTTTAAATATAGCTTAAAGTACAGAAATAATATATTAAAAATATCAATATTGGATCTGCATCAGCTTAGGAGATATGTTCATATGCATATGAATTGAAGTACAGCGAAATTTCCCATTACGGAAAGCTCCCTTAACCGAACAGCTCCCATAACCGGAGCCGGATGCTCTAATAACCGGGAAAAAATACTGCGACGGTGGGTGTCCGGTTATGGGGAATTTCACTGTGCATAGGTGCTGCACTTACCAAGGTATCTGACCCTTGCTCAAGCACCTTAATTAATTTTTCTCTAATGCGGACCGCATTTTGAAATTGTTAGTATATTATCCCTATACTTTAAGCGATATTCTTATATAAAATTGAAATGAAACTTTTAAAATTCTGATTTGAAATGTTTGCTTCCAGTTTTCTTCACGAAAAAAAAAATCAAATTTTAAATTTGGTTTCATTATTGAAAAGAAAAACAAAATTTTTGTAAAAACCTCTATGTTTAATACTTCCTTGTAAATTTATTTAATTCGAAAAACTGCACTCCAAAAATCCGTTTTTTATCTACTTAATTTTTTTAAAAGATCATACCTTGACAACAAAGTCTCAAACACTGATTAAATTGTGTTTTCGTTCACACCTTTTAGAAGTACAATTAGGCTGAAAGTGAAAGAATTTCAAAATGTCACTTCTTTTTGTCCGCTTCATTCGAAATGTCCGATTTGCATTTCCGTTTTTTTTTTAAATTTTTTTTACAAACGATGGAATTCACTTTTTTTTCAATATTTCAATATTCAACTTATTAGATATACGTGTTGAAAAATATCTGAAAATGTTAATATAATTATTAATTTTCATACGAATAACTAGGAATATGAACAATGAAAGTTCGAAAAAGCATATGTTATCATCAAAAATGTTCAATGTCAGACTTAACTTAAAATTTCGTAATTGAATAACAGTTTCTATCAAAAAAATTTGAAGAAAATTGATCATTACATACAAACACTTTTAAAAATGATGATATATTTTTGAAACTTGAAAATCTCATAGTTACATCGTATTGAAAAAAATTTTCGATACGATACTCGCTTTGGCGTGGAATGTCCCGATATTCAAAGAATTTATATTTTAAAAATATTTTTTTGATAAAGATATGATTAACATAAAAAATTGTAGTGCAACAATATTTAATTTACGCCGAAAATTATTAAGGGAAATCCATCAACTAGTACAAGAACAAAAAGTCAGCAAGATCCAATACATCCAGGTTCAGCTCATTTCGTTTTGACTGAAAATGCCGCATATATTCATGAAGACAAGTAAACTTGGCTCCATCAAAGTAAAATTTTCGGTCCGATTCGAAATAGAATTTGCAAATGCCATCAACATTGCATGTATAAACAATACGAGACGATCGCGCTTTAGGACGACTTACAACTTAAATACTGACCAATGTCATCTCTAAGCTTAATGTTGTCTAACAAACACATTTAGTTGAAAAACCATTTCAAGTATCTACTTAAATTAATAAAACAACAACATAAAATGAGTAAGACAACAACAACTCTAAAACTGCATAAAGATTAACTTACTTCACAAAGACCATTAGTTGCAAACCAATTTCATGAACATAAAACAAACATGACATAGAATCATTTCCCACAACTGACCCATTCTTATTTCTCCCCGCCGGGTGCACATTTTTAGTCAGATATCTCACAGCGAGTGGGGGGAACATATATATATATATATATATGGCACCAGACAAAATGCGCTCATGAATTTTAGATTTTTATGTAAAACTCACGCTCGAACGATACAACCTCAACTCATAACGCAACGCTGCAATGCACAGCATGACCGTAGCCACCAATGGGTTCCCATCATCATGGTGAATGGAGCGTCAAGTGGATATTTAACGTTACCAACTAACGCAACCAACATACGAGCACTCGCTAGATCGTATATTAAAATTGCAATTTAATTGCAATCATTTCGTGGCAAAATGCTTAAAATGTCGAAAATGTGTACGCCATATTTATTCACCTGTAAATACGACGAAAATTTAATGTTGCATGGAATTTTTAATGTAGCACCCCCGTAGTGCGAGTAGCGAACAATACGAGTAAAAACTACTAAATGGTTTTTGGTGTTGTACAATTTTAAGTGATAATAAAATGCTCGATTAAGGATATCCTTAGGAAATTAAGTACCGATAACTTGTTTCTTGCAAGATTGAATGCATCAAATAAGTCAGAGCGTTATTTCTTACAATTTCAAGTCTCTATGCATTTCTAATGTTTTCTATCAGTGTTTACATTTGTAATTTAAAACTGAGCGCAACCAAAGTAGATCTTTCATTAAATTGTCTTCGAAATATATGCCACTAATTACCGGGTTGAATTGATCCATTTGTTTTTATCTTTGTCACGTTTGTTAAATAAAATTGCATTGACCAATATGTAAAAATTTACAGGAATATCGGTCTTTACTAAATCACTACAAGTTCAACGAAATAATGTTTAATTATAATAAATAATAACACAGGACCACAAAAAATAATGTTTGTAGTTGAAAGTTGTAGTACCATACGGTATGTATTTTGGTGTGCTAAAAACGAATCTGGGGTCAGAATTTACTCATTACTCTTAGATACTCGAGATATAGTCCAAATATAAACTAAATAACTAGTTGAAAAAATCACTTGGTTTAAGTTACTCAATAACGCAGTGATTTGATGAAATGTGTTTGTGATGAAAATTATGTCACAATTAAAAAAAACTAAAATGAACTTCTGTTATCACGTTTATTAAAGTAATTTATTAATTTAGAAACTTAAAAGATTACAAATCCTCACTAATGATGATTAGTTCATAATTTAATGGCAAAATAAGTAATTTTATACATAAGTGTGTTATGTGATATGATATTTTGTTATATTCTACATCACTAGCTAAAAAGTATGAGCTTATACAAATGTATGCTTTTTATACACAATGTATTAAGTGTGATTTCTATGTATGACAAAAAAACTTTCAAAATGAAAACAAGAGATAAAAATTCTTTTTAATGGCATTTTACTATGAATAAGTTTGTCAATTTGCAAATTTTATGCTATTAAATTTGTTTGTTATTGTAATTTTTTATACCGACTAAGCGTTTGCAAATTTTTGCCTCATTTATTTTTGTAACTGCGGATATGTAAGAATTTCTGTGAGAAATTACAACACATTTTATTGAAAGCATTCATAGATAGCTCGTCATGTGACAAATTATATATATTAATTTACCTAAATTTTTTTTGTGGACTAGTAATGAACTTTCTGCAACTCAAAGGAATTTCTGTTTATTTACATATTCATATAATTGGAAATGAATTTCATCGCATATTATGAGATAATTATAAATTTCCCATTATCACTGTCATTTTTTGGGGATCAGGTTATCTACTATGTTATAATTTTAATGTCAGTTGCATCCTGTATAGAATTATTTAATCCGTTGTAGCGATGCTTCGAAGATTCATAATTACTTGCATTCAGTGGAGTAGAAAAAAATGTATGACCTTTGACACGCAGTCATACAGCTCTATCATTGCAAAAAAGTCATGCATATTTGGTCGGGGAAGATGTTCCTCCCAGCTTTTCAACTTCAAGTTCGATTTTATGAAAAGTGATTATGTTCTTCAACTTTTTTCTTTCAAATTAATTCACATACTTAAGTATTGGCTAAGATTCAACTTTTACCATTTATATCCGTAGTTTGTGTTAAGAGCTTTTTGCGACGCGCTCTTATTGTCGATAATTAATCGAAAACTATCAAATCAATCCTTTTTGGAAAATAGTTTTTTTTCGATGTAAGCAGTTCTGATCATTTGAATTATCAGATCAAAAATAATTATTAGCTCAAGTTACGTCAAAATATAGCACGTGGTATTTCTTTTTAAGGAAGCGGCAATCATCAGAAAGCTGAGGTAAAATTCAATCAATAATATGACATTTCGATTATGACAAATGCATTAATCTTTAATTATGTATTATTTCTCTACCTAATTTCTCTTCGCTGTGTCCAGGGGAACACCATGACGTATGAGTAACAATTATATACATAGTATCAAGTTATAAAAGTTAATGTTTTGCTGTATGGGAATTGCTAAGCTCTAATCCCGCTAACATTTTGTGAGATACTTGATAGAATCATATATCATCAATTAAAAAAAAATCAAAATTCAATTCTAGCTGTTCAAGCGTACACCGTCTTAAGACCATTTTGCCACCCCCTTCACCTCTCCCCTGAGCTATTTTACTGCATAGGTTCCTAGCCACACAGTTTTAATTATTGTTTTTTTATATAGCAAGTGGAAGTTGTCTCGGAATGTCAATAATTTTTTTGGGCATAAAGTGTAGCCTATATGCTAATCATTAATGTATACTATCCATATTGCGCTAGAAACTTTCACGCCTTCGCATATCTAACGTCAGTTGGATCAAAAGAGAATATTATGTTGGTCAATGTTCATAGTTGCTATAAGATTTGACAATTCAGTCTAGTTTTGAATCTTAACCCAGATATGCCGAGCGAATTTTATATAGTCCACCTAATTTTTTCAGGTTTCTGTGTTACCTCTGCTTTAAATTTTCTAACCAACTTGTTATGAAGCTACAGAATATAGCGATCAACAAACCGTGCGTTGATAAGTTTTGTCTACTTAAAGTAATTGCTTGCATATTTTTTTTTTGATCGGAGTCTTAAGGTTTGTGAAATTAGGTGTACGCTCGGCATATCTGAGTTAAGAAGTAGCAGCGCCGCACTCATAAGATTACATAAAATTTAAGAATTCAATGCATCCGATTCTTAAATTTTGGCATAGTGAAGATACCAAAATGCAGCATTTCCTCATCTAGAAACATTTATAAATGGTGAACAACTTTTCAAAAAAAAAAGTGACCAATAGCCATTTCAAAATTAAAAAAAAGTTGTAAGAAATATGTGCAAGTTAAAGCAAAATTTTTAGTTTCTGAATATTTTGAGACACCAAAAACTGTTTATGAATCCAAGTCCAATTAATATCCAACTGTTCCCTCATGGTAACCTCGAACAAATGTTTTAGATATTTTCTTATACAAACCTTATGAATGTATCCACTTTTGTAACTTATACATATGCAATTATATACAGTTTTAATTCATCTTAAATTTCAATAACTGTTGTATTCGTAAGAAATTGCAGTAATTGAATTTCTGTGGTAATTTATTGAGAGCGAATTTTGTTGGCATGTAGCACGTATCCATGGTAAAATAATTAAACAAATATTTGACAATTTAATGAAATTTAATTGAAAAAGCACATACACACTTATGTAAACTGAAGTAGACAATTCAATTTGCATTTAAAACCAAAGATATTTCCTTAAGCAATATTTTTAATTTTTTATCAATTTTGCATTGCGAGATGTTTTTGATTAAAATTTAAGATAAATGTTGAAATAGCACTTTAAAACATTTCCAAATATATGCTCGTAAAATAAAAATTATGGTGTATTTGAAATTTTAGCCACAATATATGTCACCAGGCCCGTGCGCAGGAATCATTCAAGGGGGGGGGGGGTTTAACTCGGACATTTCATATTAGATTATGTTCATAAAAAACGTCAAAAAACGGTTTACTTTTAATATAGACATTCGACCGGGTCGATTTGTGTGACGCAAAGTTAAGTCAGCCAGACAACGACTCAAAAGTAAGAAGGACTCTTAAAAACGATTTCGTTCCAAGAAAAATCAATGGATCACTTTTGGTTTTCCTGAAGGTCCTTTTTAGTCCTTTTGAAGGTCCTTTTTGAATTGTATTTAAATTGTAAAATTCAAATTTTTCTTATCGGATGGTTTGTAGGAGTAAAATTGCCTAAGTGGCGACACTTCAACATTCGAAACTTTTTTATTTATGAAACGTACTAAAATTTTTTTTCAGGAAAAGTTGTGTAGACTTTACAGAACAATTCTGTGGAAAAATTTTGTTTCTGAACATATGAGAAGATGGTTTGAATTCTATTTGCTTATTAAAATCTTAATTTTTTATAAATAATAGATATCATTTTTGTAAAAACTTTATTTCATGTAAATTGTAAAAAATTTCTTGTCCTATCACGAAAATTTTATTAACTTTTTCGCAATATTTATTGAGAAATCGCAATTTAAAAAAAAACCACATAAAAATTCACTTGTTCATAACTTTTTCAAAAATCCAAATTTTGTAAGTTGGTTTTTTCTGTGTCCACTTGAGAAAACTTTACTCTATAAGATAATTCTAGGAAGTCACACTCAATGACATGTGCTTCCTTCGTTATGCTAGGTTTTTTCGCCTCCCTGTGGAAACGATCTTTTTTTTTATACGACAAAGGAGGTGAGGAAGTTGTCCGAAAATAAGAGTTTACAACATTCCTGGGCAACTAAAAATTAAGAAAGCATAGCAACGGATTATTTTCACAATCTGTATGCTATTTCCTGCAACGGTTATTTTAAATTTAGATTCGAAAACCCTCTTTCGAGGAAACAATTTGTGAATAATAGTATATAGATATATGTTTGTACTTAAAAGTATTTTCATGTTGCCTTAGAAAATATTAAGTAAACTGATTATTAAGTGGAAGGCTAAAAAAATGGTAATTTTTGTTTTCAAAATATTATATTATGAAAAAATTGCCCGGAAGCGGGATATCTAACTTTGCAGTTACCAGAAGTGGTTTTTTTTTCATAAACAGTAAAACAAAATCTCTAGTCATTTAAAATTTATGGTCAAAAGAACTAAAATGCTAAACTTTACGTGCCAAATTGCAGTGCATGGCTTAAGGCTTTGTCATTACTTTTATCTAAAAATTTTAGATCCATTCAATGGAATAACTAAGGCAAAGTTTTTCTTTCGCGACTTACCCACAAAGTTAGAAAAAATTCCCTTTTAATAAAAATTTAAGTCTCTACTACATATTTGCAAAACTTTTTGTACTAAAATTTTATCAAATTCTATACAACTATTAGAAATGAAATTTTACAGATTGTTGGCCAGAGAGTTTATTTTAAGTTTTTACATTATGAAATATAAAGAGTTATTTTTCACTTTTAAAACTGAATGAAAATGCAATAACATTATGATAAAAGAATGAAGCATTTATTTTTCTATCATGAAGAAACCACATCACTCATTTTTCACAAAAGTAATTTTAAAATAAAATTCTTAACTACAGCTATAACAAAATATTCAACTTTTAACTTAACATTTTAAAAGTTCTAACGCACAAGATACATCATTGCCATATCAAATATTTAATGAAACTTGTGCCTTTCGATGCAAAAATAAAAAATTCTTCCAAGTCAAACAGCAATTGATGCAAGTTAAACAAGAACTCAATAAAAAATTTGAATCAAACTCAAAGATGAAGAAATCCACTTTTCAAATTATAGAAATTTTATATGCAAGGAAAAAAAAGTTTTTAAGCACATTTTCATATACAAGAACATTCTATTTGGCAAAAAAAAGAAACGCAGAGTTCAACGAGTGAAAAGTACGTAAAGCATTGAAAACTACTCTGCAAAGGACATAGATCATATGGGTCACGTAAAATCGTCATTATCAACAGGGTAAATGTGCGACTGGGTTTTGTGAGAATGAAGAATGATACAATTGAATTAGCTAGCACACTTTCCTTAGCAAATAATAATGATATGGTCTGCTAGAAGATCTTCTAAAACGATTATTTAGTACGCAATTTAAATAGTGGAACCATTTATGTTACCTTCTACTTTTCTAATTAATATTTAGAGTGGTTTTTGTCATCGATCTATTGCACATAAAAATGACGGCAATTTTAAAAGTTTTTTGGTATACGGGATCGGTAATCTTAGCAAATAAAGAATCAATATAGAATGGAATACTAAAGTGAAAACTTTACTCTCTAATAGTAATCCATAAAATCATTTTTCCTTATAAAAGTACAAAGGTTTCCTTCAATTAAAGCTTAAATGTGTTAAACTTAGTCAAAAACAGAATATTTAATATACATGATTGATTTAAAGAAAAAATTAAGATCATATTAAAAAGAAATATATTTTTTATATTTAGGTTGATAGAGCTTATTTTTTAAAAACGAATAAAAAGTACTATCCTTCAAAAAATTTAAAAGATTCAAAAAATTTGTTTCATACGCAGGAAAAACCTTTTCATCTTTTAAAATGTGGTTTATCAGAATTTCTTTGAAATTTTCAAGTGATCTTGCAATATCGTAATCGTTTCACCTCACAGGCGAGCATTTGTATTACATGGTTAAACGTATAAAATCATAATGGTTTTGTGTACTAAAAATCAGTAAAAAAAGCATTAATACCAAAAGCGATCTAAGGATACGGCTTAAGTTTAATAATTTGTCTCTATGACATCTCACATAATTGTGGACCACCCTTAAAAGCAAGAACGTCTGTTATGGATTATCACGAAAAACAGTATCTAGCGTCACCCCTCTTATAGCGAATTCACCTCGAAAATATTATTTTTTGTGCGATCGTTAGTACAAAATATTGTTGGACAAGTCTCGATGAGCATTACAATCTGTACACGGATTTTACTGAAATGCAATGTCACATAGATATAGTGACGTATATTACTCTCCATAGTAACCCAAATACTTAGATATTTTTTTCATAAGATTTAAGCTCTAAAAAAGTCACATTACTTAAATAATTGAATTATTTTTTTTTGCTTAGAATTATTTGAAAGCTTTGCTAGGGTTAAACTTTAGTACAATACTAATTTAATTCAAAATTTCTTCAAAAAACTTAAAAAGAAAATCAATAAAAATATAAACTTTATAAATTAAACTTAATCTTGGGTTGAATCCAAATGGCTGTAGTGCTCGCAGCTATTGAGCTTGAAAAAAAATGTGGCCCAGAAACAAAACGCTCAGTGATTTGTGAATAGCATAGAAAATTAAAGCAATATATTTTTACTATCAAATACTTACCAAATATTTTGTTTCAGTTTAAAAAAAAAAATAAAAAGCCTTAAAGAAAATTTTTGACGTTTTAAAATTTACATCATAGTTATATTGTTCTTATAAACACGATCAATTTTATGTTTGAATGAGATCGATAGATACTAAATACAAATACTTTACTTACGGAACTACATATGATAACAAAGCCTCTATTTGAATGAGATCGAAATGTATGATCTTGCAATACTTAACATAAAAGGTGTTTCATATAACACAAATTGTGTATGCTTATGATGTGTGTTTTATCTAACAAGCGCGACGGACTTCTACACTGAAATATATATTAAAAATTGGATTAGTTCATTTAAATTTTAAAAAGATATCAATTATATTAATAATCAAACGCAGATTTATTCAAGGAAAAAAAAAAGTGCAAAAATAAATATGACAGAAGACGATGTGCTTAATTGCTTATCAATTGTGTTGGTAACGTTTTATCTCGATTTAAACACAAATTAAGTGAATTTTTTGAGAGCTCCAAACAAATGAGGTGTGACTTTAAAATGAATTTCTCCATAGAGCTCAAGACATGTTTCTTATTATAAAAATGATATTAAGAATATTAAATTTTTTTGTCATGATTGCCAACAATGAAATGACATTATTTCCTTTATTTAAGTTCTATTTTTGTTTCAATTGAATGCACATTAGAGTGTCCGTTACTTATCAAAAACTTTTTTTTACAATTGAACTTTTTCAAATTATTTACTGAATATTTTTTTTTACTTTTGCATCCTTTGAGTCATAAGTTCACTTATAACATGGAACTTGTATAAGAAGTTTCATTTTGGATGGTTTTTTAATATTACCCAAATGATGATACTTCTCCATTTCAACGTTTTTTTTTTCATACTATTTAACCGTCACAATATTGTTTTTTATATTTGCTTCAGTTTCTTACGGAACTAAATTGGTTTTGGTTAGCTCATTCCTTCTTAACTATTGGACGTCTTTAGAATGTTAATTAATGACAGTAAATTCAAATTTTATTTATTTGTCATTTCATAAAACATCAACTAATAAGAGCTCTTTGAATTAACAATTAAATTCGGCTATCACTTTTAAAAATTGATGGAAACATTTTTTAATTTGTTTATCGGAATCAGAGTTTCAGTCTGCATACATACATACTGTATGAAAGTTTATAGCAAAAGAAATTATTATTATTAAAAACTAAGTCTCATGTTATTTAGTTACGACGGATCACATTATTATCCATTGTCGAGTTAATAATATAGATACCACTTTAAAGATAAGACTTCAGAGCTCAAAAATTAAATTAAATTTAAAAAAATGTTAGAAAAATATAAAAATTCATGATATTGTATATTTTTTCTTTTCCTGGGTGTCAACTAAATGTTTCGAAGATTACAAAGTTTGTAAAATAACAACTGTTGTAATTAACGGACACTCCAATCTGTACATACCCAATGTGTGTGTCAGTGTATTTGTAAGCAAATAAGTAAAATCGACAATTTAAATTTGCAACTTTTCAAAAGCGAAAATAAATTCGTTGGAGAAAAGCGGAAGGGAAACGAGAAAAATGTTATCAATAAGTAAAGAGTTCTGGTGCAGAAAGAAAACCAACTACAGCCAACAACTTTCACCATTGATATGCAAAACAAACTTTTCATCATCAGTAGCGACAGCTCAAAAGCAGGATAAAATTGGATGTTCACACGCAAACACAGATACTCGTACGAGTACATGTCCAAGCTAACACCAACACATGTGGAAAAAATAAACTTTTGCAATCAGCAAATTTCAAATTTACGCACGTTTCGCTACTACATTTCCACTGACATACACATCGGTACACACGCTAACACTTATGCAAAATTTTGTATCCCCTGTGTTTGCGAATTTCAGTTTTTTCTTTTCTCCTTTAAACTGTAAATTTGTTTGTTTGCGTGCGTGTTATTGGGAATTAAAATGAGTTAACTCATGCCATGTGTGTGTTTGTTTTTTTCATCTTCTTCTTGCAAGTGATGAATGATCATGTTAGCCCTAATACGGTATCCCAGTAGAAATTTACTCATGGTATCAATAACTATGTTTGCCGGAAGTGTGATAAAAAAATCAGTCAAATTAATAACATAGAGAAATATATCAAGAAAAACAGCGATATCATAAAAAACAATTGGCATTTTGAAAGCGATGCTCTTCGCACTATACATATGAAATATACATATGAAAAAAACATCGAAAAAATTATATGAATTCAGGTAGTATAAAATTCGATAAAATAACTATAATGGAACGTCAGTCGAGGCGAAGGATTTTTTTTTTTTCCAATTTAACTACAAAATACAAAAAACATTTATTTTATAAATATTCATTTAGTTTTTATTTTCTCGATTAAGTCTATATGAGTCGAACAGCATCAAAAAATATGGCAGAATTCGACTCAAGTCTTCGATAGAAATAACAACGTATCCAATGATAATCGAAAGTCGGATAGTATTCAAGAACATATAAGATGTCGTAAGGTAAGATGTTAAAAATGTCAATAGAGTCAAACTACATAGGAGAAGGCGATTAAAATTGAAAATTATCTAAAAATATAAAAAAAACCATAAAATGAAATAAAAAAAAAATAACTCTTGATTACAATATTGGCAAAAAAAACCATTGTTTTATTAACCATAAACAAATTTTTCCAACATTAGTAACCCAGTAACATACATTTCAGTAACACTTCCTAATCGACTCAATGGCTTAGAAGTTATGAATATCAAATTATAATATATATGAGCAGTTCCATTACTTTTCGGCAAAATCGCCCGCAGTGGGTTCTCTGATATTGTTAAAATTTTGGGATATTGAAGTACTACTTATATAAAACTACGATCCCTAAATGGTTGGCCCTTTAATTGCCCCTGGTGCAAAGATATGAATTTTTTAAACTCAAAAATTGACGTTTTTTTGCCCTATATTCGAATATCTGTATCTCAGGAAAACTAGCTCCAAAATCAACTTTATAGGTCTCATTTTGTTTGGTATTTATTCATATTTTTGATAAAAGAAAGTTCAGAACACTCCCGCGTTTGAAAAATTGTTTGCCATCTCATTTCTCAGAAGCATCGAAATAGAAAAGCATCACTTTTTGAAAGTGACGCCAAGTAGTCAAATTTTGATAAGATCGCTTTTACTTGAGCTCATTTTTTTGCCTTTTTCAGCCCTTCAAAATGCAACCTATAAAGTTAAAAAAATCGTCAAAAAACCCGAGTTGCGTTTTTTTACATTTTCAACTGTTAAGACAGTTCTAGTTGATTAATGGCCAATTTAGTAAGCTATTGAACTAAGTGAAGTCCCGAGCTTCACCTCAAAGGACTGCAGTAAATCTTCAATAAAAAAATATTCAGGGCAGCCGCCACCTGCTACAATAACTTGAAATTGCATTAAAGAGCTGCTTTAATGGTCATTAGTGTTTAGGTTTCCAATTGGGTGCTGCATACATATGGATGTATACATGTATGTAAATCTACAAGAGTATGTGTGTGAAAACTCCAAGCTATATTTTTACTTGAACTTTCACCTATTGCATTTATAAAACAGTTATTCTTTACATTTTTCTGTTCGAAAAAAAAAAAATACAATCACTCACTCATACAATGAAATGCGACTCTTTCATGATTTTTATTTGCATGAGTATGAGTAAAAGTCTTTTTGTTTGTGTATAACATTCTTTCACGTTTTTCACAAATTTCCATCTTTCACATGCGTATATGTAGTATATTTTTTCACTTTCTGCATAACGGAATGAGAACGTTTTCCCAAATCATATTATGGCTTGCTTTAAATATGTATGTCGCCCCGTTCCACGTCACAAGGAAAGTTCATACGGCTCATCATGTGTGCTTAGGGATTGTGAATGATCAACAATTCCATTACAGTTAGAAATAGTCGCTTATAGTCTGAAGCAAAGTTGCTGGTGTTAGTAAAGTCCACAGTCGGCACTTATAAGGACTGTTGAAATGAGCTTTAGCCTCTACAATTTTTCAGTTTAGATGTCTAAGGGTACTTCGAAAGTCCTTAACCACTATGTAGCTATCATTAATCTTGCCAAAATTAACAATATTTTTGATTACTGAAAGCCTTTATCTCGAACCATTTTATTTTCAATGGGATAAAATCGAGTCCAATTTCGTATTTGCATTGGCATCATATAGTATATATCATATACTATATAAAACTAAAGTTCGTTCCAATTTTGTTAATCCTTTACTTTTAAGGCAAGCCCCATAACATGACAATGGATTTAAAAAACATCGTAACTATGAATATTTACAATTACGAAAATCACATCTTACTATTCCTCTTCTTTGTGACAAAAAAAAAATCCCAAAGTGTCATTTTCTTAATCCACGGAAGCCAATATTCAATATATCACGCAAACCAAAAACATAGTGTCGTGCTTTGACTTTCCTTTTGACGTGTAATGGGCAATGTTTTTTAAAAACTCATAGTAATAAAAAATAAAAATAATATACTCGTATAGTACTTAGAATGCATTTGAAAACTTATATTAAATAAAATATAATGTAGTTTTAAAAACTGGATTTTAAGTAGCTTACTTTGAGCGCATAAAATTTGTGTTTCAGTCAAGTATATAAAAAGAAAATCAGTGCATCTTGACAGAATCGTTGTTGCTTACCAATGTAAAGAATTGACGACCAATAGAATAAAAAATTTGGAGTTTAATGGATACTTCTTATAGTTTTTTCATTGAAAAAGTACAAAGTGTAATGCAGCGCAAGATTTTCAAACTCGTAGCAATCGTTGAAGAAAGTTGTAACAACTTTGAGGAAATGCTGTTATATATTATCAATGCTGAATATATTAACAAAAAAAGCAAAACTTTAAAGTTGAAAGTTTGAACTGAGCATCGAGGAAAGTGGGTGTGCAAAACAAAAATGAGAATTTTTATTATTTAACACATCTGATGAGCAATGTGAGCTGACGTGCATTGAGTTAGTAATTAATATGTACCTACTGTTAAAATAACATCACTAAATACTTAAATTTACGAAATTTACTATCAACAAGTTCGTTCACAGTTTAATTTTCAATCAAAAAATTGTTTTAAAATAAATTGCATTATTTGCTCTGAAGCAGAAATTGCGTTATTACTATGTCTTATATCTTAATTATGCTGTTTTTTTATGAAATCTGCCTCTAGTCTGATTTTAATTCAACAGATCACTGGCACAGAATATTGCTAATGCATTTTATAATCAGTTTGTTAGGCGCATTCTCCACTTAGAGTGTACTGAATTGGGCTTAACATTGATGAAAACTGTTATTGTCAAGTGATAACTACTGTTTTTATGTATGAATCCCTTATTCTTTCCATTATTTTGGTTGATTTTGGTTAAATACAGAATTACAGGCATGATTTCATCCAACCCTACAAATATATGTCGGTTATACTTAAATATATTTTGTTCTGTCTTCTTTACACATTTAGAAAAATATGTATTTATGACAAGTTGCAGTGTTTTTTGTGTTTTCAATATGAACAGTGCTTTTTGACTTTAACTTTTTTCTTTTTAAAGAAATTAAATTTTCAACAAAATATCTGACTTTTTTATTAAAAAACCGAGATGCAGCATATTACGCTGATGTCAGCACACTGATCTGTAGTAGAAAAGCATCAAATGCAATCGTTAAAAAAATAAAAGAATCCCTAATAGCTTCAAAAAAAAGTTCTACGACACATGGGATATAAAGATAAATTGCGAAGAGACTCAGGCTATTATTTTTCTGTTCTGCGAGTTCCCAAAACGCATATCAAGTCTTTCACTTGAGGTTTAAGGTGGAAGTATTCAGACAACCAATTCAATGAAATATTTAGAAACTACACTGGATAAGAAGAATTTTAAAATCATACCGCTCGTTTGCTGGAAGACCGTCATAGCTCAAAAACATTAAGAAAAACGCAACGCATTTAAAGATTTCAATAAATTAATTTTATATGAAAATAATCAGAAGTATGTCTAAATAAACTCTTCTCACAAGACAAGTTCATAAGATATCTTTATATATTTTCATACAAAATATAACATGAAATGGTGGCGGTTTACATAGATTATAAATGGAATTACTTGAATAATCATACATATAACTTTCATAAAAGTAATTCAGTGTTCAAAATTCAGAATTTTTATATAATTTTATTTAAGCGATTTCAATTGTGTAAAATCGTTTACTTACTTTGAACATTTTTTTATATAAAAACTATTACTTTGAATTCTGATAAAAATTAGAAAAAGAAGAAAAATTCTCAAAAACTTTTCGAAAACAATTCGTCATATCAATGATTCTCAAAATATGCAAATTTCAAAACTTGTTGTCTGTTCTCCTTATTGCAGTTTAGCAATGATTCAGTGGACCTATGCCCCGCTTTTAGAATGCGTAATTTGAATATTGTTAACGAAAAAAATTAAGTCGCAAATTAGATCCGTGCACATAAGACCGTACCAGAAAAAAAAGTTCACAGTGCACCATCGACTATGAAGCATTTTTGCAAAGCAATTTAAATTTTTTTTTTGCCGAAGATAGAGGCCGCGCATCTACATGTTTCTTCATATCATCGGCATTTACATTCCGATCTTAAAGTATAATATATCAATGTTTTTGTTTGGAGTAGGCCAATTTTATAAGGGTTATTAACATCAAGGATCCCGTTCTAACACTTGCACACAAGATCTCAGTTCTTTCCTTGTTAATGTTCCTCCTAGTGTCAGATAATCAAAGCTAGCAAAAAATCAGTAAACTTTTCCAACGGAAGTATTTCGCTTATTCCATTAGAACTGTTTCAATTTTTTTTTTTAATTTTTTTCCGAACGTAGGGATTCCCTTATCCGGATCTTAAAATATGATGTATCGATATTTTTGTCTCGAAGAGACCAATTTTTTTGTTTTGCTCCAAAGGTCATTGACCTCAAGTATTTTCTCACCAGATCTCAACTTCTACAACATGAATGAAAAAATTAAAAGTAAAATCAAATAAAGTGTCTTCGAGCCGTTTCCCAGCATCTCGAAGAACCTTACCATATGGTATAATTAAATTCGCACTTCTTATCATTTAAATAAAACACACAATTTGTATAGTGGGAAAAGTTATGGTGGTCACTGATGAACATCGCATGGGTAGAGTGGTACATTAAAATGGTAAGAACTAAGATCTGTCTGAGATTTCAATGATCTTTAAAGCAAAAAATTGGTCTTGTACAGACAAAAACATTGATATATCATACCTTAAGATCGGACAGTAAATGCCGATGATATGAAGAAAAATGGAGAATTTTTTTTCGAAATTGCCTTGCACAAATGCTTCAGATGTACGGTGAACTTTTTTTTTTGCTTGTAAGGTGATACGGTCTAGTGCACATTGAATTAGATGTCTGAAGATTAGTTTGAAATACAATCAGCTGACTAATATATATTTATTTGATTGAACTTGGTTCAATAAATTGGTCTAGTGCTTGTTGCATATGCTTGCTATGCATAGAAGGGAGCATGCAGGAATAAATTAACGGTAAAACTAGTTTTCTCTTATACGCCATCCCACTGGGCATTAAAATAATCCACAGCTCTTGTGAATTTTCGAAAGCATTTAATAAACATTTATAGGGCTCTTAACTTATACCAGAGTATTTATTCGCCTCTTAAAAAAATAAAATTAAATCTTGCGATCAAAATTATTTATAAAGCATTTCAAAACTCCCAATTAAGATGTTTACAAATACAAAAAATACTCAAAAATTTAAAAGTATTTATCAAAGTTTTAACAACGTCTTGTGAGAGGTTCTTAAATCGTCTGTAAAAGTTTCTTTTTTAAGTAGAGCTAAGGTATTTATAAGGTCTTAAGAAGGATTCGGAAGATCTTCATAAAACGCTTATAAATATTTTTGTATTCAAACATTTTAATATTTATCAAGATCTTTAAAAAATGTTTGATAAAAGCTTTTTAATAAATAAAATTTAGTTTTTACTTTAAGAGCCATACATTTTATTGAGCTCTTCAATTTCTGAGTTTTTAAGTTCTATATAAGTGCCAATATAAGCTTCAACTCTTACGCGAACTCTTTCCAAGAGCTCTATAAAACTTTTTTTGGTTTCATGCATTTATAGAACTCTTCGCAAGAGCTTTATAAAACTTTATTTGGTTTCATTTATTTATAGAACTCTTCACAAGAGCTCCATAAAACTTTTTATCGAAAAGTAGGGTTACCAAACGTCCGCAATTCAATAAAAAAATTTAAATGACCAGTACTCTTATAAAAATAGTAAATAGCTTATAACTTAAACATTTTCTTAAAAATTAAAGTTTTGGAATTTGATAAATTCTTGATTCAAGTCTCCAAAAGTAGTACCGTTTTTTTGACTTGTTTACTCCGTTTTCACATTTTCGCAAAGTTAAATATTATTTCATTCAACAATGCTAGTACATCATAATAATGGCCGCCTACCCGTACACTGGTTGTCCAATGGCAAGATCTGATCAATTAAAGACGCCGAGAAACAAGTTTTACTCAAGAATTCGGAAAGTAAGCCACAAACAGAAAAATATATTGAGGTCACTGTTGTAGAGGAGCAGATCAATACACATCGGTTTCATGCTCGAAGTGACAAGTGACCCAACTTTGATTAAAACTTACAATAAATACTTTAATTTTGAACAGAAATAATTATTTACGGCGAAAAATTTAGTTTTCGGAAGCTATGAAAGGAGGGTCAAATCTTGTGATACGAAGACTTGATATGAAATCGATTTCATCTTCTCTTGAACATTGGCCTTAATATATTTTTCTGTTGCAGCTTACTTTCCGAGATATTAAGCAAAACTCGTTTCTCGCCCTCTTTAATTATCCAGATCTTGGCATTGGACAATAAAAAAATATGAGGCACAAATTACCAAAACTAAATTGAGAAAACAAAAATAAACGCAAGATGGCCCAAAATATGTTTATTCGAATTTGGGTTATAATTCGTATTTCTATAAAGAAAATAGCTCATAAAACATCTCTTTCTTAATTTGCCACTTGTTCATATGGTAACCCTAACAATGGACACAAAATTATTTTAAATAAACAATTTTAGCAAATTAAAACTGTCAAGTTTTATTAAGCCCTTAATATAATCCTTAAGTTTAAAGTACCTCTTATGAAGCTTTAGAGATAATCCTTAAGTTTTATATGCCACTTATCGAGGAATTTTAAAAACTTGGCGTCGTCGGCCATCTTTTTTAATATACATGCCGACGAAATAGCAACAACAACAAAAAAATAAATGCGTTTCTTTTTTTTTTAGCCTAAATAATGATTTTTTGTGCAGTAAATCAATTTATTTCGATTTGCTTTTACCTAAAAAATCACTTAAACGTATTTTGAGAAATAAATATTAAAGAAAAACCTAAAAATTAATTTTAGCCCAAATATTTTATTTTTCTAATATGTAATATTTCAGAAGCGCGCTAAGTTTTTCGAAGCAAAACCCCAAACTTCACGATAAATCTTTGCTCGCACGTAAATTTTGGTCAATAATTGTGCCGAAAATCATAATTATTCGTTGCAACATTTTCAGATTGCCATTTTATAATTCCATTTGTTATTCTCTTTTTATCTATTTACCTTTGTAATACTTCAAAAAGTATGTATACCAAAAACAAAATCTTTATTAAAACTTCGTCAAAATAAAAAAAAAACCTAATTAAAATTCCGTTCGAAAAAAAATTGTGTATAAATATTTCCAAGAGCACAAAATATTTATAGACTTCTAGGTGTATTAATTCATTAAACTCTTGAATAGGTTTTGAAAACGTCATAGCTAACTCTTACATAAACCTCTTGAAGGTCCCCATAGAAGGTGCCCTTTTGGTCTTAAGTAGCATTTATTCTGTGTTTTAAAACCTCTTTAGCGAATATTTCCAAGAGTTCTGCTCTTAAAGAATGGTTATATAGAACTCTTGAAGAGCCTAATAAATGCAAAAATGCCTAGTGGGATCAAACTATGCAAGGATTTTTGAATGCAGAAGAGCTGTGGCTAACGAGGCCAGAGTTGGGCAGTATGTATAACGGATTGTCTGTAAACAGCGGTTTTGCATTAATGTTCTAAAAAAAAAAAATTGCAATTCTAGATAAAAACACCTAATGGAGTTAGAGCATAATTTTCAATATTCATTAAAAATATATTAGGAATAACACTTTGTGTCATCTTATATCTAAAACTCTCACCGTTTAATTTTTGAGTGCTCCACATTCGCTATTTTAATCAAAATTTCAATTATTTTCAGAATATGTTTTATATATGTAACTATCTATAAAGTTTCTTTAAATATACAATTTTGACTCGTAAAAATACTTATTTTATCAAATTACTCTTGTAAGTATCTTACACACTTAAAGGAGAAACTTCAACAATGGCAAAGCTCATTTTATTTGTTTATAAATTTTTTCAAAAAAGTTGACTTAACTGCTCCGTAGGGAGGTTAAGGAGTAGTGCTGGACGTTTAGTGTAAATGGCATTTACAAAAGTCGAAAAAGAGCTTTTTTAGAAGTGCCAACTATCGGTTAATTTACTGTTATCTCAAAACGCTAACATTTAGTTCAAAATCAGACAAGTTCGAACTTAGCGACCCCAAACTACCCAAAGCTTATATTATACAATGTTTCTCCAGAATTATGGTTTCATTTTGCATAGTGTTTTTAAATAAAAACATAAAAAGTTACTTACACTCAGCAGTTTTTGAAGGTTTGCAGAAAATTTTTTGGGCTGAATTATGCGGCTTATTTACTCAACACATTTCAAAACTTTGTTGACTCTTCTGTTAAAAAATGAAATCATGGAAAGAAATCTGTCTGTTCATCATAAGTAAGAATGTAAATAAAAATTTAAATAAATTTTTGATTCCATACGATATTTCAAAAAACCTAAGTACTGAAGTTTTAAAAACGAAAATTCACATTTTCTTCTAATTTATAATGTGTACGTATGTAAATATGTATAATGTTTGGTATAAAAATTATAATTAAATTTTTAATTTCTCATATAATATAAATTTTATGTAATTGGGAAACATTTGGTATTTTGAGAGATTAAAAACGAATTAATAACCTAAAAACTCTGTCCTATGTCATTTTTAAAATAATAGAGAGAAGTTTTTTTTTTTGCAAAATGAATTCAGCCTCCCATTTTGAGCTCATGCAATCACAATTTTTAAAATCATCTTCCCCTGTAATCTCTTAATTCTCTATTCGCATTCTTTTTCACCAGTTTTTGTCACATTACTTTTTACTAATTCTTTGCAAATACTTCAAGCTTGGTGGCTTAGCTCGTTGTTGTTGTTGTTGTTGTTGTTGCACATGCTGCACCAAACAAATGCCAAATAAAGTTATAATTAATTAACACAATTATTTAGCAGAAAATTCCGGAAAAATCCCAACAAACTACAACACTTAACATCACATTTATCAGGCTTCGCGGGAAATGTGCCATTTCTCATCTTAGCCGCTTTCGCTTGCATTGTTGTCCTTTGCCACTTTCGGAATAATGAAATGAGCGCGTGTTTTTTCTCCCTCTGCCTACTGCTGGTTGTCTCTTTCTCGTGCACTTTATACTGCGCTCTTAAATTAATTTAGCAAGCGGCATAAAAATTGCACTCAACGGACATAACGCTGCTTGCTACTGCCCACAGATTTAAGCTCAGATCGGTGTTATGTACATATACCACAGGGTCCACAATTCCAAGCGCACACAAACACACATACACACTTGCACAGCTCTTTGAAGTGGGAAATTAAAAAAAAATAAAATAATAAAAATGAACACATAATGTGAAGGGGGGGGGGGGGGGGTAAAAAAATATTTAATTAGGTGCAACCTTCAAGCGCACAGACGAATGCGGCTGCACTCAAAAATCTGGATGGAACAGCAAATGCAGTGGGTTTCATATTTGAGGTCGGTTTTGGTTTTAGAGTTGCTGCTGGCGTGACTAACTTTGTGGTGAAAGTTTGGCTAATAAAATAAAATTAATTTCGTCGTTTTAGTCTGCCACAGAAGTTTTTCAAAAAAAAAAAAATAAAAATTATAAAATTCTAGTGTTCAGAATAAAAACTTTGCAAATCTGCAGCACTTCACTTCATTCGCAGCTCGGGTGTATTTTTATTTTTTTGGACACACTCTTAACTGCTTGCTCTACACTTGCGCTCCCTTGCCCGAAAAGCCGGAGCAGTTTTATGAATTTAATTTTTTTGCAACTTTTTAATGTGATTTTATGATACTTGGCTTGCTTGAACTCGGCGTGTTTTGTGGCTTCAAGCGGGAATAATCTGGTTAATGCAGCAATACCGAACAACATCATTGCCGTCGTGAGATTGCTATGGTTGCCAAGTACCATAAGAGGTTTCACCCTACAAGTTATGGTACATTGAAACGAACTACAAAAATCGATTGGCTAAGTATGTTAAGAATTCTTTAAACTGCAAAGACACCAAGGAAAGTGTATGATTTTGCCAATTAAGTACTTCTAATATTCTTAAAGCCCATTTGAAGAGTGAAGAGTGGAAAACTTTTTAACCACTGTTTTATATTTGAGTACGTTACCAATTTCAAAATGTCGTTTTTACGAATTTTTGAATTTATCGCGCCAATCGATTAGTTTCTCTATTATCTTTCCTGATTTCATGTTTTGTAGATTGCTAGTATCTTTCCATAATTAGTTGAAATAGAAGATAATAAAAAGATCCAAAACAAATTACCAATTAGATTGATTTTTCGATTTAAATATTCATAGTTTGGAATTTAAAGAAGCTGAAGCTTTTTACTTCGTTTTTGAAATGATGCTTATGTTGCTCTTGTCTATGCTATTTTTGCTTTATTGCTAATATTTCTTCAGTTTTCGCATTGTTAATATGAAGTTAAGCAATGTCTGATCGTTAAGATTTGTATAGTGCGATTGAATATTGGAAGATCGTTATGACAGACATTCCAGACGATCCAAAAGTTGTATTATTTCCCATTGGCCCTAGTAATAAATAGTACGTCTAGCAAAATTAGAAATAAAATGGGCGGCATCAAGTTGATTGACCCCATGGTTTGGTTTGATTAACTGCGATATTTTGATGTAAACGATAAGGTACTTAATTCTTTTGCCATACTAACGATAATACTTAAGTTCAATACGCATAAGCGTACCTTGGAGGAAGAAAAGTTCTGGCATCCCTGGCGCTAAGACTCGGAGGCGGAAGAATGGTCCACTCAATACGAGTATCAAATTAAATTTTGGTTTTACCATTACTACCAAATGTATTTTATGAACCTTTCGTTCTTATTTTTTCAGTAAATTTAAATTTCTAATCCAATATGCAGGGCCCCATCAGGGGCTGATGTGATGTGAAATTTATAACATTTTGCCAGAGTTTTTGGAATGTTAAATGTGATGACTTGATACATGGAAAAAATATTTTGGTAGGTAGGGGGCGGTAAATGACCGTTGCTCCAAATATTTACGAACGATTTCATCCAAACTCTAACTCTGCGAACGTGGAGCAAAGTGCTCGCGATATTTTACCATTACAAAAGTGATCAACACCATGCAATTTTATGCATGGGCCTGTGAATGAAATGTGAAAAAATCTCCAAAAATATCGCAATTTCTGCATCGTTACCCAAAATCGTATATATCCATGACATATTCGATGTAACTTTGCCAATTTGACTGACCATGAAAACTGGACATTATCATCAATATATCTTGTGCGGTAGTCAGGGCTATCAAGTCTTACAAAAACAACTCACGGCTCTCAAAAAAAAATTTGTCTTTGATGCATGCGAAAAAAATTTTTAATTATTGTTGGTCAAAAAAATTTAATTGATGATATTTTTTTTGCTGGTCGAAACAAGATAAAATTCATTTCGCATATCTTCATCGAATTCCCGGCTTTGTGCGGATTTTTGAATTTCTACCCTGGCTTTTATATGGAATTACTGCAATTTCAGTCCCTTGGTAATCCTGGTAGTAGTCAATGAGTCTCGCCTCGCCACGGTCTCGCCTGGTTCTCGGCCGAGGCACCTCGGTAAAAAGCGAGGATTTTATTCAAATGAAAAAAAATTATGTATGTATCAGGCCTGGTAGGCTGATACGGCTCATTACGCCAAAGAAATAGAATAAAATATGTGTTTTTATTTTTGGTAAATTCAATGATGATTGAGATATGATAAACTTAATGCTTTTTTTAAATGGGAGGGAATGGCGTTTTCCAATTTTTCCAAGCCGAACTAAAATATAAACCTTTTACAAACTATTAAAAAGATATGTACCAAATCTTATTCATCTACGTCAAATAGATATTATGATAAGATGATTTTTCCTCATATCTGAGGCATGGCACCGCCCATTTTTTTTATTGAATCTTAGTTCTGCCTCTGCCTTTTATAAACATATATTTGTACCAAATTTTATTTATTTGCGTCAAGTAGTTGATAAGATATGATGAGTTCTGTTTATCTATTATGTGGGGGGCGGCGTGTCATCGCTCATTTTATCTAAACCAAACTATGCTACGAACCTTCCCCAAACCATAAGAAACATATTTGCCAAACAAAAAAAGCAAAAATTATCTAATAAGCTCAGTATCATCGTCTCATCGGTGGCCATGTTTTCACATGCTTCCCTAATTGATCAACCACGCCGAAGTCGCTTGAAAGCAGATACGATCCAAGGACTTGTGTGCATTAGCGCTTGGACCAAATCTGAACTCGTAAGACCCACATGCGGCTTAAAAATAAAGTAAAGTATTTTAATCAAAATAAAATATTAAAATGTTAGTTATATAAAATAAGAATATAAAAATTACATTCATATTTTAAATCTGCATATGGGTTTTACGAGCTCAGATTTGGTTCAAACACGACTCGCTCTTTGTTCTGAGATCTCGTCTCGTGTGATCTCGCCTCGCCTCGGTTCTCGTAACCAAGAACGAGATTGCCTCGTAGCATCGGTGAAACACTATACCTAAGTTATTACTTTTTTTATCTAGACCTAAATCATGCTGGGATTTCTCTGAAAAATGTCAGCTTCGTCGTCATGAGAAATATTCTGCCTTTACAGTGGGAGTTTTTGTGTCCGAAGTATATAAATTTTGCACGTTTGGGAGTGATATGTTTCTCTGTAACCGTCATTCACTAAGCCCATATGATGAAGACAACCACTTTGGAAGAGAGTTTGTGTTGCTGTATGTTACGTTGTTCTGTTCTGGTTTCTGTAATCATTCTTTATTCGGAAAAAAATAAGTGATTGGTTCAGGTTACCTTATGAATTGATTTTTGACCTATATTTTATTTAATCCAAAAATTATTTGTAAAGGTTACTATTTCAATTAAGTTAGTTATTGCCACCCCTTCCGTTGTGCATTTTTAAAAAGTCCTTTGAGTCAGTTATTTTCGTGAATGCCTTCAATTCAATTTGGTTTTTAAAGAAAAGATATTCTTTGTAATTTTTATTTCCTAAACTTTAGCATTATTTACATAAAAAAGTATAAATATAACTGAAAAATCTTTTTTTTAGTTTTTATTTTCTAAATTTTCCTGAAAGCTCATCAGCTGTCATCTTAGGGAGTTTACTTGTAGCTATAAAATCACTTGGGTAAAGTTTTCAAAACCATTAATTATCGTCATCTACTAAGAACTTTGAAGTTTTACTCTGGTTGATGTTCGTGCTGTTGCTGGTTCCACTGCTGCTAATGCTTCTTCTGTTGCTGTTGTGCAAACAGTGCAGCCCACATAATTGCGACTTTTTAATTTTGTCTGCTTACGATGTCTGCTGCTATCCGCTAACTTGCCAATGACCCAATGACGCACAAAAAATTAATTATATGTTTATAATAACAACTTCTTAATGAACTTTTCAAAATAAAATTAATTGATATTTATAATATATAAGGTGAATGAGTCTTTTGAGAGGACTTAAAAAGAACATCAGTTTATACTTTTAAAACTAATTTTTATCACCATATTTATGCTGGAATGCATTTCTTTTTCTCAATGGGTCTACAAAAATAGTTGCCGCAGATAAATTACCGATTGTATGTACGGGCAGAGGAAAAACACACAAAATATTTACACTTTAACTTTGAAACTTTTCCACATACTTTTGAAGTATGCGATAATTAATAGCTGCTTGAGTAATTTGCCAAACACTATCACACATACAACACGTACATACGTACAAACGCGTAGACATTACAAGGCGCAACACATTTAAACATATCTTGGCAACAGTTTTTTGTGCCACTTTTTAAGTAAAGTGGTAACACTTTTACGCTTCAACTTCCGGGCAATTAGACTGACACTAAAAAAGGTTACATACGTATAAGCACACATACATACATACACACACATAAGCAGTGCAGCGCTAGGAAACATAAAATATGGCAAAGAAAGGCTAAAGTGCCAAAGAAAATAGACAGCAAACGCTTAGCTTCAAACGGAAGTGCGCAAAAAGAGCAACACAACTTAACTACTTCAACTACTCGAAGACTTGAGGACTTGTAATAGGTTTAGCCGGAAGCAGTAGTTGGCTGCTTTGTTTTTGTTTCTGCCTTTGTAGTGGCGGCTTTTGCAACTGTTGTTGTCTGTAAAAACGAAAAAAAAAAAAAAACAGAGATATTACTGTCAGTGCTGATGAAGATATTTTTTAAACTTTGTTTTCGCTTTTACGCTGTTGAAAGTTCAATTTGAAATTGTGAATTTTTAACCATTCAATAAAAATTACATTTTATCATTTTACTTGAAGCTGATACTTCTACCGACAAGTCCGTACATTTATTTTTTATTTTTCAAAACCAATGACATATCAAATCAAATGTTCAATTCTCTTGTCGCACAGTAGCTTAGCTAGGGCGTAAAGCCTACAAAGACATATACAGGGTGTTTTTTTTAGAGGTATAGAGCTTCGAATTGAAATAAAACACAAGAAAATCGTTTTAATGTCCATCAATTTGGCTTTATTGGAAGGATAATTTTATGCCATTAATGTTTAAATATGATTTCGGGCATGTGGCCGCCGCGTCTGGCTCGAATAAAGCCAATTCTACAGGTCCAATTTTGAACCACTTTTTCGAGCATATGGGGCCGTATGTCGGCAATAACGCCACGAATGTTGGCTTCCAAGTCCCCTAACGTTTCTGGTTTGTTGGCGTAAACGAGCCGCTTCACATATCCCCAAAGAAAATAATCCAATGGTGTCAAATCACACGATCTTGGTGGCCAATTGACAGGTCCATTCCGCGAAATTATGCGCTCATCGAATGTTTCCTTCAATAAATTGATTGTGACGTGCGCTGTGTGGCATGTAGCGCCGTCTTATTGGAACCACAACTCATCCACATTCATGCCATCCAATTCGGGAACAAAATAGTCGGTTATCATGGCTCTATACCGGTCTCCATTAACGGTAACTGACTCTCCAGCATTATTTCGGAAGAAGTATGGCCCAATGACTCCACCAGCCCATAGAGCACACCAAACAGTCAGTTTTTGTGGATGTAATGGCGTCTCAAGGGTCTCATGTGAATTCTCTTCACTCCAAATGCGGCAATTTTGCTTGTTGACGTAGCCATTCAACCAAAAATGAGCCTCATCACTGAACAAAATTTTGCGATGAAAATCAGCATCGAGATCAATCTCATTTTCGGCCCATACACCAAAATCACGACGCATTGCATGGTCTCGCGGCTTTAATTCTTGCACAAGCTGGATCTTGTAAGGTCGCAAGCCAAGATCTTTGCTCAAAATCTTCCATAAAGTTGATGGACAAAGCTCCAATTGCTGTGCACGGTGGCGAATCGATTCATTCGGGTCCTCTTCAACATTTTGCTCTACAGCGGCAATTGTTTCTTCGGTGCGCACTGTTCGACGTCTCTGCGGATGCGTATTATCACATAGAGTAAACGTAGTGCGAAAACGACCCATGGTTAACCGAATTAATTGCTCTGATGGACGATTATGTCGACCATAAAATGGACGGAGCTTGCGGTAAACTTCGCGAACTGAACCATTATTTTCGAAATAAATTTGCAAGCGTTGTTCTTTTGTCAACCTGTTCATAATGAAATGGCAAACCAAACTGAACATAAATGACATTAGAATTGCCAGGTTTGACCATAAGATGCCAGTTTTATCTCTATTCGAAAAACAAACCTCTAAAAAAAACACCCAGTACAACCCTGATCAGCTTAGCCAAATCAAGAACAATGCAGGCTACTCAGATCAGTTGAAGGTGTGGTTGAACTTATTTTCGTCTCAAAGAGGTAGACCTTGGGTCAGAATACGTGAAACCGACATGTCTGAAATGTTTTTCAAAGTTTTTTATATAAATCAGTAGCTGCAAGTGGTAGAAATTAGTGTACGGAAAAGTTTTTTAAAAAAAAATATTGCCAATCAAAGTTCTTATTAACTTTTTTTTTTATATGCTATAAGTTCTGAACTGCTTGACTGATCGTGACGAAATTTTTAGTTTCTGTAAGACGAGAAATACATACAATTTTTTCTGTTTTTCAAAAATGTTTTTAATCAATAATTTTTTACATGAATACAGTGCGCTATAATTTTTACAACACAAAATGTACATCATAACTATCTATGTTGAAAACTTCTTCTGATGTGATAGAGAAAGTCCTGGAGTCTTATGAGTTGGAAAAATGCAGTCTAATAAAGCCAGGACAAAAAGATTGCATTACTGTCAGAAAACTTTTGGAACGAGATATAGATACAGAACGTGTTCAAAAAAGATTACTCCTTGAAGAACTACATCAACAATTTTTGCTCAATAATCCCGATGTGAAAATAAATGTTTTTCAGTTTGTCAAATTGAGACATCAAAAAACACAAACAACCAACTTTTTTATTTAGAACTGCACCAAATCCTGACGTTTGACGAAGTTGCACCACCGTTTCGGCCATGTACCTAGTAACGCCTAGCTCTCGATGTAATTTTGCAACGGACCATTCTATGGGTGCAGATGTTAGCAACTGTGTTTTTGAACGTCTATAGGAAACTTTAGAAAGAGCAGTTTTTAATTTGTTACTTATGAGATCGTTAACTGCTGAATTGCTTGCAATTGAAGAATTACGCATATTACTTACATCAGGGAAAAATTCATCTTCGCGAGAAAAAAAGTAAAGCTAATTAGAAATCATGATACAAAAAAAAAAAAAGGCAATAGCTGTATAACAAATTACAATCAGAATCGGAATCTGAGCTCAAGATGACCTCCGACTCTAATTCAGCATGCTTTAAGGGTTTTGAAATCACCACGACATCCTGGTTTTTAATAATTGAAAATCTGCAGGTGTTACACAAAAACTTTCCTTCCAAATTTTTAAATTGAAATCTCCATTTTGCAGTAACTACACGTACTCCGGTACTAACCCGATTATGTTTTAATTTTAAAAAAATGATTACAGCAACGATTTGCAGTTCTAGTTGACATTTCAACAAATTTTAACTTTCAGGCATCGGAGAAATGCGACGCAAATCGATTCACTTTCTTTTCCTTGTTTCTCATATTTTTACATCCTAACACGCAACTGTGCTTAGAATAACTTACCTTACAGAATAAAATTGGAGATTCTCCTTTTATCACGCAAATTGAAAATTTCTTCACATGCAATTTTCAGAGGAAAAGCCAAGCGTGTGTAGCGATGCATGTCGAAACGACGCAAATCAGGGCTCTAGTGTTGGAAAAGAGGCCTAAAATTTGGCTCCGTGTAGAGAAGTTTCCAACACAGATAGTTATGATGTACATTATGTGTTGTAAAAATTGTAACGCACTTTGTGTGATATTCATGTAAAAAATTATTGATTAAAAACATTGTTGAAAAACAACAAAAATTTTATGTATTTCTCGTTCGCCCGGTACCACTATAATATTAATACCGTCAAAACTAATTGATGCTCTACGATTTTTTTGACGAATTCTAATTTGGAAGAGCTCAATGCATCTCTGTAATTTTTTTCGGATTTTTTCAAGGTCGCGCACATCATTAAAATTCAATTGTTGATAAAAAAAATTGCTAATTAACAACAAAAATGCAAAACTTATTACCTACAGAAATTAAAAAATTTAGTCACGATCAGTCAAGCAGTTCAAAACTTATAGCATGGGCACATACGTATGTATTTATGCAAATTACCAGTGCATAAAGCATAGACAATTAAATTTATAGAAAAATTAAAATTCTCTTTGATTTTTAATTTGAATTATTTTCAGTTTGTACGTATAAACACACAGTGCCGCATCAGTCTCATTGATCAGTGCCATGTTAGGTTTGCCTTATTGGATTTTCCTGGCTCCATGCGTTACCAATCAGTCCATACCAGATCTGTAATAGGTCCAACCGTATGCGATCTACTTAGACGAAAATTTCTACTCGGGAGCTTCCGAAAAGGACATTTTGTTTAAAGTTTTATTCAGCTGTTTCGTCCGCACATACGCCATTGTCTAGCACCGCTTACGTTTACAAACGACTTGGATTTATTAGCCAAATTTTTCCAAAGTAGCTACTATAAATTATGTTGATTTTTTTCCTGTTCATATAGAAATTTTTCGAATACAGATGCGAATGTACTTTAAAGAGTTTTCCTCGCGCTTTTTTAGAAACATACCAACATACATATGGTAAGAAATAAAAACATTTTATACAAAAATTACTATTTCAATGCTAAATTTTTCCTAATCTTTTGTATGAAAATTCATACGCATATCATCATCACACTTTTTTAGTAAAAAAAACATGTTAATTTCCTTAGGACTTTTCTCTTTGAGTTTTTAATTTATTTTCAGAGTGGCATTTAAACATTTCATGATGATTGTAAGACCACTTTCAATGAAGCCTAAAGCAAAGTTAAGAAAAAATGTCTTAAAATAATTATTCAAAAGATTGAAAGATTCTTTTAAGTCATTTAGAATTATCCTTTTTCTTATGTTAATCCATTACAATTAAATTGTCATTAACTTCCACTTGGCGTATAATTTACACAAATTGTGCTGCTGCTTTTAACAATTCTTAATTTTACCCTTTAAATTAAAAATTTCTCAACCCAATTCTTTTTCATTTTACCTTTTGCGATATTACATTTTGGTACTGCTAACCTATTTCAATTTCGAAGATACTACCACCACGCTACCAAGTGTCGACATCTGACACCTTTTGCTTTCGCTTTTGCTGGCTGCTGCTGCTTTGGTGTGGCAGCCCAAGTAAATAACATGAAAACCAGCAATTCACACAATGGCACACAAATTTTCAAAGGTTGTGTGCCCTACAAAAAAAAAATAGGAAAGGAAATCAACAAATAGGATAAAAAGGAAGACAGAAAAAGATCACAAAAATTAGATGTTGAAAAGAAAGAAAAAATTAACAAAAAAAGAGAGCGCAAATATGCTGAACTGACTGGCCTGACTGATTAGTGGTGTTGGAGAAAATATCGATATATCGAAAATTAAATGCTCATAGTTATATTTCGATATATTCACTCATTTATTGCGTAGTCGAGTTTTAGAGATACTGTTTTGATAGTTACTTTTGTAACTGTTTTGATCCATCTTTCACAATTCCTTTGAATAATACATAATATGATAAACATTATTTTGTAAACATTTAGTATGTCCACTCATTTTATTTCGATTGCAACATAATCACATTAAGCCAGCAACGGTGCACAGTGGGTGATCGAGGTCATAAATAATCAAAAGATAAATTGCATTGATAGTAATCTGCCAATTTTTTACGATTATCGTCAGATAATATTTTGGGAAGGAAAAATTAACTGTAAAAGCTCTAAAGTTTATTTTTTGGCATAGTAATAGAGTGATCTAAAAGTTATTTTTTGAATACCAAAAATTTTCTTGGAATAATTGATATTACCAACTCTAGTCATCCTGTTTGAAACAAAATGCTCTCATATAGCAATTTGGCGAAAACTATTTTGATTTACTTTTATAAGACCAAATTTATTTTTTTTTTCAATCGCTTTTACGTACATTGCACAGATTTTTAAAAATTTGCGTGAAAAATGGCAGACTTGCAAGCTTTGACAGGAAAATAAAAATATATATACCCGAATTTCCGTAATTTTCTTATATTCTACTATAACTAAACGAGCTAAAGTTGAATGTATATAAACATATGGCTGAAAGTTATTTCGAAAACGGCAGCAGCGATGTTGATGAAACTGGGGCATTGGTGTAAATGTGAACAGAATTAAGATTGAACTAGGCTTAAACATTTCAATTATTACTTTTATTTTTATAACGTCATATCTCGCAAGCCATGCAAGATTTTGTAATTAAATTTAGTGAATAGTTGCATGTTATAAATACTTTTCTTCATCTGTACCAAAAGTAAGCGCAAATCGATATGTGGGCTTAGCACTTTCAAATACGTAATTGAAACATTCATATTCGAAAACTGCATCTACGGTTTTCATAAAAATTTTTTTATACAACGCCACTGAAAGTGGTCATCTTAACAAATCACTTTACTGGCAAAATTCGTTCATGGGCGTGTCACACAACCCAATAATTATAAAAGCTATAGTAAGAGAACTTTTGGTTGATCAGAGTAAAGTTTCTGATTGCTTTCCACCTGGGGATTGCCAGAGCGATCTCTGAGCCAACCATTAGCATGTTGACACACAGCCTCCCCGCGGCTCCATCTGGGCAGCTATCTCCGCATCCGCTGAGATATTGAGCGAATGTGTGCAGCGTGTCCTCCCTGGAAGTAAACTGGGTTGTGCGCAGGGTTTGGTACCCGCCACGCAAAAAAAAAACACTCCAATGAAGACTAAAAAAGCCTCGGATAATGAACCCCTCAACGTTGACGACGACTGCAATTGAAAAAAGGACTATGATTTAAGGATATGCACCTGGAATATCCGGACCCTCAATAGGGAAGGTGCCTCTATCAAATTGACGGATGCCTTCGGAAAAATTAAGGCTGACACCATCGCCATCCAGGAAATAAGATGGATAGGACAAGGTTGCTCTAAGCAAGCAAGTTGCGATATCTACTACAGCTGCCATGCGGAGAGGCGCGAATTGGGATGCGGATTCGTAGTAAGCAAGAGACTTCGCCACCATATCTCCAGGTTCACACCTGTGAGCGTAAGGTTGGCTACGATCCGTGTCAAGGTTCGATTTTTTAACATCAGCTTGATTTGCGCGCACGCCCCGACGGAGGAAAAGGACGATGCTGTCAAAGATGCCTTCTATGCGAGACTCGAGGAAGTATACGACCGCTTCCCGGCCCATGACGTTAAAATTGTACTCGGGGATTTCAACGGAAAGGTCGGAAGAGAAGGTATATTTGGCCCCACTGTCGGTCAGTTCAGCCTTCACGAGACCACCTCAAACAACGGTCTACCGCTGATCGACTACACCGCGGCGCGAAACATGATCAGAAGACACGCAACCAAATCGATCATGTTGTGATCGACGGAAGGCATGCTTCCAGCGTGCTAGATGTTCGTACGTTCCGGGGAGTCAATATTGACTCCGATCATTATCTTGTTGCAGCCAAGATACGCATGCGGCTGTGCAATGCAAAGGATGTACGCTCTGGTACGCAACGAAAGCTGGACGTCGCTAAGCTGCAATCACATCGGACGGCCGAAGCCTATTCCGCTCGCCTCTCAGAACTGCTCCTTCAACCTGACTCTCTACCCGATGATGCCGGTGGACTTTGGGCGCATATATCCCGCTCCATGCGCTCTGCCGCTGAGGAAGTCATTGGTTTCCGACGCCCACTTCCGCGAAATCAATGGTATGACCAGGAGTGTCGCGAAGCTACTGCAGTGAAAAACGCCGCCTACAAAAGAACCCTGCAGTCAGCAGCAACGCGAGCCGTGCACGAAAACTACCGGGAAAAGAGAAAGGATGAGAGGCGCCTTTTCAGACGCAAGAAACGTGAGCAGGAAAGGCACGAGCGTGAGAAACTCGAAGTGTTACGGGGCAGGAATGATGCTCGAAAATTTTACCAACAAGTCAAGCGTCTGACCCAAGGTTTCAAGCCCGGAGCATCTACCTGTAAAGATGAACATGGAAATCTGGTTACGGATACGCAGGGTGCACTGAGATTATGGAGGGAACACTTTTCCAAGCTGCTTGCTGGCGATGACTCCACCAATCCCGCCTTTGGAGAAATTAACCCGATGCCACCAATCAACGACGATGGTGTGGACGTACCACCACCTAGCCATGACGCGGTTCGAGTTGTGATCCAACGACTTAAGAACAACAAAGCGGCTGGTGCCGATGGCCTGCCTGTTGAATTGTTCAAGACCGGCGGCGATGAGCTGATAGGGTGTATGCATCAACTCATCTGCAAAATATGGCTAGTTGAAAGCATGCCCGACTATTGGAATCTCAGTGTCCTTTGTCCTGTACTGAAGAAAGGTGACCCGACAATCTGCGCTAACTACCGGGGAATCAGTCTTCTTGCCATCTCTTACAAGGTCCTGTCGACTGTACTGTGTGAAAGACTTAAGCCGTTTGCCAACACACTGATTGGGCCTTATCAGTGCGGCTTTAGACCTGGTAAGTCCACCATAGACCAGATCTTCACACTACGTCAAATCCTGGAAAAAACCCACGAAAAACAGATCGATACCCATCATCTCTTTATCGATTTTAAAGCAGCTTTCGATAGCCCGATACGGGATTGCCTGTATGCCACCATGTCTGAGTTCGGTATACCTGCGAAGCTGGTGCGGCTTTGCAGAATGACGTTGAGCAACACAGCCAGCTCCGTCAGAGTAGGAAGGGACCATTTGATACACTATCCTGCAACCTCTTCAACTTTGTGATGGAAGGGGTGTTGTGAAGAGCCAGTGTACATCGTAATGGCACTATTTTCTACAAAAGTGTCCAGCTCCTTGCATATGCCGATGATATTGATATCATTGGACGTTGTAAGCGAGATGTTACTGCTGCGTTCTCTGCTATCGAAAAAGAGTCAGCGAAAGTGGGTTTGACGGTGAACGAGGGCAAAACAAAGTATATGCTGTCCACAAACAGGGAGACGCGGCGTATTGGATCCTTTGTTACTGCGAACAACTATACTTTCGAAGTTGTCAAGGAATTCACCTATCTTGGCACCGCCGTGAACACTCAAAACGATGTCAGCCTGGAGATAAAGCGAAGACTAACTCTTGCTAATAGGTGTTACTATGGTCTCAGTAAGCAATTGAGTAGTAGAGACCTCTCTCGCCCGACAAAACTGACACTCTACAAGACGCTCATCTTACCCGTGCTACTTTACGGCGCAGAAGCATGGGTTGTGTCGCAGACTGATGCAGCCACGCTTGGGGTGTTTGAGAGAAAAATTCTTCGCAAAATCTTCGGTCCTGTTCACGTCGGCGACGACTACCGTATTCGAATGAACCACGAACTGTACGAGCTCTACGCTGACATTGACATAGTCAAGCGCATCACTATCCAACGTCTGCGCTGGCTGGGACATGTTGTGCGTATGGACGAAGAAGCTCCGGCGAAAAAGGTGTTTGATGCGGAAGCCGCTGGGCGACGACGAAGAGGAAGACCATGCCTCCGATGGAAAGACCAAGCCGAGAAAACCCTATCCACGCTTGGTGTGAATGATTGGAGAAGGCGCGCGCAAAGCAGAGGCGCCTGGAGAGAGCTTTTGAGGTAACGGGTTGTTATGGCCACCTAAGTAAGTAAGTAAATATAGTAAGAGAACTAATAACGTAATCATTATGATATTTAATATGGCAGATCTACGTGCCATAAAATAACTCATAGCCAAACGCGGGCGCAACAGTAACTGTTGGCGTGGCATATCCGACGCATGCAAAAATCATTAAATGTTATATTTAGTGCACTATGCAGCGATACCAATAAAATTTGGTGTAGCGAAGTCGGCTACTGTGATCTTTCAATGAAACTCGACGGGTTTGCATTGAACGCCTTTCATGCAGACAGTTGATTTGAGTGGATTTGAATTTTGTTCGATTTTGAAATTTTTCGCTTGTAAAATGAGTTTGCATGTGAAAACTAAATGTGCCATACTGGGAAACTTTTTCAACTCCAATTATTTTGCAAAATTTTCACTGTGAAAAATTTTGTATTGTTAAAATTTTCTAAAAATAATTGAAATTGAATTTCCCGGCCTGTCTATAGGGTTACAATAAGTACAGGGTTAGCGTTATATACATAAATATCATAATGATTACGTTATTAATTCTCTTATTATAGGTTTTACAAATATTGTGTTGTATGACACACCCAGTGACGTCAATTGGGTAGGGCTAGAAGGGCATTGCCCATCCCCCCGCCAAGGATCTGAAATTATTATTGATTACATCGATAAAATTCTAAATATTATCGATTCGATATGTTATTTAAACTTTCGCTCCCAAGCTTTTGGTGAAATGACTCTAGTGGACACGCCCTTCAGCGAGTTTTGATAACATGCGATTCTATATGCTTGTATTATAGAATCGGGTTTAAAGAAAATTCTCACAAAATTTCAGCTTTTTATATCGGACCTGCGAACGCCGCAATCATTTTGTTTCCTATTAAAATTCAAAACAAAAATGAAAAAGCAAATAAACGAAAGCTACAGCTAAGTCAGACTTTTTCCCAGCTTTTGTAAGTCTGTTTTTTCGTAAAAATTCAACGAAATCGGACATAAGCTCTGTCCACGACGTGTACAAGTTTGAGCTAGGAATCTCAAATAATGGGGCAATGGTTTATATTCCTCAAGTTAAAATATAGGCATGGAAAAAATATAATCCATCCACAAAATTTACAAAATAAACACCCTTCTACATATGCTACATATAATTTTAGCTCTTTAAATAATTATAGATAAAATTATTGTATTTTTTCGGATAACGGTTTTATTTTACCCATATACCCAGAAAAATGTTAAAATTTTTTAAAAAAATAAAAATTTACTTTAAAAAAAATTATGGGCATAAGTTTTATGAAACTAATGCCATATACATAAACCTCAAGCAAACCTAACACTATAACTTAAGCCGGCGCTGAAACTATACAAAACGTCAAGTACCTATTCATAAATTTTGTCATTTATATCGATACTTTTTTCAATAGCCTTGACATTACCATGATTGACTTGAACATCAGTGGCAGAGGCCAAGCATGCGTTCGGTCTGAAATGAATCGTTTTACACTTTGACTTCCTTTCTGTAGACTATTAAATGATGATGGCGGCATATTTACAGTGAATTCTACAGAAAGCCATACACACATACATATGTATAGATAGAAAAGTAAGCAAAATTAAAAAGAAAGAATATAAAAGGAAAAACTGACGGACAAACGGTTGCAAAAAGGGTTGTGGTCATCAAGAGCAAATAAGGTGCTTTGATGCTGCTGGCGACGGCTCGTCTGAACAAAGTTTGTTGACTTAAATTTGCTGGCAGAAGACTGAAGACGTCATATCATTAAAAATGTATGAATTGATAAAAGTTTTTTATTGAAAAATAATTTATGTACATGTTTACATGTACAAATAAATATAAGTCTGAGTGAGTACAGTGCATTTAATTTTACTGTCAGTTATTTTTATGTAGAACAAGTGGAATAAGTGGGTGATCCGTCAACCAACAACTAATCGCAAGTTTTTCGGTGGATTTTAAACTTAATTTATGGTAAGCACTCTGCTTAGAGTTTTTTAGTTAACATTCAATGTATTTCGAACTTAGTTTAAACACCGGATTTTGCCCGACCAAACTTCATTCAAATTACCTTAATTCTGAAAGAATATACAAATGCTCATATTTCTTTTAAAAATGAAGATGAATTTCATTTCTAATATTTTTAAGTTAAATGTCCATGTGCGAGCCGAATGATGTGACACGTAACTTAAATTGTTGTTTGCATTTCCCACTGCGAAACATCAATAAAATAGCTGTAAGCTGTATTTGTAGCACCGACAGTTACATGATTGTGCCGCTACATCTGAAGTTAAAAAGTAAATAAATAGTAAAAACTAAAATATAGAAACTGACTTAATTAATTCCAATTTCGCAGTCAGACAGGGATTAATTTTTTAAAAAAAAAACACGCATAACAACTCAAAATACACGCAATAAAACCGCATAACTAAAAGCAGGTCTAAAGATTTTGGAAAATTCCAGCACTTTTAATAATGTTAGATTAAGTCGTATATATGTAATTTAACTGGTTACCCAAGGCCACCCTAAGTCTGCAAAGTCAAAATTTATGTGTAATGGGTAAAGGATGGATTTTCCAAAATTTTTAGCAAAGTTAAATATTTTTGTGCAAAAAATTGACCAATAATAAGAAAAACTTGAAAAAATCTTTTTGAGGACGACCCTTAAAATACAACTGCACTAATATACTAAATATTTTTTTTTTAAGCATAATTGCCAAATTGTAAATGTGACTCAAATATCGAATAGTACCACACAAATACTCGTAAATGTATAGGAGTCCAGCCAGTATCGGAACATCTAACCGACGGAAGGTTAAAAAGAAATGTCAATGAAATAAAAACAATATATGTGTGTGTTTTTTGACTAATTTTAAAAAGTGTTTACTTCTAAGTAGCAATATTTCATCTAAATTATCCTTAGATGAAAAAAATCTATGACGCTAGAAACAATTTTTTTCTGAATATTTCGACCGATTCTAGGAATTTGCTACTCATCAATTATTACTGAAAATTAGTAGCTTAGGAGAAAAAAATGATTAAAGGTGATATGGTTCTTCATCGGTCAATAATTTAAATTCTAAAGAATTTTCCACTTTTAATCTATCACATTTTTTAAAATTAATCAAAAAAACATCGCACTTTGAACAAAAAAATTATTTAATTTTTTTATTTTCAAAATTAATTATTTTTATTTTAAATATTTACATTTCATTGAAACTTTGTAGGAAACTCTTTTAAAAACATATGGGGTGAAATTATTTTCATGTGACTGGGAAAAAGTTACAAACGTTTAAAAATCAGGCTTTGCAAGAAAAGTTTAAAAATTATCCATATTATTCCAAATAAATAAATTTGTTGGTATGAGAAGTACCATCTAATAGAACAACACACATTTTTAGCTCTATCGGACAACTTTATTTGTTTGGCCAGGATAATTTTTTGATGAAATTCGCTGAATATTTGGCTAAAAACACTTGCACTGTCATGGCACTATGTGATGGTGTAATGTACATATAGGTCTACATGAGTGCACTCGAAACGATAATCATATGAACTTCCGGACGCAATAAACTTCGAGTGCTTGAACTTGTAGAATATCTCATAACCTCTCCTTCGATTTGTTTTGATGTGATTTGTGGTTTTTGTGCACTAGGGCTCAATGGATTCGAAACGTGGCTAGTAGCTTGATGGTCGTTTCAAGTGCACTCATGCAGACCTCTACTGCATTGTCGTTGCGCAAAATCCATGAGTTGTGCTCCCACAAATTTGGCCGATTTCAAAGGATATACTCACGCTAGCGCTTCATGGCGCATAAATATTTTGGTATTCGTCCTTTTGTTCTTCTGCAAGTCATTTCGAGTACACCATACCGCGGTATGTTACATTGCAAATAACAAAAAAGTATTGTGTGCATCTACTTTTGTGTGTGGTTTCGATTTTTTACAAAAAAAAAAATGTCATCAACTTTGCAGCAACGAGTTTGCATTAAATTTTGTGTTAAAAACGGATTTAACGGTGCGCAGACGTTGGAAATGTTGGGAAAGTGTTTTGGCGACGATACTCTAACGAGATCGAACGTTTTTCGCTGGCACGGACGCTTCAGCCGCGACCGAAAAAACCACGTCGTTTTCAATCGAAAAAGAAGGCGATGCTCACGGTTTTCATGGACTACAGAGGTGTTGTGCATCATGAATTCCTCCCAGAAGGTCAGACCGTCAACAAAGAATATTATTTGGGCGTTTTGAGACGTTTGCGTGAAGCAGTTCGCCAAAAAAGACCGGATTTGTGGGCAAACAACTCGTGGATTTTGCATCACGACAACGCGCCGTCGCACAATGCGATCATTATTCGTGAGTTTTTGGCCAAAAACTCCATGAATACCGTCCAACATCCACCGAATTCGCCTGATTTGGCTCCCTGCGACTTTTTCCTGTTCGGCCACCTGAAGAAACCGCTCCGCGGATCGCGTTACAGCAGCCGAGAAGAGGTCATCGAAAAATCGAAGATGGCCCTGATGGCCATACCGACGGTCGAGTATAAAAAGGCTTTTGAGGACTGGGTCAAGCGTTGGAATAAGTGCATTGCAGTCGATGGGGAGTACTTTGAAGGAGACAATATCGATTTTGATGAATAAACTTGTATTTTTCATTTTAAAAATAAAGTCCTAAAACTTTTTGATCAAGGTAGTATGTCGAATTAAAATGAAATGATATGTATGAAATTTATCAAATGCCTGAAGTGACCATTTTGTCCTGGATGGAAGATTCTACGATCTTAAAAACGTCAATGGGTATTTGGCCATTAAGGTGTCAGAAACAATATGTGGTGGAATGCCGTTGAAGCTGATATATAACTGGACTTTTAATTCTTTACTCGTACACATCAATGTTATCTTACGGAATTGTAAGTCTTTATAAATTAAAAATAATAAATTCTTAACAATTCTTTTTTTTTTTAACAGACATTTTCACTAAACAAATAAACTAATGCCTGTAAGTGAAAATTATGATTTTGGAAACAAAAATTGGAATTTTCTCTACCTACCATATGTAAATATAATGTCTGTCTCTATACTATTTTAGAAATTGTGAGCAAAATGCCTGATTTTTAAGAGTGCAAAATTTAATATTACATTTTAAAGATGAAAACTTATCCATTAAAATAAAGCCTGTATGAAGTAGAAGTCCATATTTGTAAATTTTTCATGTTAAACAGAAATCCCTACAAAACACAACAAATTTCAAAAGTTTTGCATTTTGACCCAACAACTACTAATGGCTTCCTACAGAACTGAAAAAAACAAGGAAAATTATTGTGTGCTGTTGAGTATGAATTCTGTTTAAAAAAGTAATAAAATAAAAAATAAAAAATTAAAAAAATTGGAAATTGTTGTAAAATATTCCTTCCGACCACACAAAGCCAAAAAGTACTAAAAACGCAATATAACATTTTGCTGTTGTTGTTTGTACAATGTTGCTTTGGTTTTTATTTTGTGGCTATGGTGCTTTTGCTAGTGTTGTACAAATTGTTGTTGCTAAATTAAGTTATAGTTGTCAACACCACTAACAGCAACAACAAATATAATAGCAATAACAACAACAAAAGCAATTTGTTAGATACGAGCACTTTTGAGAATTTTTTTACAATTGTTACATATGCAAAACTTATACAAACATCATGTTTAGGGTGGCCTTTAAAGAATTTTTGGAAAGAACATTTTAAAAAATCACTTAGCCGCTTTATAGAAGATCCTAAAGTGTGTCTACCGTTAAAATCGACATAGCTATCTTTTTGTGGATGTCCTAGCAACACTAAACATAATTATAGAATTTAGAAAATACCTAACATTCACTGCGAGCCGCCAAAGAGAATAGTTGCTCCAGCTATTGGAAAATAAAATAAGTAGTAGTAGTATGTATATGGGTATACGCTAGGCTGGCTTCTATTCTAAGTGTTGCGAGTCTGGTCTGCATGAGTGCACTCGAAGCGACCATCAAGCCACTCGCCAAGTTGAGAGTTCATCGAGTCCTTGTGCACAAAAATCACATATAAAATCAAAACATATCGTAACACCAACCAGGAGAGGTGAGTACTGCACATGCAAATAAACCGCACATAAAATGTTCTATAAGTTCAGGCACTCGAAGTTTATTGTTGTTGTTGTACCACAACATGCCAGCCGACTGCGTTGAACGGCGCCGTGTACCTCGTTTGTATATTGTATTCATTGGCTGGGACAGAGTGTCTTTTCAAACTTCAACGAACTAAGAAATCATCACAGTGTTGCTTTTCGGTATACAGCACTCGGTCGGTAAATACGAAGGTATAAAGCCTAGGAAATTAAACTTAGACTCAGCGAGAAAAACTACAGTTTCCTGCAAAATGCGTCAATGTAAGCGAGAAAGAGCCAATATAAACGACGACAAAGAGCCAACTTTCGAATACAAAACAACTGATCGAAATATCTCAAAAACTATAGTAGATAGGATAAAAAATCATTTACAGGGCTATTCTGGCAAAGACAGCTAAAAGTCTTACGAAAATATTTTGTAAGACATTTTGTAAGACACTTTGTAAGACTTTAGGTATTCTAGCGCAAAAGTCTTACAGATAAAGCTTTTGAATTCCCCACACAAAAGCTTTCGTGGTAAACTTGTCAAATTTTGATTTTTTAATTTTAAACTAATAAAATTACAAAAGGAATAATAAAAAATCCGGAATTCACCAGGCAGCGTGGAGAAGTAGTTAGGACTGTGAACTCATAGCTCCAAGTACGTGGGTTCGAGTCCCGTCACTAAAAATGTTTTTTTTTCTAAAAACAGATGTATATATATTTTTTTAACACGCCAAATAAAAACAACTTATAATTCCCTTTAAAATAAATAGTTTTTCTAACGTTTGTAATGTAAACAATACAACTGACAAATTAAAGACCTGATCGTAGCAGGTCTTTAAAATTGTCTTACGAAAGACAGAAAAAAGCTTTCAAGATAGTTGCCAGAATACCAAAACGTCTTAAGTAAGACTTTTGTCTTACTAAAGACTCTGGTGAGTTATAAGATAGTTGCCAGAATAGCCCTGTTAATCAGATTTGTTAAGAAACACTATAACTTTATGAAAAAAGTTTAAAAAAACTTAAACAATTTTGTAAAAACAGTAATTTTTTTCATCAAAAAAATTTTTTTCAAAACATTTTCAACATTTCATATTTTTCTTGTTTTGATTTTTTATGTTATTCCTCAATCAATCTTAAGAATGCATGTGCCCGCAATAACTTTGGAAACTACGAATTTTTTACTGATGACGCGCACCATGTTTTTTCATTGCAATGGCATCGAGTCTTGAATCGCGTTTTCGAAGAGGAAGAAGCGCAAAGGAAATATAATGAACATTTGGAGAATACCTTAGCATATGTTTATAGGTGAGCTGCGACTGATATGTAATGTTTCATGTATATTTGGGGTACACTTACAACGACGTTGAACAAATTCATATTTTCCTTAATGTGAACAAACCTCCCTATCAGTTCGTTATGTCATGTGAGGAATTACCGGCCCTATTCAATGACAAATGAACAGCATTCAACTCTTCATAGATGATGAATGAGGCTAAGCCGCCGATATCAAGCATCTTGTACAACAATGCCAACGGCTACCGATTTTTCGAACGCTTAGAAAATATACATTCAACATCTGATGTATTGTGTCGTCTAAAGTACAATATTTGATTCGATTTTATGGATCAATGTCATGACTGTAGTAAACTGTGAACAATTTGATTACTAGCTTCTTTAGCTTTATTATGTAGGAGCACAGAGCGATGATATTATTGTAGGAGCAAAAGATGGTGCTATTCACTGTACGTTTTGAGTCAAGCATTTGAGTGGAGATGAAGGTCTTGTGCTTTCCAACGGTGACTACAAACGCCTAATTTTGCTCCATCAATACCTCCGTTTTCCAATCAAGATATAATTTGAAACGGATTCTAAAGACCACTTGGCCATCATCATGAGCCATACATCGTACACGCCAGCAGATTTACTTTGTTAAACTCTCTCCACACGAATGACATAATTATCGAAGAGGATGTAAGTGGATAAGTGCTTGAATTATAAGAATAAAGTGGTGGCTTCCTAGATTGGGAAGTTTTGTGGAACACACCAGCTAACGGCAACATCCCAAAGAAGGCAAAATTTTGTCCTTTGCGGTAGTCCAAACTCGATCTTTTTACTAGGCTGCACTTCGTTTCATAGACAAAAGGTTTCAAGAGCCCTCGATTGGTTTCTCGATGTTGGGCGACAATAAGGACTTGAAAATGTCTCGGCGATGCGGCAATGATCCCCATAATAGCCTTTTACGGGTAAACTTTGGTACATTATGAGAATGTGACCTTCCAGAATGATGTGGACTTGCATTTCATACCTTGACGTCTTTCAAACGGTAAACCTGTTCCTGAACATGGTAAGCCACATAGTCTGATGCAACATCACTGAATGATGGAATTGCGGTTAGTGCTTGACTAGCAACGGCGAATACGGCTTCTCCGTACAACTCATCAACACCGTCATCATCGTAATAGTTCAAAACAATCTCTAACTTAGTCACTGGTTCAATACTTGTGACGAAATTTGTTGGCACTGCTCAGACCCATGTACGCTTGATTGATGGAAAAGTTTGAAACACAATTTCTCACTACAAATACATAGGAAATACGTTCACTTCACCGACCATGAGGAAGTCATGGACGGTGACCACTTAAAAATACCTAGATAAAAAGATAAACGATTTTGAAAACAAATTTGGTCTGGCCAGACCCATACGCTCATCGGAAGGTAAAGCAAATAACATTCTTAAATCACAGCAAAAATGAATTTATTCCAATTACGCCGGATTATAGTAACATCTTCAGAAAATAAAATTTGCAAGAAAGATTTTACCAAAGCGTCTGAAGACTGTTGTTTACAAAAAAAAAAAAAAAAAAACCTTATGATGATTCACCCTAACTAATCTCACTGCATGCAATCCGAGTTATTGTAGACAGAACTGTGAGTGCTAGTACTTTCAATGCTAAACCTACAAACCATAAAAGTATTCATGTGTTTATGACACAAAAACTAGGCTGAAATCTTGAGAGCCACTAAATCACAAGTAAAATTAGAAAATTTTACCAACACCTGTCATGTGACGTTTAAAAACTGTCAACGTGGCTACTAACTCTAAAGGCTAACATAAGGAAAACAAACTTTGTATAGTAGTTGCTAATAGTTGCAGGAAAAAGTTGCAACAAAACATGGCAAGGAAGCTTAGCTAAAACCACAGGACAGGATAAAGTTTATAATGGGGTAGACAGTAGAAGAAAGTTTTGCAAGTGATGGATCGGAAGATTTTAAATATGTGCTTGTTTGTAAAGTTATTATAAAATTTTTAAGAGTAATTTTTTTTTCTTTCGGAATTTGGATACTTAACACATTCATGAGTTATGAGAACAAATAGTGTAGAGTTTTTTTTAAAGTACGTTATGGTGGAATACAAACATAGTGTTTCAAGGACCAAAACTTTGGTATATGATATAGTTGATAGCGTTAAAGTGCCTTTTATTGTCATCATTCTGTTGTGTGCATTTAATTTTTGCAGCGAGACAGAGTCAAACCATTTCATACGAAACTGCGATCGTTTCGTAAGATTTTCATTCCGAATTAAACTCTGAAAACATTTCCAGCGACTAACGCGTTGGCGAGCCGTAAAGCAAACATTTTTGCTTATCCGTCGCGGGATTCGAACCAGCAGCAGCTGCTACCTTACAAAGGCGGATACGCATGCTATAAGCTTACCTTACTGATAAGCCTAAAAACTGGAGCATATTTTACAGTAAATATATTTGGTTCCAGTCACATCCAAATTTTTTTTATTAAAATAATAACTTTTTCCATATTTAATTAAAATAACAATTACTTATCGTTTTATCACTAAGTATACTCGCAACATTAAATTCATTCTGCCTTGGAAAAATGTTGGTATTTTTGCACTCAGCAACCTCACTTGCACTAATTTGTTCTTATCTTTTTTCAGGCCCTCATACAGGCTCACGCAGCAGCGGTAGGAGAGGAAGCATTTCAAAGGAGTGAAAACGAACGTGTCTTATCCAGCAGTCAACTCCTAGGCATGACCGTGCTATCAAGCTTGCCTGTGTCGTATTCCACATAAACCTTTGGCAAATAATTTTTCCCGACAAAAACGTGATTTTGAATTTCACTTGCTTGACTTCGAAAAAGGCTGACAGCTCGACCTACTGTTGGTTAGTCAGTAGTCAACACAAACACAGCGGATGTATGGCTGAGCTTCTTTGCATTGCCTCACATTAAACGTCCTTGCGTTTCGCATACACGTCACGTGCGTGTTGTTGATATCGCTTATTTTGTGGGTGTTGTTGTCATTGTTGGTGTTGCTTGGTTATTGCTGCTGGTGTTGCAGCCTGTGTAGAGTGAAAAAATGAATATAAAAATTTGTGCAAGAGCTATGTTGTGGGTCATGCAGACTAACTTTATACCCTATTTGTGAGAATATTTACGCAAGAGGATGGTGAAACTTTTTTAGTAAAACGAAAAATGTGGAGCTGAAAGTGAATGAGAAGAACATATACAAAAAGTTTGATGCAGAACTCATACGAATGCTTTAAGGAAAGTAAAACGTATTTCAAGATAGACATCAGTGGTAATTATAGAATACAAGGCAAATCGGTTTTTTAATTAACAGTTGGAAATATTTTTTTTTTTTTTTGTAATCAACATATAAATTTATTATAAAATGAAGATATTTGAGAAAAGAAATTAACACGTAATTTAAAGGCGACAGTACAACGAAGAAAAAAAAAATATTAAGGTAGAAAGGAAAATAGACGTTTTTGACACTTAACACTTGAATTGAAGGTGCTTCAGAAATATAAAGGTTTGGAAATATCATATCCAGCTTTCCAAACAATAGATGGGCAATATTTTGGAAGCAGGAGCTATTTACAACAATCGCGGTGATCTCGGTAGCAAAAACATAAAATCCACAATAAACTAAAAGCCAATTCTAAGAATTAAGTAAGAGCAAAATGAGTGTAGAAATAAAAGTACACTGATTAAACCATACGAGAGAAGCTGCCCGAATTCTATATGATGCGACCATAACAATAATAAAAATATTATTATTTTGCCCATCGCTGCTCTAAAAACTCGAAGCCATTTACAATGATCTGATGTCTTTTGGATTTTTTTCAGCTGGAAATCGCTTAAACTTCTTTTGGATTCTCATTTCACAAGCTCTAGGGGTTGTTTTTTATACTCAGGTATGCTCAGGGATATCTAATCTTAATTCCAAATTCAAAATAAATAGCACTAAGTTTGCTTCTAACAATACTATTCATTCGGGAATAATGGCAGCAGGTCGCTTGAATTACAACACTCAATGATGTGTCCTGATTAAGGATCACATATCTTAAATGTCAAAGTGTAATATAATCCATTGCTTTGGAAAGAGACTAAAGCTGTCTTCCTTGCAACAGCAAAAAAGTACTCTTATTTCAATCTAATGACTTTGTAACCAATAAAAACTTCTTCTTTCTCTCCTTATGACTTTGGAACGAATCGTTGAATTAGACTGAAAGATAGCGATAGTTTTAAAGTGGGTATTTGTGTCAAAGATTGTGTTCAATTTTTAAAATGTTATCTTCGAAAGCCCTTTTCCATCTATTTCCACCATGTAATTGAATTTCTCTATTCATTAACGAAAGAAATATGACACATACGAGTATATTGATTTAATTTAAGGAATTAATATTTGATAAAATATTAGCCATTCAATTTCAAGGAATTGAAATGTTTTATCAGTCCCTTGATAAAAGAAATTTACTCTCAATTTTATTCAATCAAGACAGTTATTGAATTATATCGATTAGGTTCCAAGAAGAATTGTTCAATGCTTTCAACTGCTCATTTTGTTTTTAAAGAATTCTTAATTGGAGAAAGTTCAAAAATGAATTCATTATAACGTAGTCTTATAGCAAATAATGCGCAAAGCTCAAAAATAAATTAGGAACACCCGAATACCGATAGGGTATGATTATTTTTCAATTTTTGAAAAACCCGGTTTTTTTCAAATCAATATGGAAGTGGTGAATATAGATCAAAACCGGGTACTTCGGGATCGTACATTATATTTTCATAAACATTTGTTTTAAGCTTTTATAAAAATTCAGTGTACCTACTTCAATCTCAATAGTGTAGAGTGTAGCGAAAAAGTACAAAAAACTGAATATCCAATAAAAATCGCAAACACGTTGTGTCCCAGTTACGCAGCGTATCACAATAGTTAAGTAACCCTTTTTTTTACGGTGACCTCTTTTTTTTTTGCTTTTATAAGTATTGGTACTTTTATGTTGTCCAGCGTGTGAAAATTGTTTTATATTTTTGTTTTTTATGCACATGTATTCGTAAAAGTACTTTCGTGTGAGTTCCGGTGTGACCGTCACCTCATCTAAAAATTCAAATCGTTGCGTCTGCTGACACAAATTTATACAACAACTCTAGCAACTATAACAACTACTACGTAAGCTCTTTCTTAAAAATAAAAACCAACAATAACTACGGCACAATACTCCATGTATAGATATAAAACAACACAGTCACACATTGTAGGCGTTGCCACCATCAACAGTACCGCCATTACCATCAACACCGCTATTGCTGTTGCTTACAACTAACTAACGTACGAGTGCATGCATGAAGAATTTTCATTGCACACTTACAGGCGCGTTAGCAGTTTATTGCGTTGTACTCTCTTTCAATGTGTTTCGTTGTGTTGTGCTGTATTGCGTATGTGTGCGAATTTTAAATTTTACTCACGTTGTGTCTGCGTTGAAAGCCAACACGCAAACGGCTGAAAAGCTGCAATGTAACTTAAGCAAGCTTGAAGAATTGTGTGCATGTATGTGTTATGTATGTGTAAGAGTGTGCGTCTTAATTCTTAGCCGTAGCTGTAGTAGTAGTAGTGGCATAACACTGTATTTATGTGTGACAATGGCACGAAGTTCACTTGCATGAAAATTGTTTACGGCTTGATGGAATGACGTGTTGAAATGCTGCGCTAAAACTGAGTTAGTGAGTTCCGTTTTCTGCTTTTTAAGTTTTCCTAATCACAAAACAAAAAAAGTTTTCAGAAAAAAAAAAAAAATCTTTTGCATATGTCAGATTTTAAGCAGATGCTATGTCATGCTTACTCGACATAAAGTTTGGAATGCAGAACTATGTTAAGAGTTTTTCAAGCAACAAGACTGCCTCCTTCATAGCGAAAATGTGAATAAGAATTAAACTCAGAACTAAAATGTTGTCACTAGAAAGAGCATTAGACCAAAGGAATATGTATGTCGCTTACATTTTCAGAAACGCATGTAACAGCGCAAGCTTCTCACCTCCTTGGAAGAACTGATTCCGCTTAACATAAAGCAGTGCTAACATTAACTTTATTTAATAATTTTTCAAAATTCAATTCATTATTTGGTGGAGATTATTAACTTAGGTACAGCCCATTAAATTTTTTCCTAGAACACTCAAGAAAGAAAATTATCTGGTAAACATTCAATAAAATTATGAATTCATTCGAAATCCCATGTCATTCAGTTTGCTTTAACATTTTCAACACCGCATTAAGAAATCGCTTTGATCGAAGACATCTGCAGTTAGTCTACAAATGAAAGAATTACACCCAAAAACCGCATTATACGTTTAAGAATACGTTTTAAAAATATAGGCATATACAGTAGAACCTCTGGCGTCTCCCCAAAAAATTCTAGTTATAGAGTTCTCAACTTATGGAGGACTTCGACTTAAGCGAATTTCGTTAGGAAATGTTCGACTTGTAGAGCTTAAGATGTATTCCATCTAATTTTGAGTATAGATGGGGAATAAATAAAAATCCTAGTTATAGAGGTATTAAGCATTGGTGTTTATTGCAGTAGGACCAAACTATTCCTGGTAATTTTTCAATCGACAACAATGAATGAACTTCGCTAAAGTTCAAATGAAATCACGTATTAACGGCAGTCATAAGTTCCTTTATCATTTTAAATTGATTTCTAGGAAATAATGATGTACATACATTGTCGGCATATTCTTAAAGTCGGTATCTTATTTTTCTTCGAGCTATAGAGGTAATTCGTTTCAAATAATCGAGTTGTAATGGTTGTAAAATCAAGCATTGCTATGCTCGAGATGCAGAGGTCAAATTTATTTTTTCGAGTTATAGAAGGAAAATATGTACTGAATTTACTTGTAGGGACTCACTAATTATTTCGACTTGAAGAGGTGTCAGATTTCGAGCAATGGAGTTTTTTGGGGCATAAAGGGAAGGAAACGCAACATTTTTGCGAGTTTGGGAGGTTTTCGAGTCATCGAGATTCGACTTAAAGATGTTCCACTATATATATAATGAAACTACACTTATTTAATCAGAACCATACTGATTTTCAGACACAGATACTGTCTTAGGAAAAAAAAAAATTCGTCGTCTTCAAATGCGATAGATAATTTTTCCAGCATTTTTCAACAAATTTAGTTGACACATACATACATATATCAAGATATTGGTCAAAAAAAATGTTTTTTTCCAAAATATCTAACTATGATTTTTTGGATTATTTGCATTATTTTCTCAAAACTTCTGATGTACGAAGTCCATTATCTTCAGCTGTACTCACGCTTTTTTATTTAATACTTTGTTGCGTAAGATTTTGAAGTGTAGTATATAGAATTAATTTGAAAAAATACAATTTTGGTCTTTTATTCTCTTATTTACAAAATCCTTTATTACAAATGAGTAAAGTTTCTATTAGATCAGAAGTTCCTTAATATTTTCGAACGCAAGGTGCACGCTTTGACTCTCGTGCCACGTGAAGTAAGGTTTTCCTTACATTTCTTACAGTTTCATGCTCATGATGAACTATTCATATTTCATTTAAAATTCCAGAAAAGAATATAAAAAACTAAAAAAAAAAAAAACAAAACCTTCAAATTTATAAGTCAATGTGTGACTAACAGATTACCCTATATAAGACTATTGCTTTCATATTCCTTTTCAAAAACATTTTCATCTTACTACAGATTTCAATTATAAATATATTTAGCAATATTTTGTATCTATTTTACTCTGTATTTATATAAGCTAAAGGATGGTTTTCCTTATAAACTGCATACGTTTTTATTTATTAGATTCCAAATCCTATTTATCTAATTTTGTTGACTATTTATTCCAAAAATAATAGTTTTTGCTTTTATAAAATATCTGCTTAATTATGCTACTGCTAAATGTGTTTGTATCAAATTGAAAAAATTCAATGAATTTATTGCAAAAATCAAAAAACCACATTAAAAGCTCACTACAACAATTCAATTTGGTCACGTTAGAAGGAATATTAGAATTCGTTACATATGTATATAGCAAAAATAAAGAGAAAAACAAATTCATTCCACACTACCATTTCCATTACTACATTAAGCACTACAAAAATCATAATACAACCTTTAAACCATAAAAAAGTAGAACAAGCACATGCTTACAAATCCAGAAAGACAATATTACGTATGTATGTACGTAATATACGAGTACATACATATGTACGTACTATACGCATCACAAAATATGCTATATGTTGGCTATATAGAGGTAAAATTGTCGGAGCCAACAAAGGCATTGAGGATATTGAGGTCAAGTAGAATTTCAATTTCTTAAATTTATGCAACATATGAAAGTACGGATATGACAAAAGATATAAAGAAAATGTATCTACTGTATGTAATTGAGAGAAGATGGAAGCAAATATGCAACATCGTAATAATTCATAACTTACGCATATGCAATATAAGAAACTCTTAACTGCAAAGCTTTAGGACAAGTACTGTAAAACGTAAGCTTGCTGATTACAAGTAGGGTAAGTTCAGTAGGAGTGAATGACGAGAGCATGAGTTCATTTATTGCCTCCGAGTATTGAACCATCCTGTTTACAATTATGTTATCATGTACAGTTCAACTGCACATTATATATGTATGTTCTGTTCTATTTTCATTGTTGACAGGATTCAATGTGCTGATGTGTAAACTCTTGGCTTATTCAGCGGGCTTACATGTTGGTAAAGTGTCCTGCTACTTTTGATTAGACGTGAAGTTTTGATACACTTTTTCAAAAGCTTTTTATGCTTTGTTTTAGAGCTTGGTTAGCTTGTAGTTACCAGCCAATTATTGAGATTCTGCAACAAAATTATTTGCCAAAGATATTTTGTTGTAACTGCAGCTGATTTTCCAATTTCAGTGAAGTTGTTCATTTTCGAACTTTTGCAGCAACTCGATTAGTTCGACACAATTCATGTTCAGTTCGTTCGTTGTCTGTAGTATACGATTATAAGTCATCAGTTTCGAGCAACTCGTTTTTTTGAAGCAAAATAACGAGATGTCAGTGAACACATCCAATTAAGTTGAGTCAAGTTAGCCCATTAAGTCCCAAGCCTAAGCTACTGGACCAAAATCAATGAAATTTCATCCAAAGACTACATTTGAATCGTAAGTCTGAGCTTTGATTTTTAATTTTTTTTTTTCTGCTCAGGTTTGGGCTCAGGTGGGTGGTCGATTTTTCGACCACTGAACACAAACGATTTCAAAAATTGCAATATTTTCTGATACGAACGAAAAAGTTTTTGTTTGGCAAACAATTTTTTTATTAAATGAATATTGAAGACAATCGATTCTTTTCATTTGTGGACAACTCCGACAACCGAACTGTGCATCGCATTTGGTGTATTGCCATGATGCATGTTTCTGACCTTGCAAGGACGTGCCATAGCGATCTTCAAGATTCCAGATTTTATCAGTACGAATATCGTTCATGCACAAATATAAAGACGCAGCCAAATCGATAACCCAGACCAAAATAAATCACTTGAAACGATCGTGCCTGATCAAAAGAATACTCAAAGCAAATCGTCAAAGCACCCGCTTCGACCAACCCGTAAAGTTTTGAGGGAACGGAATGTGAGGATTTTTTCTTATGGCTACATTATCATGTGCATATAACGATAAAGCCTACTGGGGCCTCCTGACAACGTCATTTAACAGTTTTTGTGATTTATAATGGCGAAAACGTGTTGTATGAGTGATTTTTCTTTTCTTTTTTTTTGCCCTTAAAACTTCTAATATGAAATCGATCTGACTCAGTCTTAGTCCCAGACACCACAAAGTCTTTTATCAGTACAGGAATTGCTCATTATTTCCTCTATAACATTATGATTTTGAAAAGACTTGGTTAATAGTACATATATATTGTTAATATTTGCCTATTATAATTTTAAATGAAACAGAAAAAAAGGAAGCAAACCGTTTGATGAAATGATGGAAAAGAGCGACGAACAGTTTTTGATTTAAACGTGAATGTCTAAATAGCTTTTAAAGTTGCTTTTGAAATAAGTATGAAATTATATGTTTCGAAATAAATAGCTCACATTTTTGCCATGCGAGCATTTTCATTGAAAACGAATATAATGCAAGTTTTTTCCTTGTGTGTTTTCTTTAACTAATAGGCTACACATGATTAGTATAAGTAAAGTAACGTCTTCAGGAGGTAAGGTAAAGCTCATCATCAAAAGTGAGCAAAATCTTGAAGCTATCTTGACCTGACATAGTATGCTTTCAACCTTTGGCTGACTAATGCAGTCTATGATATGCCTATTTGTATGCATACATATTTGCCGGTGCAAAATGACAAAATATAATGATTATTTCATTTGTCGTAACAACAGTAGTGGCATAAGTAAGAAAGAAAAGACAAACGAAAATAGTATTTGTGTTTCTGACGCACATAACTACGAGTATATTGGTCATAAATAGTTAAGGGCACATCATGCACGCATACATAAAAGATGACGTATATGTGTGCACTTGTTTGCACCCTGACCCTCATTCAATATTAACACATTAAAGGACAGCGCCAAATCTAAGTCCCTCAAAGTGAATTTTGTTTTCTTTGTTCCTTTGTTCTCCTTTAATTTTTGTTGTAATGTTTTTATTATGGCCGCCAAACCGGAAACGGAAGCAGTCGCGCGTATAGCAGACATTATAAGAATCATGTAAATAATATCAAATATTTGACATTCCTGTTTTGAATATCCTGGCCAAGGATGTAACCAAAATGTAAATTTAGTTAGGCTTTCGTTTGTAGCGGCATCTAAATTATTCATAGCTTTCTTTTACTTTGTTTTTGTTATCTTATTGTGCTTTATGAGCCGGGAAAAAAATAAAAAAAAATATCACAATATTATAACACGCCAGTCCAAAAAAGGATATTTTTATTTACAAAAGACTACAAAATTTGAAATTTAAATTTTCGCATTTTCGTAAAACAACAACGACGGCAGTACCGGCAACATCCGCTTCCTGTTGCAAACTATTTTCGTTTAAATTAAATTTTTTGCTTTTTTTTTAGCAAAAGCATTAAGCTTTAAATTCACGCCTAAAATGTTGCCTTTTTGGTGAAATGCTGTAATCATTTCAACATGATTAAAACCGCGTATTAGCAATATTGGATGAAGGAGAATTATTTCAACATTTGCTATGTACATTTATTTTTTCGAAAAGTTGTAACTTTAGCTCCACAAAAAAAAAAAAAAACAAAAGCTTTAGAGCTCTAAGCTCATTTTCTCTGGTGACTTTAACCCATTGCTTCTGAAAATAACCATAATTTTTTACAAACAGATATGATTTCGTTCTAAATACAGATATTTACAAAGTACTTAAGTAACGCAAATTTGTTGCTTACGTTTTAAATTTTTTTTAGAAAGCACATTCTTTTGAAATTCAGAACAAAAGATTGATTTGCAAAAAGTAATTTGCAGTGTTATTTAAATACTTTGAAAACAGTACCGTAGATGGCAATGTCAAAACCAAAAATTCAAATTTCGATTTTGAGAAAAAAAGATTTTCCTGTCCTCAAATTTGGTTTGGCTAGCATGAAACATATTTCCCTTTTAATTTCATATTAGTACAAAGCCACCCTATAGTTTTTAGCGAAAAAGAGGTGAAGTTTTTGAGAAAATCAAGTTTGTTTAATTTTATGCCATTGATATTCAGAAAACAATATTTCCAATTAATTTTCATAAAAATAAAGAATTTATGTGCAGCTTAAAATATTTATAGATTAAATCTATAAAATTAAAGTTTTGTAAGTAAAGAATATTGCATAAAACTAAAGTAAGTCTTACATGCTTTATTTGTATGTATGTTGAGCATGGAAATAAATGTAAATAAATAATTTGAAAATTGGCAACAAAAATGTTGCTAGCAACCCCAAAAACATTTTAACAGACAGGCGAGCAGCCTTAAAATTTCACAGCTCGTCCAAGCATTTGCTAATTTTAAGCACGTATGTCACATCGACACTTCCGCCTATTTTGCCTTTAGCCCCAAAAGTCGAGTTAACTTGAACTGCCCTCGTCTTCCACGTCGCCTACTATTCATAAAATCGTCGAACTGAACCTTTTCTGTAATCATTGTTGCTGCTGACATTCGGTGCCTGTTATTTTATTAAATTGCTGTGATTTTGTCAAAAAACGCCGTTGTCCTTTTGTTACGTTTCTATTGTTCATTACGTTACGTTGCGTAGTGTTGTGCTGCGTTTGTACGTATGAGTGTATGCTTGTGCAAATCCTTTTTGAAAAGCTAAATTTAAATTATCCAAATAGGATTAAAGGCGCATGTCCAATATATAGTTGATATGAAACGTATTGTTTTTTGTTGTTTGCAGCTTTTCTATTCTTTGGTAGTTTAATTGGATTTCAATTAAATGGCACAATTTTGATACAACGATATAGACTGGCATTATATGTTGAATAATTCTGAAATATAGTCTTTCTGACATGTACCTACTAATTGTCTTTGAAGGAATTGTAATTGATTTGGTAACCCAAAATCTGGTTCTTTTTCAGTAAGTTTTCTTAAAATATATTTAAGCAAATTTAATGAAGAGCGGATTAAAAAACTATATTAAGACTTCATTCAGTTTGTTTTTTAAAAAAATAAAACATTAATTTCACTGCAAACATGTGCCTTCTATAATACCAGCTTAAGTCTTATTCGTACAAGCACCTGTGTTCCAAAAAAAAAAAAAAGCAAAACGATTCCACAAAGTAATTTTTATTTCCATTAAATTTAATTTTCTTAGCTTCATTGAAAAGTGCTTGCCTTAAATTACTTTCAAAAATGGCTTGCTAAATCCTAAAAAACAATTTCTGTCACACAATCTTGAGCCTATGCCACCTACCGAAAAATCTTTTATTTTCTATGATTTTTTAAGTATCAATTTTCAAATCAATTTCCAACAATTTTTCTACGCAACTTTTACTTTGACCAATTGACCGCGTGAACATAACAGAGGAAACCAGAAAACAAACAAACTGGCCAACTTTAATGGCTTTCATTCTTCTTTTCTTTTTCTCTTTCGAGGCCGTTACAAGCAGCTTTTGAAAAAATACCGTTAAGCCGTTTTCTTTACAGTGCAATTCACACACAAACACATTATCAAGCCAGACACTCGACAATGTCGAATAATATAAGTAAAATAAGCGAAGAGAACAAAAAAAAAAAAAAAAAATAACGGAGAGAATGTTACGAAAACAAAATAAAACTAACAATGATTTTTTTTTACAACATAATTTTATATAAAATTTTTTTCTCTTATTTTTTACGAAATTTTTTTATTTGTAAAAAAAAAAATCATTCATAGCTGACCTTTACGTGGGCTTAGCATGCTTGGCGCCATTTAAAAGCAGGCAAAACAAATGCGCAGCGAATAAAATAATACACTGAGAGAATTAATTTTTTTTTTTTTGAAAATTTTATTATTTGCACTTGTATTTTTGTTTAAAAAAGTATAGGCCCAGTAAATTTTCACCAAACAATAGCTGGTTTCTAATAAACTTTATTCTATGTACTTAAGAGCTTAGTATAAATTTGATCAAATTTGACAACAATGAAACAATATGAAAGATAATTCCCCTATTAGGTTTTCTGATTGAGCATCTTCATTTATGTACCATAAATACTGAAACTACGCGTCTAATGAAATACTCCAAATGTCGGCATCTTAGTTCAATCATATAAAAAATCTACTAGGAAAATTTATCTATCTCAATTTAACAGGTATTTCAACAAATCGTCATAAACAAAACATCAATTATCTCGAAATGAATTTTTTTGAGACACGTCTTTTTCGCTTAGTACGGCAGAATAGTCAGCCATTATGCTTTCACTCTAAGAGCTCTCGTAACTCATTTCAAATATTATAATGTTCTAGTGGAAACGTACCGGCACCGCACCCAAATTCGGAGGAAAAAATTTTGAATTGCTATTCAGAAAATGCATTTTTTAATGACATGCGTGCACCTGAAATTGGGAACAGTGATCATACGTAGAAATTGCATGAAATGTATCCAAAGCTGTTAAAAAAAAAAGACAAAGAACGATGCGCAATTTATGCAGTTTGAGATATGGAGATATGGGCAAACACTGGAAAACGGGTCTATTGAGGATATCTCGAAAACGATTATAAAAATACACAAAATAAAACAACTACGAGAAACCAAATCTCGAGATGAGCGCCAAATTTTTAAACTTGTGTACACGTTAGGAGGAACTTTTCAGTGATAAGCGGCACTATTTCACGATACAAAGGTCTTTCGCCACGGTCATGACGTGATATATTACCAAGTTCCACAGCACGTGTAAGTAATTTATTATTAAATATTTTGCTCAATTTTAAAATCACATTTTTCATATTTTAAAAATTCAATATAAAACTTTAACTTTCAAAAGTATTTCTTTAAAACTTCATAATTTGTTCATAAGTTTTATATCAAATTGTTTAAATTTCTAAAACAAATGCAATAAAAATTTTTTAAAAATCAAATAAAAATGTATTAACCAATTAAAATAATACTAATATCCCAACTAAATGTAGGATATGATTTTTTCTCACTGATGAGAACCTGAGAAGCAAGTATGTCAGCTCTAGTGTTTCACCGAGGCTACGAGGCAGCCTCGTTTTTGACTACGAGAACGAGGCGAGAACAAGGCGAGATCACACGGCACCTCGCCTCGTCCTAGCCTCGTTTTCGAAACCAAGAGCGAGGCGCGTTTTGACCAAATCTTAACTTGTAAGACACATATGCAGATTCAAAATATGAATGTAATTTTTATATTAAAATCTATATTTAACTAATATTTTAGTATTTTATTTTGAGTAAGCTACTTTGTTTTATTTTTAACCCGCATGTGCTTCTGACGAGTTCAGATTTGGTCCAAGCGCTAATGGACAGAAGGGCTTGGATCGCATCAGCTTTTATGCGACTTCGCCTCGATTGATCGATAAGGGAAGTATGTAAGGCTATGTAAGGCTATAAGCAAAACTGCATGATTGACAACACTGCATTGAAATTGATTTATTCTAATAGTCTTTCTAAGAACCGGTAAGGTGAAGCGAAACGCACAGGGTTATGCTAGTATATAAATATAGATCAATATATGTATGTTCGTTGCTAATGGACTCCTGAACCGTTCAACCGACCGACGAAAGATTTGACATACATATATGTTTCTTATGATTTGGGATGCTCCGTAACATAGTTTACGATAAATGGGTGATGCCACCCCCACATAAGAGAAAAACAGAATTTATTATATATTATCAACTACTTGATGCAGATTAATAAATCTTGGTACATTTATAAAAGGTAGAGGAATTACTAAGATTCAATTAATAAAATGGGCGGTGCCATGACTTCAATATAAGAAAAAAATTAACTTTATCATATCTCAATATCTATTTGACGTAGATAAATAAGATTTGGTACATATCTTTCTTATAGTTTGTAAAAGGTTCATAGCTTAGTTTGGTTTGGAAAAATAGGCAATGTCTCTCCTTTCCATATAAGAAAAGAATTAAATTCATCATATCTCATCCAATTCACCAAAAATAAAAACAGATATTTTATTTTATTTCTTGAAGCTTGATCAGCCTATCAGCCCGGATACATGTATAATTTTTTATTTACTTTAATAAAAACCTCGCTATTTTACCAAGGTGCCTCGGCCGAGAACGAGGTGAGGCGAGGAGAGAGCAAGAAAAAAAATTTGAAGCCAGTTTAACCAAGTCGTACAGAAACAATTCCCAGCTTTTGGAAATTTGGTTTTGGAAAAAAAAGTACGACCTTTTTTTTATTTTGGTCAGCACTATCCAAAACTTAAAATTTTGCATAGGAAAAGCTTGACGATTTTTTTTATCGTTGAACAAACTTGAAGTTTATGCCACAAAAATCCTCCAACTCTCGGGAAATTAAGAACATTTTTGATTCGTACAATGCCCCCGGCTTCGGCATGAAATTTTGGGCTTGTGTGGGTCAATTCCGGTTACTTGGTAATACGGCTTAAAGCTAAGTTACCATTTAAGTTTGGAAGAATCCCTTCTTTATTTTCAATATATATAAACCTAATTTATCAAATGAGAGAGCAGAATTCTTTCAAATTTTAGCGAAACAAGTATAATAATTTAGAACTGTTCTTTTTGCTCCCTTAAATGTGACGAATATGACTAACTCAGCTATTTACAACCCTGAAAGAATTAATTTTAAAAAACTTGTTTGTTTTCGAAAAACCATTATTCTAACATTACTGCCTGTATATAGCTAGTATCCATCTGTTTTCAGAGTTACTTATAAAAAAATCGGAATTATGTACTAGCTCTCCGTTGGGCAGACATTTGGATAGTCACATTCGTACCCAATTGGTCTGGTTGGACCCCTATATGTTTTCATGTAATCACATGTAAATATTGCGTTTTTGGTCATGCGCTTGAACGTATATACTCACCAGCCAGGTAAATATTTTCGGATTCTCTATTTTGGAACTTGTTCTGGAATATATTTTCTTATCTGTAAAAAATGATTATGAGCTCAAAAAAAAAAACTTTTTGTTTTTCTATGCATTTTTACATTTTATTTTTAAATATGTCAATCTTATAACTGAGTTTTAATATGAAATATGATAAAAACTATCATCTTCCATAGCGATTCGTTTGAGAGATGATTATGAATGAAATATTTGGAGTGAAAAAATTGTTTGAACACTTCAATTGGAATGGAATTTTGTTCTTTGGGTCCAGCTCGAAAATGCATTACATTGTTTTGGCGCACGCGAACATTAGCAGTTGGCTCCATCGTATTCCATATGGTACCGTCTTTACCATAAAAACACGTAGCACTTTGTTGTTGAGATTCCGTAAACGCCTCTTCTTCATCACTATCAATAGTTTCATTTATTTCGGTTATCAATTCGTTTTTGATATCGGATGCCTCATCTTCGTCTGGCACATAATCTAAATCTCTATCATCCACATCATCCAAAGGTGGATTCAATCCTCCAACCTCTTTTTCCTCCTCAGTAGCTCTTTCCCGTTCAATATCATTCGCCAAAGCTGCTGCCAATTGCGAATAAAATTCTTCATTACTGCGGCGAGGACGCGTATTAAAAAGAAGTTCCACTTCATCACTCATTTTGATCAAATCACAAATACTTAGCACTAACGTCTTCTACGATCAACTTTCACTAGACAATTGACGCGACCGAATAGAAAAGAAACAACACAAAATGGGTGCGTGGGCATAAAGATATGCTAAGAGCATATAAGAAGCAGTTGTATTCAAAAAGAATAGAAATTACCTTGAGAAAATAAAAAAACACGAATCAAAATGTTCAAATCGCATCAACTTTCATGCAAAATACATAGGGGTCTGGCTGGACCCATTGGGTACAAATGTGATGTATACACCACAAAGTGCTCGTAGTTATCCCTTCTTTGGTTTTTTTCTCCTAACTTTTTTGTTGTAGATAGCTAGTAAAATGTTAGGAAGGTACACGAGATTTCAAGTCGCTGGCTCAATTAGAAATATACTTAAGTTACAAATAAAATCGAAAAATGCCTGCCCAGACCCTTCTGACCAACGGAGGGCTAGTGTAGAAATACAAGCAGTTAAATCAGGGTTGAGGGTTTACGAAAACGATTATCTTTCGAATTATCACTTAGATTGTTGCTAAATTTATCGTCGGAGACACTGTTTACCATAGAGTGGATATTGGAAAAGTAAGGATAATTGCTTATAGCTAAGACCTCTCAGAGCCATTTTCCCTTTAGTCCTTTGGGCCATTTTGTTAAATTTTCCTGTTAACGGATAAAGTACTCTTTTATGCTAGTCCTACTCATTGGGATATTTCCAGTCTTTTGCAGATTTAATCTGCCCATCCCATATAGTGTCATTGATTTGTAAGGTTTGAAAGATTTGTAAGATTCTTATCAATCTGGTGAAGAAGGTATGTATCTATCTATATTGAGAGTGATTTACACTTATAAACGAACATTCGGGGTAATGAATGAGTAATTGTATGAAACCTTTGTTATTTTCTTTACACATTCCTCCTGGTGTAGTGAGCAGGCCTGGGTAAATATCAAATATCTTGTAAAGTGTAGCAGTTTCGCAGATGTTTTTCATATCCTCATAGAATTTTGTTCAAGATTTTTCTTTTCCGACCCTTTTTCCGTCATGAATTCGTTAAGGCAAAGCCTACAGTTCTTAAAGTCTAAATTATTATTAAACTTCTTTGCATTTTTAAAAGATGCATTTGCTACTCGATCCAGACTTAAGAAAGGTTTTCCTTAGACTCTCAGAAAGCTGCAGGAAACTTTCTTTTATATTTCAAAACTGCGTCAATGATTCTTTTTTTTCGGTGTATGAATTTCTGTCCAAGTACGGGAGCATACTTTGAGAAAATAAAAATCTGTTTTCTGCGCGGTTGTCCTGCCCAAAATAAAAGAAAATCTTTGATCAGCTGTTGATAATCCTTTCAAATTGCTGTAATAACGGCTTTTGTAGCTATTAGAAAATTAAATGGCGTTTGTTTGTGATTTGTTTTTGTTATTATTGTCCATGTTTTGTGCTTTTGTTGTTACCATTGGAGCTCGCATTGCCGGACGTCATATGAAAAAATACAGCTTTAAAAAAAAAATAATAAAAAGAAGAGTTCGTTCTAAGAGCATACAAAAACTTTGTCCAACTTTTTTTTTATTATTGTTATTTTTATTTAAGGTTTTTCCTCTCAAGTAATAACCCCTCTTTTATCAGAAAAAAAGACAAATATGTTGTGAATGGTTTTTAAATGCCTTCAATATTGATATTGAAATTTTCACAATTTGTTCAAAAGTTATTAAAAAGTTTCTTAAAAGTTAATCTATTAAAATGTATTTCTCGTAAGTTAATATTTAAAGGCGTATTAGGTTACAGCTGGGGAACAACATTTGTTCAATAGCTTTGAAGTTCAATATTGTGTATGATATTCTCTATACCAATTAAATATTTGTATAATATGTATAGAAAAAAATGAATGTATATTGTTCACTGCATCAAAAGTTTCACTTTCGTTAAGGAGGGTATGTCCAGCAGTTGGACGGCACAATTATGTGCTCATTTTATAGACCAGTAGTATTTTCACCCCTCGAGTTCATTGTTTGCTATGCAAATGTACTTTAAATGATGGTTTATTGCTACTCGTGGTCGTTTAGAAACATGCGGAAATTCCAATACAGCGTCCATTTAAAAACGAGCCCATTCTAATTTAATGCCTTTTCAACAATGATGCTCATACGAAACCATAATCGTTAAGTGAGAAGAAGGACAAAACAGCAAAAATCTGACGGACTTGTACTTTGATGTTAATGTTATGCGTTAATTTTTATGAGGCTTTTATGTTTAAGTGGTGACATGTTAAAAAGCGATAAAATTAGCCTGCGTTGCTTTTACTTCATTACTTTGCCTGAAGTAATCGCCTAATTGTAGTGGTTGCTCAATGACTGCCAATCATCAGGGCAACTAATTAAGTAATAAAATTATGTTTTTAAAAATTAAATTTTATGGTATATGCAAACAATTTTACTTGATTCTAATTATGCATTTCGTAAACTGAACTATCTCAAAATGACTCTTTGCATAGATACCTTAATATACTTAGTTGTTTGTTGCTATATCTTATAACTTTTTTGAATAAAGAGATCCGGCTTTCTTTGTGCTGTATTGGAACAAATACTAATTTTTTAATATTTTACTGAGCTTACTGTTCAATACTGTGAGTGTTTCAACAACAACAAATATACCGAAGCTAAGGTAAACAACAACAACAACAACAAAAGCTCGTCATTTTAGTTTCGTCTGTTGCTAAGCGGATTCATCAGTGACTTTTAAGCAGATTTTCTTTTTTGCGTAGATCTGCTGAGAATCCAAGCAAGAAGTGAAACAAAACAAAGAAAACTTTTTGTGTGTTTTACTAACTTATTTGATCTAACGTTTTTGCGTAATTTTCTCAGTGTTGACACACACAGTAGTTAATAAACAGTAAGCTCAGTTTAGTATTTGAAATCAGGTTTAGTAAAAATAATGATAGAATTTAGCTATTACAGCTATCAGACTTCTTAGCAATTAACTTGAAGCTTTAACTCAAATAAAAATAGAAAACAAGCTAAGCTAAGTGTAGGTTTATGACAAATAATCTATTAATATTGCCAGCCGTTTTTCCAACATTTTGACATAAATCATGATGGTCACTTTTTTTCTGTAAGTTACAAGTATTGTGACCCTTATGCAACATTTTTTGTGAAAAATACTTTTTTCATTCCAAACAAAAAGATTTTTTCGCATGTGAAAAGTCTAATTTCCGTAGGACTTTAAATTTCTTATTGTAATACCGATATAGATATTATAATTTTGTATAAATATATTGTATAAAAATATAAATTTAAATATTGATTTTCACAGAAAATGAATTTTATACATAAGACATTTCATATTCGCAACGGCAAGATGACGTCATGGTATTTTTTTTTTTTTATCAATTGTGTTGGTCTGGCAGGGAATTTGCCATAGGCACTTCGCTCAATTATATACTTATATATTGCTCTAATTGAAACGCAATGGGGTTTAGTTTCATATTTGCAATGCTTATAGTACTGTAAGCGATTACATTACAGAAATATCACATGACACTTACCGCCAATACACAGCATTGGTGATGTCATTGGCAACATCATTATTGCAACTGGCCAGCCAATTTCTTGTGAATGATTCCCTGTGGACCGTTCATATTGATAAAACGTTGCGGACGATTTTATGTGGTTTTGTATGTATGGTATATTCAATTAAAATTATTTAAGAGGAATAAGCTTTTATATTCGATTTTTATTTTTGAATTGTGCCAGTTGTTAAAACAACGGAATTGATTGCTACTTTAAAGACAGCATTTTGGGGTTAGTTAAGTCTTCATTATATTAACGCAGTTGTTATGACTTTTATCAGAATTTCAGTTTATACTTTCAATTATACTTAATATAAAATTAACATTATTAAGTTGCTTTTAAACACCAGATTTTGTATTTTAAGTCAGAAATATACATATATCAGAATATTTTTTGTACAAAGTATTGATATGGATTTTTGGAATAGTTACTGCGCTACTTACATTACTTTAAAGTAAAACTGATAACAGCATTCCACTGCAACGTGCCAGGAAATACACCAGGTGCTGACGTTCCAGTTATAACTCAATTTTACTTACCATCAGTTTCTCAGTCAAAAAGGAAACACATTTTTTTATTCTATTTCAAGAATTTGAGTTGCAAGTTGTACTTTGAATATTTTATTTTTGTGCACAAGTTTAAGGTTAAGAAAAGACTAATGGAAATTTTGTAAAGCAGTTGATAAAAATCAACGAAACAATAAAGACTTATTTTTTTTTTTGTTTTTGCTCAAAGCAAATATATAACTCACGCATAAGAAACAAAATAATATTATAAAAATTAGTGATTTAAGAATGATGAAAGTTTGACTTTTTTCTTATTTATAATATTTTGTTTTTTAAATATTTTTTCGATTTTCCTTATGTATACATAAGGAAGTATCGAAAAAAAAATGAATCGCTATTTTTTAAGCCTAGGAAAAGGAAAATAACTGTGATCTCTCCGCGAGTAAAGTTTTGGTGTTTCTTGTGTCACAGCTCAAATACTTTGTTGTTTTTACTGCATTTACCTTAATACAATATAACTTGAAATTGTCAATGGCAATACATGAATTTCAATCAAAAAATTAAATGAAAAAAATTTTTGAACATTGGAATGTATTACTTCGAACTAAAAATAAAAAAAAAAAAATTTTAAAAAAAATGTAGTTTTTATCATTTTTGGACCAAAAACGGAGAATTTTTTTTTTCTCATTTATTTTTTTAAAAGAAGTGGACCAGGATTCATTATTTATTTTTTTTTTTCAATTTGCATTTTCTGCAAGACCAAATGTCTATGAGCACATCAAGAAACATTCAAAGCGTGCAATTTTGACTTAAAAATAGATGAAACCAGTGTACAAAAATGTTATTCCCCATAGTTTGTTTATAAAAGATGAAAACATTTCTGTAAAATTTTAATTATGTATCATATCACTTTCATTCACCCTTGTCTTCAGCATTTAGTTGCAGTTGTTATCTTTGAGTTTGTATATTAACAACATTTGCAATTGCAGAGATAAAGATAGGGTTGAAAAAAATAATTATTGATCTCATCTGAAATTTATTTATTTTTTTTTTTTTGTAATTAAGTTTTAAAAAAGGTTTTATTTCAGAGCTACAGTAAGTTAGTGTAAGTATGAGAAACAAACTATAACATTATGCCAACAATTTATACAGAAATTATGCTACTTAAAAGATAAGTGAAGTTGAAGCTTAAGTCGAAAGCAACAAAGAAAAATAACTTTTAAAGTATTTTTAATTTTCCTGTTATTAGATTTTTTTGTAGAACTTTTATTAACATTTATAAAAGTAGAAAAATTTTAAGACAGAAAAAAAAAATGTTTGATTTTATGTGTGATTCAACCATAAACGCCACAACCGAAAATGTTTAAATATTTTTGATTTGGATTCCAAAAGACATTGTCCATATTGATTTGAAGTGCTTTCATATATGATTCACAGTAAAAATTGCTTAATGTAAAATAAAAAAGAGTGTTATTTCAATTACTTTGATACGTCAATATATAATTTGAAGATTTTTGCAATTGAAGTAAAACTGAATATGTTATTTTCAAATATAATTTAATTCATTGTTTTTTCAAACTCAATTCAAATACGTTTGTGTTCAAAAATAAAGGGGAAGAAGGATATTTTTATTATTTTCAACATTGAAATTTGCGGCTTTAAGTCATAAATAAAATTTTCAAATTTGTGATGCCATTTATACTGAGTATATGGGGTCATTCTGCCTCGTTTTTGCATTGAAAATTTAGATTTCTCAAAAACAATATTTTTTCGATACTTTGTCAAGAAATATTAGACACAAGTTTTTGGAAAAAGTTTTTCCGGGCTTATTTTCGAAAAAATGATTTTTTGAAAATCACAAATTCTAAAAATACATGGATTCTTGGACACTTTTATTTCAAAATATACGCGTCATGTAGGAAAACCTTTAAGGCATAAAAGTTAACATTTAACGTCTATTTTCATATTATCGTATTACAAATGTTCTTCTCTTAAGTTATAAACAAAAATTTTGCAATTTAAAACTTAAAATCGAAAATTTTCTTATTTGGGTATGTTTACTTTTTTTGATTTTTTCTTAGAGAAAAATTAAAATCCTAGCAATCACTTTGCAATTTATTTTAATTTGGGACGAGTCCTGGTTCTCTAAATATGAATTTTTCTGTTTCGCCTCATAATAGTAGAATGTAAAAAAGCAAGTTTTTTTCTTGTTTCTAACAATCCACAAGACAAAAAAAGAAAAATAAAAAAAATTGCTGTAACATCAAATATATTATTAAACTTTGTTCGCAAATGCAAAGCATTTTAAAAAAAGTCTAAGACAAAATTTCAAAAAAAGGCCCGATTTTAAATCTAATGCAATTGTTCTGTATAGTTCTATGAAAAATTATTAAAATGAGTTTTTATTTTGTATAAGAACTGCATATGTAAGGGTGAATTCTTAGGCGTTTGGTTTTTGAAAAAGGAACAGAAAATTTGCTATAGAGAATCAAATATTTATTGGAAACAATACACCAATTCCTGCCATTTCCTTTTTAAGGATTATTTAATACAAATGTTGCTCGTGGCTTTGCCTGAGGTGGTCCATTCTTAAGCTCCAATTTTGGCATACTTTTCCCAGCATTTCGGCCGGTAACTCACCATTGGCAATTGAAATGTTGTTTTCCAGGGCTGCAATTGTAGCTGGTTTGCCCCTGTACACGAGAAACTTCACGTAGCCCTACAAAAAATAGTCTGGTGGAGTCAAATCGCATGATTTCGGCGGCTAATGGACTGTTCCAAAACGTGAAATTAATTGCTCACGAAACTCGTCTCTCAATAGGTCCATGGTATCGCGTGCCGTGTGGCATGTGGTACCGTCTGGTTGAAACCACATGTCAACCAGGTCAAATTCTTTAATTTTGGGCAAAAAAAGTTGGTAATCATTGAACGGTACCTTGCTCCATTGACTGTAACATTGCGATTCTCATTATTTTTGAAAAAGTACAGTGAAACCGCACCAAATAGTGCATTGAGTCAAAAATGAGCTTCGTCGCTGAAGAAAATTTTCCGCATTTCTCACAGAGCACGAATTTTGATAATAAAAGGTAATGATTTTCAAGCCCTGTTCGTTTGTTAGTCTATTCATGGTAAAATGGCAAACCTTGTTAAGCATTTTTGTCGTTGACACATGTTGCAAATCACGCGTGAGGTGTTAAAAAAACTTACATTAAGAAAAGAAATAGCTAAAAATCACCCTTATATACGATTAAAAAAATATAATTATAAAATCATAGCACATGTATAAGCCAAATAAGCTTAAAAAGAGCTATGTCAACAGAACATAACTCAGAAAGATAACAAGAAAAATGGAACAATACGTGCGAAATCAAAAGAAACACGCACTTTGTACACATCAAGGTCACATACCCAATAGCTCAAGTGTTAGAGCGGCCGTCGCAATTCAAAAATGCATACGGTCGGGTGTTCGATTCTCAGTACAACTTAACCAAAACTGGTCTGATGAGGCTATGTATATGCATATAAATATGTATATACGTGGTAATAGCCGAAACATATGTCACCAATTACCAGGTTAAATTGATCCACTTGTTATCTTTGTCATGTTGGTTGTATAAATGACTAAAAAGTTCAATACAAAAATTATTAATAAAATTAAGAATATTTGTTGGTCAAATTACGTTGGAATACTGAACTTGAAAATTTTTTTTTTTTTGAATGAAGAAAAAAATAAAATGAAACGCTTCCCAACGATTGGACGGGTCTCAAAAATTCTTATATTTATCAAGTTTTTTTTGAAAATTTTTAAGAAAAAAACCATACAATTCCGAAATCAAGTTTTTTTTGAATTAAACTAAAAATAAACGACGAAGGCTAACATTTTTCATAAATTCGTATTTTTTCCTTTTTTCCTACTCTCTGTGTTAGCATGTTACTTACCGAAAGTACGATTTTTTTGATGTTTTTGGTGACCACACGAGCGGGGAAGAATCAATTCAGTGTCATACTCAACAGCGATTGTACTTAGATGATTCACTAAAAATATCATCAAAACTACATTTGATCTTTTCGCATTAGTGAAAACAGGTTGATAATTTGCTTGACATGAGTACAGGCTGAAGAGATTTGTAATGTCGGATCTTGTAGTTTGCGACAATATAGGAGCATTAACAATTTTCAGAATAGAGTAACTTCGGATATTGTGATATGGTCGGGTAATGTGATATGGTTCAATTTGCTCCACCCAGTAAGGACATTACCTGTACTTTTTGCAACAAATTCTTCTAGAGAGATACAAAGAATCAGATCTGAGTTCAATGCCTGCAATGCGATTTAATTTGGGCACACAATGATTGTGTTCCGAGACGGCAAGCAATTTTTGCATGTGAGTCATCATCTGACTCTAATATGTTCTGTTTTTTGCTTATTGACTCAGTTTAAACTGAGTTTTCTTATTTATGGAAAACCTATTGAAAGATGTAAGGTTATTGTATTTTTAGTTCCTACTGTTTTATACTTGTTATACCTTTCATGATGGTATATCACATTACCCGCCAATTTCATTAAGAGGTGTCACTTGGCTTTTTTCCATTTTGTTGAAATAGCTTCAGATTGGCTTACTCTATAGAGCTCCGAAGTCGTTATATACTGCACAATGCATCACCAAACCATAGCACATAAAGAGGTAGAAGATATGCTATAAAAGTTACGTGTAATTTAAAATACAAAAATACCCATATCACAATAACCGAAGTTACTCTATGCTATCGAAGCTGAAAGTTGAACCGTTTTTGAATAAATTTCGGTGTCACAATATATTTAAACGGTTTTTTTTTTGTTTCTGAACTCCGTTCGGAAATTTTATCTTCAATAGTTGTACCCTTTTAGATGAATTCGAGAAAAATATTGATACTGATGAAACTGTGCCTAGCATGTTTCAAAAATGTCGCATGATTTGTTTACGCACAAATTTTGAGAGTGACTGAAACAATGAGTGTGAAATGCTAAGCGTTGGTCTTTAAATATCAAAGCCTGAACTCCGTTGATTTTTCTAACCATGTTCGATCCTCCATCATAGCCTTGACCACGCAACTTTTTTACGTCTAAATCCACGTAACTAATGCATGCAGTTAGCAATTCCTTTTTACTGGCATCGGTTGTTCCATCGCTTGAAGTTGTATAAAATTTGGCATTTTTTATTTTTGAGACAATCTTTGATCGTATTTGACAACCAGTAACCTCAATAATATCATTCAGTATGGTTTTACTGATTACAATATAATTTTTGGGCGCTGTGTCCTTATAAAATTTTACGTCATGATCACCGACATCTAAACGAAATGTAAGTAATGATCGCAATGCTCCTCGACCTGAAAGAGCTTGATGCTGCTTTTCTTCCGAATTTATGTGACCCAAATCCCGATGACCACGTAGTGGTAAATTATTGCGAGAAAAAATAGCATAATTTCGACAATTGAACCTAGTCACTTAATTATGTTCCGAGTGTTCTTAATTATTTTAGGTTTTCTGAAACGTTCTTGAATCAAAATATTTGTTGGCGGCTCCCAGGGGGGGCTATGAGGGCTGAAGCCCTCCCCCCCTTGTATCCGCCACTGTACATATATATTTTACAACATATTTTTAAAGACGAAAAATGTTTTAATTTAACAATTTGTATCGTTCATAACAAAAAAAACTACCATTCTTTTTACCCTAACATCTTCAAATCTAGTATATATAAAAAAGTAAATCTTATTTGAAAACCGTTGCCAATTTTTATTTGAAATAGTAAAATATTACAAAAATTCAATTAAAAGTTTTTGAATTTTAACTTATTTTTGTCAGTCAGCTTTGATAAAATGGAGGAGTGAAATGAAAAGTCCGGAAAAGTTTTTCTCTGGAATAATGTTTTCTACAAAGAGCTATTGCGAAATTTTAATGTGAAATATTTTGTTGCTTTCATTTACAAAACTAGAAAAGTATAAGCGAAGTTAGGGTAAAGAATAAAAAGCAGAAGGTACGTTTATCAAAAAGTGCACTACGAAGAGAGCTTAAAATTATATTTTATTAAAAAAAGAGGAAATAAATTGTGAAAAAAAATTGTGTGTCACAAAAGCAAAATCTATTACGCAAATATTAAAAAAAGTCTTGTGAAACAGTAAGCCAAAAATATTGTATTGCAGCAATTGACAATAGACTAAAATAAAATAAATGTTTATAAGGAAAACAAAAAAAAATTATAGTGATAGCAAAAGTTCAATACAAATGCGGCAAGCGTTGCACGGTTTCTCCATACATGTATAGTGAACTAATACGAAAAAACATTCAAGTTGCACACACAAACAAATACAAATTGCGCTAGTTAACAACCCAGCAAACATTTCAAATCACACAAGAGCCCATGCTCACATTCTGATGTCAATCCATAGTTTGTTTGGAAATAAACTGTCCGGGAAAAACGAGACTAGAGCTTCAAGTAATTTTTGTTGAAAGCGAAATAAGAAATATTTACATATTTATTTTATCTTCATTGGACTTAGAATTTTTTTTTTTTAATTCATTTGTGACACATAACAATAAAACAGATGCCTGGCAGCGTTGAGACCGTCCTCTGCTTCAAATTATATACAAGTATTGTCATTTAATAAACATATATCGCCACCTCAGAGTGTAAATATCCTATCAGCAAAAACATGAAACTGAGAAAACAGCGTTTTAAAGTTATTTAGTCTGCGATTTGTGATTTAAGGATTATTTATGTGTTTTTATTATTATTTTACCTCTCTGTAATTAAAAATTTATTGAAACTTACCTTTGATTTTTCTGTATTTAAATTATTTGGATTTGTATAAGTTAGGACATTTGCAATCTGAAACTCCACGTAAAAGGTATATTACGTTTGATCCAAAACAAACAAAAAATCTTCTTTTTTTATTCGTGAAGATGTTTTATGGGGAGCATAGGAAAGCGGGTTTGTAGAAAACTCTATTCTAAAGTGTTTTGGGTGAACCATTACGTCACGCGTAGTGCTAACGTTCACGGCACGCTCATGCTAGTGTTTTTTTTTAGACCAAAGCTTTTAAACTACTGAGCCGATTTTGACAAACGAAATTCCGTTGTTTTCATATTATCAAGAAGAGTATAATAAAGCTATAAATATTTCAAAAATCTGTTCACAGAGGGTGCTTTATGTAAAAAATAAAATATAATAATTATAATTATAAAATTTAATTTTAATTGAATTTACAGTCAATTGCAGTAACCGATATTCATATGAAATTTCACAAATCGGTTAATGCTTTATAAACAAATATGACAAAGATAACAAATGGAACAATTTAACCTGGTAATTGGTGACATAAGTTTCGGCTATTACCACATATATACACATATTCATATGTGCGTTCATAATAATAGGAGTGATAACACACAAAAGCAAATAAAAGGATTATTTGTTAGAGTTAAGTTATTACAAAAAAAAAAAATTATTTCAGGAAATTTAGTTCTTAGTAAAATGGTGCAATATACTTTGAACCAATGAAAGTAAAATTGTTTTATTTGGTGGAACTGGCTCCCGAAAATATGTCCGTCGTCCACGGTTAAACATGGCGACGCGAAAATAAATGTTTGTGCAAATTTTTCGTATAACGGAGTAGGACCAATACACTGGATAAAAGGCATTATATACCAAGTTGGGTGTGTCAATATTCAACAAGACGTTATGCTCTGTTTTGTCGGTAATGAAATGCCACTTCGTTGGGTCTTCCAGCAAGACAATGACCCGAAGCACACCAGTAAACGGGCAAGGGAGTGGTGAAAGGTGTTGAGGTCATACAGTGGACTGCTCAGTCACCAGACCTAAATCCAATCGAAAACTTGTGGTGCGACATCAACAGATATGTAAAAAATGCTAAGCCAACAGATAAAAAGCAGCTTTGGAGTGTCGTCCAAGGAGCCACACGCTGTCAAAGTCTTGTCGACTCAATACCGCGTCGCCGTTTTAAAAAAATAATGGTTTTTCTACAAAATATTAAGCTCAGTTTTTGTTTCTATTAATAAAAAGCCTTAAAATTGTTATTTTGTAATTTTTTATCAGAATATATTCATGGTTTTAGTAAACACCCCTATTATTTTGAACAACCAGTATATGAAGTTGAAATAGATTTTATTTTTTTAAAAAATATGTGTCGTATTTAAGTTCTTGATTTTTTGTAAAAGTGCTGCTAAATACTAAGAACTAAGTTTCCTGAAATAAATTTTTTTTGTAATAACTAAACTCTAACAAAAACTCCTTTTATTTGCTTTTGTGTCTTGTCACTCCTATTATTATGAACACAGCTAATAATACTCAGTCGACTAAAACAAATTAAAAATTTCTAAAACCGGAAGACTACGTCCAACCATTATTCGAAAAATAAGTGGCGGAAGCCCAAAATTGGAAATAATAAAGCTACATCATAGCAAGTCATTAAGCCGACGGTTTAACAAAGCAAACGAGAAATGACAATAAATCTAACAGATGGCGCTAAAAACGCGTATAAATGTGCACTTTGTACATGTCGTTTAGCAGAACCACCATGGATCAGTGTTAAGAGCGGCTGTCCACATATAACTCATGGAATAGTCGGGGCACAAATTTACTAAAATGCAAAAAAAAACCGTTTTTCGTTGTTTTGGTTTTTCGTTTTTCATATGAATTGCACTAGGAAACAAAGTAGGAAACTGAGATTTTGGGAGAACTTTCTTCAAACCCAATTCTATTTTATGGGCATATAGGACCGCAAATTTAAAAAAAAAATAAATAAAAATACCTCTATCGGGTGTATTTTTTCCGCATTTTTAGTCACACGAAAAATGTGGGCGAGGTTTTATAACAGTGGGTGGCGACCCCCATTAAACTAAAAAAACCGCCGTTTTCAGGTTTGAGCTGGGAAGCTCAAATGTTGGGACAACCATTTGATTCCTCAAGCTATAATATAAGAAAAATTAAATAAAATCTCTCTCCAAAAGTTTGAAAAAAAACCCTTATATATATATTGGACCAATCGATGCGAATAGGTCGAAATTAAGTTTTGTAAGGATGAAAAAAATTTGATAGATAACGTCGAAAATGAAAACAAAAAATTATTTTGAGAGTTTTTATTTTCCTCATATAGGGCCAAGCAAATTCCTTCGAAAATTTAGATTCGACCTCTTCGCAGCAATTGGTGCAGTAATTTTTTTTTTCATCAAATGAGGCCTAAGCAGATATAAGACAGTACCGTTCGTACTTCAAAATCCATTTTCGGCCTTTTTGCAACGATTGGTGCCAGAAATTTTTTGTCTTGAAACGAAGCCAACCGCCGGGGATGCCATTTCTCCTCTCTTACTAAAGTCCATTCTCACTTTTGACTTGAGAGCGATTGTTTACTATTTAATGTGACTTCAAAGGCAAAAAAAGCAGTAAGGACACTTGCACTCCGAGACTTTATTCTGAAAGCTGCAGTTAGGACATATCGCATACTGAGATCTTTGAAACAGAAAGAGGTAGCCACATTTCGATAACACCAAACGAAAGAGTGTATTTTCTTTAGTAAGTCTGCATATTAAAAAATTTTGTGAAAAAGTGCGATAGGACACTTACACTCTGAGGTGACGATATGTGCACTAAGTAAAAAGATAGAAAATTTTTCAATAATATAAGTCTTAACTGGGATAGATTAAATAAATAACGGAACAATTAGTACATATATGTAATTGTTGTCTTTGACCAGTTCAAAAACGATATACCCTACATTACATTTTAATTGAAAGTAGGCGCGGCAGATGACATTACTTGGCTTATTTTCAACTTTTCCTAGGATTTATTTTCATCAGCAGAGAAGCGCCCACTTCCCATACAAGGGTTTTGACGGGAGGACTTGACTTCAGAGATTTGGTACAAAACGAAAACTGAAGCTGTGGATTTTATTTATCGATAATTTAGCACACACTATATAAAAAACATTTTTGAAATCCGTTCAAATGAGTTTTTTTTTTGTCGCTTACATTTACAATTTTTTATTCTAATCTTTGAAAAATCCGTTTAATTCATATAATAGCAAGAAAAAATGGTTTCATAAAGTGGAAATAATGTACTTTTTGTCGATATGCTACATTTGTAAATTTTTTTTCAAACAAGTTCGATCGTTATACCCAACGGCTATTTACATAAAAATGTTCATAGAACACTTTTGGTGTTCAAAGTATTACTTTGAGCCCACTGTAGTACTAAACCCAAACAAAGATTAGAGCTTTTATAAATTTTTTTTCTTTTCCTAAGTATTTTCTTAAAAAAATTGTAACCTTCAAACGCATGTTATTATAAATCTGCAAAAAATAACATTTTTTAATTAAATATAAAAGTCATAAAAATTTTGTTTTCTTTTCAAAAATACAAATAAATCATGCAGTTAAGGGTTAAGTCCCTAGCACTTTCATTTTCTTCCTATTTATGGCCACGATCTCTTACTGTGCCACACCATTTTAAGCAGCGAAATCCAAAGTGCCAACAAATTTGGTGTAGGGTATAAAAATAGCTTAACATTTTTCAATGATTTATTTGTTTGTGCTCTGTGTGCGTGTTTGCCTCTGTATATTTACGTACTTCCGGTTGCGTTTGCATATTGCAGATATTAGATACGCGATGCCATGGGATACAATATTAAACATAGTAAATAAAAAATAAAAAATTCGATTCTTCTTCGTAGTATACTAGAAAAATTGAATAAGCGGAAGTTTAGTATTCGCATCATTTCACATGCACACAAGTGCCTTACTACGGTACACTGTACATATATATCATATAAACATGAGGCGTGTGTGTGTTACTATATTTGTATTTGCGCACTTTCCCATTTATTCAATTTTATGAAGCTTTCAAAAAGCACTCAAAAACTTTGATTTCATTTTGATGTAAGCAGAAAAAAAAAACTAAATAACTGCATATATAACTATAAGATTTGTATTCTACAGATTTTTAACCACAGCATTTTGTATTTTGAAAATTTTTTTTTTGTGTTGAATAAGAAAACAATAAAATTTTGATTGTTATATAAAATTTCGATAAAGTTATCATGTTGCTTAAAGAAAAATCAACACAAAAAGTGCCTGCTCTAACAAAATGATAGATATTACAAATACAACCGGTTTTCCATAACTATTATGCGTAGTAGACCAATCAGTTCTGTTTTAACGGTCAGTGTTGTGCTAAGCCTTAGCTTGATGAAAAATTAAAAAATAAATACAAAACTTCACAAATTAATATTCAATGTGCCCACCGTTTTTTTAAGCACCATTTTAATGCATTTTGACATGATTTTATAATTGATTTTCAGTCATTAGGGATTTTGGGATCCCAGTACCATACTATAATAACTGACTCAATCAGGTTAAGTTTGGTAGTGCAATCCATTTTTATGAACCTAATTTTGCATATAGACAATAAATTCTCAATTGGATTGAAGTCAAGTATTCACCAAGCCAATCCAACACTGTAATTATATTATCAGTGAAAATTTTTTTTACTATTTTTGATTTTTGGTGAGGTGCTAAATCATTCTTTGAAAAATGGTTTTCCAAATCTAACTTTGACAACTCAGCAGCCAGTCTATGCTGTAACATCGTCACATATTTTTGACCGTTAATCATCTCTGTTATGGGTATTAATGATCCTGGAGCAAAAAATAAGAAGCATCCCTAAAACATTTGTTTTACAGGATGTTTGACTGACTGCTGAATGTGAGCTTGTGAAATCGGTTCCGTATCAGACCGTCGAACGAACTGGTCGCACATACCCTGAACGAAAAAATGGCTTTTAGCGGAAAACAACACCTTTTTCCAATCCTCCATAGTCCAATTCTTGTACTTCTCAGCCCAAGCCATCTGGTTTTTCTTCATTTCGACGGTCAAAAGTGGTTTCTTTACGGGTCTCCGTGCCTTTCAGCCAACTTCTAGTAATCGAAGCATGCACTATCGTTTCGGCAATAGCTAGATCTTTCTTAACCCTAATTAAGTCAACATGTGCCTCAGAGGCACATTTTTGACTTTAAAGAACTGAAACTTTTTTATATGAACAAGAATATTAATGAAACTACTTGACTTTGTTTTCTCTCTATTTTTGTACATAAAGTACTTCTTTTCATTTTTATATAAGCTTTGGATTGCATTTTATTTCAAAAAAACTAAAAATGTACCTAATCAACTCAAAATGTGCCTCTCAGGAACATATGAGACTTCGCATACAAAAATTTTGAAAATTAAAATTTGAATCACTGTATTCTAAGGGAACACTTATCACGAGAGAAGAAATTGAAAGAGTAATCAACGAGAGTGGTGAGGACGAGGAGGATTTTGATGCATTCGAAACAAGTGATGATGGGGAAGGAACTTTGCTTCCGAAGGCGGAGATAATGACTATGAGTGTGTCAGAGAATATGAGGATTCTGATATCGAAATAGATGAATAATGCTCAGACGTGGTTAATTTAAGCGAGTAGCAATTAAATGCTATTACTATAATATGTTCGTTGGAAAATATGGAACCATCTGGAACTTATCGCCAAGTGCCGCTCCATCTAGACTTCTTCTCCGCAGTCAAAACTTCATTCGCGAAGCGATAAATAAAGTTATTTTACCACCAGGTTAACATATTGATGCTACTGCCGATGAGTTTGGTCTTTTCTCTTTTGACGATGCTATAAACACTGTTGTTGTAAACACAAACAGAAATACCTCCCAAATAAAAAAGAGAGAAGGTGAAAATACGTTACTTGCACTCAGAAAAAACATGACACTTGCTGGTTATGTTCCAAAAAAATCAAAGGCCTTCTATTGCTGTCTTAAATTCACTATGATAGCAATATCTGCCTTTGTTATATGGTTGAGTAAATATCCCGATTGGAACAAAACTAAACGTGGATTACGACGGAAGCTATTTTTGAAAAATTTAGTTCAGAGCATCGTTGTTCCAAGTATTACGTCGCAGCAAATTCGGATCAAAAAATTACAGAGCCTAGCACCAGTAAAAAAGGAAATTCTCGGCTAAGATGTTACATGTGTCTTCTAAAGCTGTGCAGAATGTGTGAGCGATTGCCTCATATATGAGACAAAAATACATGCAACGAGCATGCTTCCAAAATTCTTTACAAATATCATGATCTAGTATATATAATATATATATATTTATGTTCTTATTATTTCCTAAAGCTTATTATATAAAATGAATTTAAAATAAAATATTTCTTTTGTAAATCTAACTAAAAATTCATAATTTTCTCATATGTGCTTCTGAGGCACATTTTGATTTGATTCGTTATAGAAGTGTCCTGACTTAATTAGGGTTAAAGTTGTCACTGATCCTTGTGGGGTTAATTTTACTATTTCTCAACAATAGAGTATCTTCTTTCGTATTGTTTTTTTTTACGATGAAGTTTTTCCTCCCTCTGAGATGAAATTGAGTCAGTTTCCCAGTAGACCTTAATAAGCCTGTTTACTGCACTTCTAGAAATGCTACATTCTTTAGCAATCTGTCTTTGTGTCAAATAATTCAGACAGTGTAATTACCTTAGAACGTGTCCCTATTGTGATATCCTTTTTTGGTTCGCATACAACTTGTCACTTAAAATTCAACAAAACAAGTCAAAACGATATAAGTATTTAACATAAAACGAGCAAAATACTCACAGTTTTTTTATAAAACTTCCCGAAACATACAATCACGGGCACGTTTTAAGCTTAGAATAATAATAAGCTCAATACATTAACTTTAAATTAGTGTTTCAGCGAGGCCGAGGCGAGGCGAGGTTCTAGTTGATCTCGGTCTCGCCTCGTTTTATAAATTTAAGTCTCGCCTCGGTCTCGGACAAGATCTTGCCATCACATGCCTCACCTCGCCTCGCTTCGCCTCGCTTCGCCTTGCTTCGCCTCACTTCGCCTCGCTTCGCCTCGTTCTCGGCCGAGGCACCTCGGTAAAAAAGCGAGGTTTTTATTAAAATAAATAATAAAAAAATACTACTAACAGGGCTGATAGGCTGATCAAGCCTTGAGAAATAAAATAAAATATCTGTTTTTATTTTTGGTGAATTGGATGAGATATGATGAATTTAATTCTTTTCTTATATGGGAAGGAGAAGCATTGCCTATTTTTCCAAATCAAACTAAGCTATGAACCTTTTACAAACTATAAGAAAGATATGTACCAAATCTTATTTATCTACGTCAAATAGATATTGAGATATGATAAAGTTAATTTTTTTCTTATATTGAAGGCATGGTACCGCCCATTTTATTAATTGAATCTTAGTTATGCCTCTACCTTTTATAAATATACCAAGTTTTATTAATCTGCATCATGTAGTTGATAATATTTATATGATGAATTCTGCTTTTCCCTTTATCGTAAACTATGTTACGGAGCATCCCAAATCATAAGAAACATATATGTATGTCAAATCTTTCGTCGGTCGGTTGAACGATTTAGGAGTCCATTAGCAATGAACATACATATATTGATCTTTATTTATATACTAGGATTACGCTGTGCGTTTCGCTTCACCTTACCGGTTCTTAGAAAGACTATTAGAATAAATAAATTGCAATGCAGTGTTGTCAATCATGCAGTTTTGCTTATAGCCTTACATAGCCTTACATGCTTCCCTAATCGATCAATCGAGGCGAAGTCGCATAGAAGCTGATGCGATCCAAGCACTTCTGCGCATTAGCGCTTGGACCAAATCTGAGCTCGTAAGAAGCACATGCGGGTTAAAAATAAAACAAAGTATATATAAAGTATAATATAAAAATTACATTCATATTTTGAATCTGCATATGGGTCTTACGAGTTCAGATTTGGTCAAACGCGCCTCGCTCTTGGTTTCGAAAACGAGGCTAGGACGAGGCGAGGTGCCGTGTGGTCTCGCATCGCCTCGGTCAAGCGAGGAAAATTTATTTTTCCATCTCGCCTCGTTCTCGCCTGGGTCTCGCCTCGATCTCGTATTCAAAAACGAGGCTGCCTCGTAGCCTCGGTGAAACACTACTTTAAATAGTGTTTTCAGAATCAAATTTGTAAAAACAGCAGAAAAATTGTTTTGTCCACATTAATTTGCACAAGGGTGTACATACCAATATGACTTTTGGCGCATCTAAGCGCAATCTTATTGACAAACCCATAATTTTTAATTTGATGAAAAATATTGTTTCAGTTTGTTACATAGTTTCGGCATTGATAATTTACCCTTTTCATTTTCTGTTATAAATTTTTCTGAAAAATTTACGACCCGAATATACAGGATTTTTTTCTCTCTAAGCATTCCGATCAAACGACATTCCTTTTTTCCAATATTCAGTTTTTAAATTTAACGCCAACCAAAATTGGGGTAAGACTTCCATTGACTGCAGCTCGGTCAGTAATGAAACATTGTCTGTCATTCAAATGTGACTGTTACTAGCAGATAGGTCAGTGTAGAAAGTAAGTTGGAGTAGTCGGATCAAAAAAAAATTTGAGTGTAATCCACAAAGAGAAATTGTGATAAAAAAACTGGAAAAGAAACGTGAGCAGACCCGTGTGAAGATGCAACTGAAAATGAAGGCAAAGTAGAAAAAGAGAAAGTGAGATGAAAAACGTTATCGGAGAAATAAACATTCACGTACATGATATGACACTATTGATAATTCGGATCCAGTTTGCTGCTTTTCTAGATGCAGGAGTTCCATTACCTCGATATTTAATTAGTTATTTCAGTGATGAAAATGAACAAATGGACTATGAGTCAAGTAAATAAACGAAATAATATAAAATAAATGATTTTTATCAAATTTTCTGAAAGATTGGAACCATTTTTGTTTTTAAATATCCCGCCAAAATTCAGGTCAACTCCCTTTTTCGGTCAAACTTACATATCATCTTGAAAACTAAACTGAAATTAAAACTTAAATAAAAAATTTAAAATTTCAAATACAGCCCTGGCAAGCCGCAGTTCATCCCCACCCTTCCCTCCGAATCTATTTGAACGGGCACATTCTTACGACAGCGTCAGCGGGATATTTTGACCTCTAACAAACCTTATTTACAAGCAAGCGACATTTATGTTTTATTCAAATGTGGTGAATTTCCTTTGTCTGGTAAAGTTGGAGATGGGGTGTTCCCACTCAAAATTTGTGGCACCCTATGGCTCATTTTGCTGAGAAACATCCAAATTATGGATTAAAAAAAGTTTCAAATGTGTGCACCTAGTTTGAAATTTCCAATACCTGAGCACGTCTAAAACCAAAAATTTAAAAAAATCCTCATACCTGTATAATTATAATCATAAATTTCACAGAATTAAGTCATATTTTTCCAGTGTATAAAAATGTGCATTCGCATTGCAAAAGAAAAAATACTGCAATTTTTGTTTCACTTCAGAGTTCTCTATGCACTTTACCATCATTTCTTCGAATCTTTATTTTCATTGCTGGCTGCTGACTGTTGCTGCTACCATATTGTGCTTCGTTGATTTTGATTTCGGTGCATTTAAAATTCTTTCAGCTTCAGCTGGCACGGATTGTTGTTGAGTTTATTTGAGATTTACTCTTTGACTTGCTCGCGGCTTATATTTTTTGAGTAAATTAGAAACAGTTGAGTGCATATTGAATGAAGCAGTGGCAGAAAAAATAACGAGAATAAGTCGCAAAAGTTCCATTATATTCACAAGTATGTGAGATTACAGTTAAGCTTTAATAATCTGAAATGATTGTTTGAGTTCTTGAAACTGACTGACTTCTGTTTGAAAAAAGAAAATATATCTGAGTTTCTGGAAAAATTTTATGATAGTTAATAGCAAAAATATAAAAAATGCTTTTTTCTACGAAAAAAATATTTTAAAATTGCTGATGAAAGCTATTTTAAACTCAAATAAATAGCTTCATCATGTTAAACGTTTTTAAAACATTTCATCTTTCTATTAATTATTTCGTTACCTTTTTATAGATTAACCGCTAAACTGATGTTGATGAAATAGGCATTTCTTTAGGGAACATATTTTCTTCGTATTGCCTCCCATATAAGAAATAAAAACATTTAAAACACTTTATCTTGTATTAAATAATAGCAGCAGTTGGGAAATTTCGAAGCACTCTAAAAAATTTTGTAATAACTGGACGACGCACGGTGCTTGTATCTACTTATGTGTGATTCCATCTATAATTCGCCTATCAATATCGTGTGGTTTTTGAGATAGGCTGAACATTTTTTGAGTGATTGGGCCATTACGTAGAAGATAGAAAAAAATGCGATAACATTTTTTCAACCAATATTATTGTTAAAAAAAATTTCTTAATTCTGTTCAAAACGGATCGTAAATAGCACAACAACATTCATTGATGAATATAAACAAACAACCACAGTTCAAATTTGCTTTTATATTATTTTTAGGTAGCTGTGTACTAGTGGATGACAAAACAACTGCAAATCTGGATAAATGAATGCCACAACGTTGTCTATATGCTAAAAGATAAAAAAATTGACGTTTCAAGAAAACATCAATTTCTCAATTACTATGAGACCGATATCAGTTTCCTTAGGCTCAAAAATTTTAGAACATATAGAAGTAACATCTCTGAAAACTTTATCAATGTTTTTTTCACCCTATTTTATTTAACATGCATATAAATAAAGATTTATGAAACTTAAGAATAAAATTTGAATATTCCATTGATATTTTTGTATTATATATTTATTTATATTATTTAGAAAACCTCAGGGTAAGCATAGGCGAATTAAAGATGGAATGACCCCTATAAAAATTTGAGAAATAACTAGAAGAAGTCATGATAAAATTTTGCATCGAAGATATTTTGAGGTTACTGATTCTAAGTATTAGATTTTAATTTGGTTGAATAGATTTTGAGAAAGTCACTATCAAAGTTAGAAAATGCGCTTGCTTCGAATAATAGCTACAATGTCTTTAATTAAAACTAACATATGTATTATATATTGATAACCTTGTTGCCTTTTTCAAAATAAAGAAAGTTTGCTGATATTGGTTTTACCAGTGTGAGGTCTTTACAAAAAATTTTAATTAAAAAAAAACACTTCGAAGGTTGAATTCTTTCATGTCTCAATGATGTGCAAAAATGTAGGTATTAAAGTAAATACTTTTTCGTTTCTTAATTCAGTTCATCCTTTTTAGTTGAATGAAATAAATCTACCTTGCCAGAAAATCAAAACCTACGAACGAATGACCAACAGTTTTGCAATTTATTAAAAAATTTAAGGTTGATGAAATGTTTTTCAAGTTTTAATTTATCTGAGCCCTTATTTGCTTTTTCGCCTTAGCAAATAAATATAATTGAATGAAATAATAAGCAAAAAGTTGATGGAAAAACAGTGTTACTGCCTTCGCTTTTACAGCGTATCTAATTCTTGTGAAATTCTTTTACATAAAAGCGGGTTTTTTATCTAGCAAGCTAGACAAATGTTCAATCTTACAATCTAAAAAAAACTAGGACTAACAGTCATAAATTTTTTTTAGTAAATTATTTTTCGTAATTTGAAAATTTCTCTGTTTTAGATATTTAATTTTTTTAAAGTTAGAAAATTCTCAAAAATTCTTTTGTTCAGTATTTTTGAAAAACTCTAAAACCAAAATTTGACATAGTACTTTTCTTAAAAAGAAAAAAAATATTTTTTTTTTGAAAGATGTATTTTAAAAGAGTATTACCTCTGAGCCGCAAAAAACTTCTGACACCACCTTTGAAATTCGTGAAAAATTAGTTCATTTCGAAATGATACCCTGCTTACATTCGTAATATCTGAGCATTTTGGAATTATTTTAAAATTAATATTGCCAGTCGAATGACACCAATGTTGTGCCATTGGGAGACCAAGACTTTTCTGAATTATTTTCACTATACAAAGTATTATTTAGACATGATAATTCTAAGATAATTATTCCTATCCGTTTGGTGAAAGTTCTAATTAGTCTTTGGGCAAATGCGATACTTTAAATTTTAATTTAATAGTTATTCAATGCATTTTGACATCTTTGATCCTCTCTGATTCGTCTAACTTCTTAAGCTTGTTCAATTTTTGTACGTTGTATACAATACGAAATCTGTTGGATTTTATAAAGATATTTTATGACATGATTTTATGCTACCTGCTTTCGACTTTTTAATGCCAAAATGAACTGTTCAACTTTTCGGATATTTGGGTCTATTTCGATACTTTTTTGATATTCGATTATTATCTATATGTTTATCTGCAACATAGCTTACACACCTTGCAGCGAGTGCTTTCATTCACCTTCTATTTTTTAAGTGCAAATTTATTTATATGGAAAATTGCCATGTTAAATTTAAATATCAAGTTGAGCTCAAACTAATTTCTAATTATTACCAATTTATGATTGCAGACCATGCAGAAGCATAACATTAAAAACATAATTTAATTTAAATTTTAATTTGAAATTTCAATGATTTTATACATCAGCTTCAAATTTATGTGAATGGACAATATAATGAAATAAATTTAAAATGAGTAGTTTCGTGCGTCGATATCATACATGAACTCCAAAACTAATTTCTGTTGTTCAAATATAAATTTGATTTGAATGATAAAAGTAATCACACATTTGAGCACTGCTTAGTCTGCCAATTTATTACAATAGAGTTTTTTATACCCTACACCGAGGGTATATTCACTTTGTCATCCCGTTTGTAACACATAGAAGTGTGCGTGGCAAGTATGGGAAAGTGTATATGGGCTATTATCACGAAATGGGTGTAATGTATGTCTGTGTATAGTTGGAAATCTGCAAGTACTCAAGAACTTTTTTTTTTTTTCGCAAATTATTCTCAAGATGAGGAGCAACATTTTCCATCATACGCATCCATATTAAATTTCTCTAATATAAAATTATAGGGCGAGAATCTACAGATATGTCGCCTCCGTAACCTGTCCATTTCCCGCTTTCAATACAGAAACGGTCTGCTTGTGCGACCCCTAGTTCGAAATTTCGAGCGTGGAAATTCCCAAATAGTAGTGAAATGCTTGCGCACCTAAATGCCGTGGAGAATATGTTTACAAAAGTCCTCCCTCTCCCGCACTGCAGGCTTAAAATTTGTACATCGATTTTTCTGTGAACAGTATAGAGTTAACATATATGTGATATAACATGAGTAAACAAGACGACAATCGATTTTAGTGGGTTAATAAGTACAAGAAGCAAGTGTCTGAACATAATACTACAAAATCGGGTGGACATCGCAGATATTAAAACAGTCAAAATCTTATTAACTCACGCCAAGTGTTCGTAAACACAATAAGAAGAAAATAATGTGTCGCTACTGTAACCTGGCAGTTTTTTCTTTACATGCTTTAAATCTTTTCAAAGGCTTGACATTTCACTTCGTTTTCATTTTTAATGTGACTATATGTGCGGAAAGGATCTTACGTCTCTTCGCTCGGCTCCAAGACGCATATTTCCGTGAAAAGTGGCCTCCGTAGTTGTCGCTACCGTAACCAAGAATATTATTTATAAACGTATTATTGTTTTTGAAGTTTCGATTGAGGAATGGGGCCTACAACACGTAATGCTGGGCAGAAGAAGATAGAAAAAAGTGAAGACCTTCGACTAAATTATAAACTAAGAATCCAGGTACAAAAAAAATCAAAGAAACAACAGACACATAAAAAAGTGAGTATCTCTCTCGTGCGTTTGTTTGTTTGTGCGTCGGTCCGTGTATTATTGAAAATTGTTTTTTTTTGTCTTCGAACTAGAAACCCGCTAGTACAGCCAAAGTCAATACCCAAAAAGAACAGAGGAGGATTGCGCAAAGAGCCAGAAGGGCTAAGTTGAAAGAGAAACCTGAAAAGTATGAGGCTCACCTGAAAGCCGAGCGGAAAAGATATCAGCAACGGAAACGCGACGGTAAAATTAAAGTAGTTGCTGACATGAGCAGAAGAGAAAAGAAAAGTTTTCGGCAACAGAAAAGAGAGAATAAGAGGGCTGAACGATACAGGAAAAAATTAGCTATTCAGATTGAATCTGTGGCATGTACTGTCACTGCTCCGTCTCCTGAACATGTACCCCATCAGGTTACAAGCGGTCAAAAACGATCACAAAAAATGAGGCAAAAGTGCTACGTAGAAAATTCTAAGCTGAAGGTAAAAAACCAAGTCCTGATTAAACGAGTGCAATGTCTTAAAAAAAGGTTGCAGCGAAGCACTGCGCGGCTGACAATATCTCAGAATTTACCGTCCCCCGTCGTAGGTGTGAAAAAATTTCTGAATGGCAGACAGGTTCCCAAAGACATCGAAGAGCGGATGGTGAGATCTTTTTCTTATCTCGGAAAATCGTAACAACTTTTTTATATAGTATGGTAACTTTCTAGGTTTTCGATGCGGTCCTACGCAAACAAATCCATACAGAGTTCATGAAAAAAAAAGAGAGTCGCAAAACTATTAAAAATTGTATCTATGGCAATATTGTTAAAAAATACAAGAATCAGCATATTAAAAATGGATACAATGAAAAGGAAAGTAAAAGAATTCTTATTGACCCACAGCAAGATTGATCCAGGCAAACGAGCCACAATCACTCAAAATAAAGTTAAGGAACAGAAGCATTATTTGGAGGCTTCAATGAAGGACTTACATTCAGAATTCACCAAAGAAACTAATCTGAAAATTTCTTATATGACGTTCTGCCGATACCGTCCTTTCAATTATGTTCAGCCATCAGTTACAGGAAGAGATACGTGTGCTTGTCGATTACATGAAAACTTGAAGTTGTTACTCAGCGCCGCACATCAACGCAAGATTATTATGGAAAAATCAATTTTTGAAGCTGTCTGTACAGTCACATGCAATGATAAAGAAGCATCAAAAGATTGCTATTATCGGACCTGTGAACAGTGCAAAGGCTCAAAATTAAATGTGGAAGTAGAGAACAACGTGGGCTCCTTTTTTTATAATCAATGGGTGTCAAAAAAGGAATCGCGAATCAGCGCGACGACTCAAAAAACCATTACACCACTCATTACGAAAATTGAAGTCCAAACCGCGGTCTCCACGCAAGTAGCTGAACTACTACAAACCAGGATGACTGAATTTCTTCCACATCATTTTCGAGCGCAATATCAGCCAAAAGCTTTGAAAGCGAAGATCGAAAACTTAGAAAAAGTCGAATGTTTTTTAATTGTCGACTTTAGTGAAAATTGGTCGTGTAAGTGTGAAACTGAAGTTCACGCATTTCACTTTGGAGCAAGTCGTCAGCAAATCGCATTACATACTGGAATGTTTTATGTACCAGGAAGTTTCAAACAAGGTTTTGTTACAGCTTCTGATTGCCTGAGTCACTCAGCTCCAGCAGTAATAGCGCATCTTATAAAAATTTTGCGACATTATCTTGAAAAGTTTCCTGATATCAAGCATATTAATCTTCAGAGTGACGGGCCAACGGCCCAATATCGGAATAAATTTATGTATTATTTGATAACTCAGTATTTACCCGGAATTTTTAATCAAATCTATACCATCACGTATAATTATACGGAGGCTGGACATGGAAAAGGACCGGCGGATGGTGTTGGAGCCACTATCAAAAGAACAGCAGATGATGCTGTGCGACACGGCAAAAACATTAATAATTTTACTTCGTTTGTAACAGTTATGAGAGAAAAAATCAAAAATATACATTTTGATGTAGTTACGACCGATGAGATTCAGCAAATTGAAAAATTACCTTGCAAACATCTCAAAGCTTTTTCCGGGACCATGAAAATCCACCAATTTTTATGGACCAGAGAGTTCCCGACAACAGTTCGTTTCAATTCGCTGAGTTGCTTTCAATGTTCTCATCGGCAAAATTGTGAACACCACTTTCTTGATTCCTTAATCTATTCGGAACTAGCTAAGAAAAAGAAAACAACAAAACGAAATAAAGAATGGAAAGAACGATTCGCAAGCGCTAGGACATCTGTCCACCCAAGGTCAACTAAGTGGTTGAGATAGAATTTCTTATAATCATTATTAATAAACAAAAAGCCTTCAGAATGAAAAAAGGATCTCGAATAAAATTTTTTTTTCAGTAAATACCAATATTAACACTTCAATACATCTATCAGACCCACTATCTAGCACAATAGTTAATCGAAAAACAATTTTTGAAAATCAATAAAATGTTTTCAATTTCTGTCGCCTCCGAAGCTCTGGAATTTTTTTATTTTAAAGTAAACCACTTTTTGACGACTCTCACTGTAGATCCAGTGATAAATATGTCAAAATAACTTAAAAACGAAATAAAAAAGAAAACCAAAAATTTGCGGCAGTGACTTTTTTTTTTGTTCTCTATGAGTTCTGAAATTCTCCCATTTCGTGATAATAGCCCATATATTCTAGATCACCGTCACCACCGGAGTTGATTTAGCGATGTCCGTCTGACGAAAGCAGGTTTACGGAAAACAAAACTGGGAAAACTAATTGAATAAAACTAGCACACCCAGGTCACACCTTCCTGCAGGCATCTTGCTATTGAAAATGAGCGAAATCGGTTCATGGACACGCCCACCGCTCATACTCTATGTATATTTAGCTGAGGCCAATTTTAAAAAAAAGTTGCAGCGATTTTGATTAAATTTGGTGATTTGATGCACATGTAAACAAGATTAGAATTAGGCTAGGCTTAAAGTTTTAAAAATTTCCTTAAGGGGCGTAGCACATCCCTAAATTTTAACCTTTATACCACCATATCTCGTAAGACGTGCAAGATATTGTGATGAAACTAGGATAACAGATACATTTCAAATATATCTTGAATTGTAATAAAAGTCGGCGAAATCATAAAAATGGGCTTGGCACTTTCCAACAGTTAAAGATTTTGGTTCCGTATGTCTCGAAATTGGTACAAGTGATTTTCAGAAAAATTTTGGTGATGATTCCGCTGAAAGCAGTTATCAATTCAAGCTCAGTCACTTCACTGAAAAATCTCGTTGCAGGGCCTGGCGCAGCCCACAATATTTATAAGCGTTATATTAAGAGAACTAACAACATTAACGTTATGAAATTTAATTGGGCATATAGGTACATACACTTGCTAGAAGGTATGTTTTTGCAAAAATTTGGCGCAATGGAGCATGTGGGTGTGACAACTCCCATACAAGCACATAACGTTTAATGTTATAGATAGTTTGCTATGAGAGTAATATTCATAAAATTTGGCTTGGAGGAGTCGGCTGCTATGGGCTTTGAAATTAAATGAAAATTGATGAGATTGCAGTAGTAGGCGTGGCTATTATATTACCATAAAGTGTTGAGAGCTATATTAATTACACTATTGCAACAATTAGTAGAAAATTTAAATTAGGTGGTTTACTTGCTACATATAAGGTATACCTGAATCAAAAGTGGGCGAAACAGCAACAGTAGGCTTGGCACTCTCTATACAAGTAAAATACCTCAAGTGGCATATCTATCGAAAAATGAGATCAATCATACTAAAGTTTGGTGAAAGAGAGTTGCTAATGAAAAGCTATTTCTGGATAAAAATCGGACCATATTACACTAGTGGGTGTGTTACCGCTCTAAGTTTTAAGACTAATTACGGCATATATCGCAAACTATACAACCTATTGGGCTAAGATTTGGTATGTGGATGTCAATGACGAAAATAATTTAGGAAACCAAAAATAGACGGAATTGGAGAAGTGAGCGTGGCGCGCTTAGATTTCTTAAATTTTATTTGATTTGTTTCAATATTTTCCATATTCTTCTGACTTTGTCAACCTTTTAACTTTTTCCAATAGATCCCATATGTATTTGTTTGACTTTTTCAACCTCTTTCATTTTTCTTTATTTTTAAGACTTTTTCAGCGATTTTGTTAAGCTTTTGTCAACATTTTTCATATTTTTTCGATATTTTGAACTTTTTTCAAGTTTCTTCAAGGTTTCATCGACTTTTTCAGTCTATTACAACTGTTTCAACATTTTTCAACCTCTTTCATCCTAATTTACATTTCAAATTTTTTTCGACTTATTCAACGATTTTTAACTTTTATTTAAAAGGGCCTTTTAGTGCAGTGTAGGGTATGTGAGTTTTGGCCTGGCCGAAGATAACACCTTAAATTGTTTTTTTTTTTTCTATTTATACACCAAGAGCAAAATGTTTGATTTTGAGAGCAACATAACTTCAAATCTGGTACAAAATTGGGTAAAAATTTTGATTTTACATAAAACTTCTATAATGCTCATATGAGTAGAAAAACTCCATTATTTTATTTAGATTGATGGAAAATTTTATTTTTTGTTAATTTTTCAAAAAATAATCTTTATATTGTTAAAAAATTGATGTGGCTACTAAAATAAATAAAAAAATCATTCAGTTCAAACGTGATAGAAAAAACTGAACTGCGATAGAATGAGACGAAAATGTTTTATTAAAATTAAAAATTTGAAAAATTTAATACTACTCTATCTCATTGTTATTGTTATTGTTTCCTACTAAAGCGTTTTTGTTATTAATATATCAAAATCAATAGCAACTAACAATTAGAGAGAGTAGTAGATTTCTTTTTTCATTGCTTGAAAAAGTTAAAAATATAGGAAATCTTTCCACGCTCATATTTAAGCATCTAAGCTTTCGCTCAACCGATCTGAAAGTTAATTTTTTGCAGGCATTCTGCTTGATGAACACTTTAATTTGATGCATCACTTATTGTTGTAGCTAGTCTAGATCCCGTCAAGTAGGCCTTACCTTCGAGGGAAGAATTATACTAAGTGAAGGTACGTTTCATTATACACACCTAATTTTAAGTCACACAAGTGCTCAAGAAGTTCTAGTTCAATAAAAATTTCGGTTTTATCTAACAGCCTCACAGGGTGCTTCGCTAATGAAAAAAGTTAATTATTTCGAAATAGATTTTTAGCTTTTTTCACTAACGGTAAGTCTGATTCTTTTTTCAACAATGCTGCTATATAAAATAAATTGGCAAACCACTTTTCAGAAATAAAAAAATTTAAGCATTAAAACGATTGAACATAAATAGGGTAACTCTCTGTCAAGTGGACCATCCCAACCGACCATTACAATTTTTAAGATAAAAGGCCTAACTGGGCTTAAAGTTTTCGTTGAAACAATTACTTTACAAATGAAAATTTCAAAATAGTGGGTCAAAATGGCGTCCACCGTCATATGAAATTTTTGACAAAAAATTAATACTATTTTTAAGGTCTGAATGCATAGTTTGGATGACATAGAATAATTTTAAGTTTCTGAAATACCCCACATAACTAATAGAACATACTATAAAACTGCATTTACATCAAGTGTTGGGTCGATAAATTCCTTAGCAAATTTTTTTTAATTTTTTCAATTGAGTGTATAGTTGGTAACAATTTTTGACACACCAAATAAAACATCAAAAAATATATTTGTCACACAGCATTACACTACTTACACCGAAATATTTACAAATCAAATGGATCTATGGCAACATACATACATATATCAAAACATTTGAAATTATTTCGTTAAAATAAACTGCAAACTTTGGCAAAATGAATTTCATTAAATAAATATTTATTGCTGAAAATATCAAATTGTAAATAAAGTTTAGATATGTCGATATGTGTGTCCAACTTTCAGACATATGTATGTATGCACATGAATTCATTGACATTAACACTGTGAATGCGCTCCCAGTAAACTTTAGTTCTTTAATTTTTCAGGCGATGAACTTATAACCCTTCTGGAAGAGTTGAATTGAAATTAATATTTGAATAGTATATTTTAAGACATTTTTTAAATTTTTACATTACCTTCTTGTAATGGCATTGGACATATAGATTACATACAATTACATTGTTGGAAGCAAAGCATGAAGCACTATATTTTCATGTCATTTTATAAGTCTTACGAGTTCGAATGAGATGACGTACTCAATATTTGTATTTTCTTCAAAAGCAATCGATTGAAAACCTAAATGTATATGGGACGTTCCATGTCAACCGGGAAAGTGGGATGGGACAGTGCTCAAGAGCCTTCATATGGGAACGGGTGTTTTCGAATTTTTTTCTTTAAGGAAATGGTGACCATAAAACGGCGCCTACATATAGATATCTATGTATGTATAAATAGACAGTTGGTAAACAGCCATAATCATAATAGCTTAACTTTTTTTATTTTGTAGGAAGGCTGTGAAGAGAAAAAAAAGCATACACTGCACTCCCTCTCTTCACAGTCTTCCTACAAAATAAAAAAATTAAGCGATTATGATCAGTGATGGCATTTGGATTTTCTGGAAATGTACTGAATCGTGACATCAAATGTACTTTTTAGAGGCCGAATGTACTCTTTTTTGGAATTTTTGTCTTTTTTGTTGCCAAATTGTAATAAAATGTGTAAAAATTATATCACTAAAAAAAAAAAAAAAGATCATTACTTCTGGGTGAATACTGAACTGTGTAATATCTATATTTTACTAAAAAAAAAACCAAAGTTCATTACTTTTGGGTATGCAAACATGTGCAGTACCTCAATCCCTTTCTTACAATAAATCTTCAGTATCGCAATGACACTTTACTCTTACAATGAGTCTTCAACCGCAACATCCACTACATTATACACAAAATGTTCAAATTTAATTTATAAGTGTTCGAATATTCATTTCTAATTATTCCGAAGTGTTGCCAGCTACTGCAATGTTGAGGTTTCATTCAATTGACTAAAAAAAAGGCCGTATGACTTTTGATCTCATATTTTATCAAAACTTATGAAAAAAAAATCAATTATTATAAGTTGTCCAAATGTACCGAAAATGTACGGAAAATGTACTGAAAGCTCTCCAAATGTACTGAAATTGACCCAAATGTACCGAATGTACTGAAAACTTGTCGAATGTATTGAAGACGATTTTTCAGGATGCAAATGTTTCGAAAAAAGTACAAATGTACCGAAAATGACATCACTGATTATGATTACGGCTGTTTACCAACTGCCTATTTACACATAGATATCTATATATAGGTGCCGTTTTATGGTCGCCATTTCCTTAAAAAAAAAAGTTCGAAAACACCCGTTCTCATATGAAAGCTCTTGAGCATTCGAACATTTCGACACCTAAAAAACATGTTTCCGTTGCGCTCAATTTTGGGCAGACAGGTTCCCGGTTGACATGGAACGTCCCATACATATAATTATACTTATATAATAGCTTTAGCGAGTCATTACCCCCAGACAGTTTCTCACGAACAAGTTATCGCTTGATATCAGAATATGCGCTCGCATGCTATTGAAATAATCGCCTCGGCGATTAAAAAAAACTTTTCCACTATTGATAATGTTTGCTTGGCTCATATCTATCACAGTAGGAAAAATTTTCAATATACTTTGGTAAAATTCCTAAAAGCATGCATCAATTTTTATGTTTGGTTTTTGCATTCAAATGATTGACAAACTTTAAATATAAATAAGAAAAAAATTTAAATTAATTTAAAAAAATCTTTCTCACAAAACTTTACTTTTGCAAATACTAAAATTAATAATTTGATTTTGTTTGATTTACAGTATACAAAGTGCTTTCGTACTTATTGATGCATATGCGAAGTTGGGGTGCTTGTTTGTTTGAACAACCAAACATTAATAATGAATTCAAGTGTATGCAAAGCATAAACCGCAACTTAGTGCAATACATTTGCCTCGAGGTGTTATGAAATCCAATAAATAGAACAATATTTGTTTAAACTTGTATGATAATTACGACTGTATGCTTATCAGGCTGGTGCTTATTCGAAACGAAGCAAATTTATTAGAAAGTAGCATGGCACATTATTAGAAATGCATTAAAATATTTTGGTTTCATACGCTAGAAAGTACGATGAAAACAAAAGTTGCTAACAAGTGCTTAAAAATGCAACGAACAAAGAAAAGAATGGCCACGTTCAGAAGATACAACAAAATGTTAAAAGCAAAAATTTTACCCAATACTTTCTGAACCCAATGATAATTTATTAGATTTTAAACATTTTTATTCATTTAGACATAAATGATTAAATAAATCTTCTTTAAAATTTTAATTTTAACAAAAATGTTGCTGCTTAATGTTAAATGAAACATTAGAGTATTGAACTTCTAGGAAACTTCTACGAAACGTCAAATGTTGCCATAGTATATGATGTGAAACTTACCTGCAATGAAATTCACTTGGCTTGAGTTCAGAAGGTATTAAAACAAAACTTATAAGAAACGCTCACGAAACATCTAACTTTTCTGAACGACCGATAAACCAACCTTTCTAAAGGTTTGAGAAACAGACCTCACTTCATATTAGCGCTAGTACTAAACAGCAACTTAGGTATAAGAAAATTAAATAAATTATAATTCCACATCACCATAAAAATATTTGTAAATCAAACAAAAACATTTTTTTCTGTTCACCCTATCATATACGCATGCATGCAGGTGGCATTAAACCACATCTGTAAAGTTTTGTGTATTTATTTGTTAATTGTAAATATACGTACGTATGTATTTTAATTGCAATTTAAATAAATTCCATATATTTCAATATAAGTTAATTAGTTTTTAATACCCCCTTCTCCGCAACACTCATATGTATGTCAATTTGTACGTTAGTTAATGTACGCTGTACGAGCACTTTGTGCTACCTGTTGTAACTTGATATGAGTAATTTACATTAATAGTCAAATGACTCATTCCATGCATGAATGAAAAATTGAGCAAAATTTTTTGCGAATTCTCAGATTTTTATCAAATTTTTTTTACGGGTCTTTTTTGGTAAACAATTATGTCATGAAAAATGCTTCGCCGATATTTTCATCTCTTGAAAGACATGTTTTTTCGAATAGTTTCTCATTGGGATATTTATATCAATAAGAACTTAAAAAAATATGAAAAGAATGAGTGATGTCGACTAAAATGTAAATTCAATCCATATGCAATAATATTCTCCATATGAGGCACAAAATAAATGTGCACTGCGCTGTGCATCACTGTGAGCAGTCACTGGTTACAAATTAAGTTTTGATTTATTCTGTTTGAAATATGTGTATGAAGAAATGAACGATGTTTGTAATGCGACTGCCATTCTAAGTCTTTATTAAATCCCATTTCCAGATAAGCTAACACCCGTTTTGTACGTACTTTGATTAAACTCATATATACCTATTTCTAAGTAATGTCGCGCTTTTACTGATAAATATTAAAATTTTTTACGAAATCGTACGATTTGGGCGCCCAGTGAATGGCCCACAACTATTCACAATGCACGCACTAACCCATAGGGATACGACTGCATTAAAATAATTCACTCTGAGCTCAAGAACTGGAAGTCACTTGCAGATTTCTTACTACCAAACAAAATTAAACTAGACTCAAATAAACTTCGCATAGCTTTATTCAAAAAAAATCAAACTCAATTGAACCCATCTATGGATGTTCTGAAAATAACCATAAACAACTTTAATTTTACTTTTAAACTACAAATGTTGTACCATAAGCCTTTATGTATCTCCTCGATAAAATTTAATGATTTGCAAAATCTATGTTTAAAAAATAAAACATTCCTCAAGAATAAAAGAATCGTTAAATGAAAGCGACGATGAAGATTGGATTACTTTAATTAAACTATTTTTGAAATTAAAAACATGCTTTTGTTATGTGTAACTTTTGTTTAATGTTATTTTATACCACTTAAAATAATAAAAAAAATTAAATAAATAAAACCTTAATTTTTTCACATATTGTCACAAAGATTTAGGATCACAAATAACTTTGCGTTTCAATTTATTTCCAATTTAAACTGTTTTTCATGTTATCGTAAGTGCCATTTGCTGCAAGCACACCTACGAAACGTTGTGAGCGAAACTATCGTATATGCCAAAAAATATGTTTTTCTCGGAATATGTACACATTTCCGCAGGAAAAGTTCTGAGTTTTGTTATAATAATTAATTATCTAAGCACATGGAAAATTTGGTATTGATATTGCCAACCAAAGCACAAAAAAGTAGAAAAAACCCTCTCCTGTAAAATTTGGTTTTTGTCACACACGATAATTTCGCGCACGGGGGTTGATATATTAAAAAAAAATTAAAATCTAAAAATATTTCTTATGCTATGCACTATAGTTCAAATAGCACACTTTTCTAGCCAAAAACTCAATTTATACAAGTATTGCTATATAATTCTTGTTATTGTAGTGTAACTGAAAATACTTCAAATCATATAAAAATGCATTTTGTTTTTTTAAAAATTTAATTTACTGCTTTCCAGCGATGTGTCAAAGTTGCTGCATTTGCATTCTACTGAGATAACGCAAATATGTGGTGATTTCAACTTTTTTATCAACTATTGAGAAATAATTTGAATAATCGGTTTTTCTTATAAAAAAAATGGATAAAATTGATGATGGTATTAAATAATTTTGGTTTTTCGTGAACAAAATCTAAAATTGAAATGAGATTTGATAAATTTTTTTAAATTTTCAACTTTGTGTAAGCTTTTAAAATTTTGTTGGGGTTTGTTAGTCTTCTGACACCCTAAATTAGTTAGATGTAGCTATTGTTAATTAATTATGTACAAATTTGGGTACCCGATTCATCCACAACTTAGATTTATTCATCAAAGTCTGGTTACAAAAGACAGACAAAAAAGTAAAAGAAGAAGCTGTTTTCAATCACTTATAAGAAAATACTCAGAATGCTATTAGTTCAAGTTATTTGTGGCAGAGTGCGTATAGTTTTGCATAAGATTTTATGAAAATTGAGTAAAGAGCCACTCGAAGTTGCCTGTTTTCCAATAGCAAAACATTAATTTGCTTAGATGCAAGATATTGATAAAAAACCAACAACCGACACCAATCACATCTATGGGCGGGCGTTTGGAACTCCTTTTTAGGGAAATATCGGAACGTTCTAAAAGAAGGGCCGCAGCAGAGCTATTTATAAACCAATTCGTATTCGTAAGCCCTTTGCATTGTATTGAATGATTTAGAATATTTTGGTCTTAAAATGTTTATTAAAATATTTTATTTTTGCGTTAGTGGTAAGACCAGTTATGATCAAAATTTCGCCTTTTATCATTTGTTTCTCCTAAACTATTAGTTTTCGATAAAAAAAAAGAACTGAGACCAAATCCATTTCAAACCATGCATTCGGACTATTTCATATTACGGAATTGGTTGCCGTTTGGGGGGACCCATATTTCCCTGATTTGATTACAAAATTTTTTTTTTACGAAGTTATGCCCATTTTAAGTTTTGGTGTCAAAACTGAAAGAACCGCTTAAATTTTTTTCAAAATAGCATCATTTCCATCCAAATCAAAATAATTAACTTTTCTCTTTTGACTCTTATAGAACTTCTTATTCTCTGTCAGAATCCTAAAAAATTAATGGAAAATTGGTAGAGTTATAACGCTTTTTATGGAAAAAAAACAAAACTAATTTTCTGAAAAACTCCAACTTCTTTTTCGCTTAAAATTTTATTTTGGATTTGTTCTAATATAAGAAAGAAATTACATGAGTTTAATGCGCGCTTAAAGACATTTGAGGTCAGGAAAATTTTTTTTTCAAATGTTTCCTCGCAAAGTTAAGCTGAAATCGCAATGCGGCGTTCGGTCGGTCGCGCTTTGGCCAACTTTGATCGGCGTTTGAAAAACTTTGCTAAAACGTACGATATTGGCTGTCAAAACGCCCGACCTTACTTTTTGTAAATCATAATGTTGCGAGCGTCTGTCATTTCAACATTGTCAATAAATGGAATCTATTTGTCAGTTTTTTGCTTAATTTTGTCGTGTTTCTTAGTTTTGATTGTTATTTTCATAAAATAAATAGATTTCAACGAAATGGATAATTTAGTGGACCTTATTTTATCACTGCATGAAACGCTGGGTAAACGAGAAGTGTCAAAAGCACGTTCTAGTAGAAAGTAGCTCTACTCGAACTTCGGGTATGGCGTTGATCGTATTTACGATAAAACGCAACGCAACGCCTGAGGTCGCATTTAAGATTACAGCATAAGCATGCATTGTTTCTACTTCAGCTGTCAGAGTGCGACCGAACGAACGCAGCATTGCGATTTCAGCATTACTGTCATTTAAAAATTACATGAATTGGATCCCCTACGACCAAACAATATTAACCAACCGGTTACAAATTTATTTCATCTTGGTCGTAGGGGATCAAATTCATGTCACTTTCAAATGGCTGTAACTTTGCGAGGGAAAATCACAGATTATCACTTGAAAGTTCTTTTAAAGAGAAAGATCTGTACTAAATGCTGTTATTATTAAAAATAACTGAAAGTAGCAGAATCACAGATGGCTTGGCAATGTTGAAACAAAAATTTAAATTATTTTTTCATTATTCCCTTTAAAAAAACCCAATCGAAGTAAATCTGTGAATTTTCCATTATCTTATAAATTGGCGGAAACTAAAATTTTGGAACCTTTTAATTTGTATTAGTATTTCTTTAATTAATTTAAAATCTTAACTATCTAATTCTTAACAAATTTATCAATGTGATCTAATAAAGCTAAGTGTGCTGATTTCAAGTCTGGCAGCCATATTTCTCTAACACAACATAGCCCAAAATTGCTTAAATTTTTATATTTTCCTATGACTTGTGAATTATATAATTCAACTGCAAAAAGATCTTAGATTTTTAATTAAAAAAAAATTTCTGTTAAATTGATATAAATATGTAGCTTCAGTTTTTCAAAAGTTACAGTGATTTGAAAAATGTGTGCTTCTTAAGATTAAATATTATGTATTACTCATACGACCTGTTATCCGTTATTGCTACATACGAATATCGTTGCCTTAATATAGAAAGGCCCTATCTTACATTTTTATTATTTTACAGTAGAACAAAAAACTTAATAAAAATTAAAGTTTTTGTGAGTTAAAGTGAGAAATCGCTTTTTTTATTTGCTTGTAATTGATTTATTTTCAATCGTAGCAAACACATTTTCTTTGTCAATGGTGTATTAGTGGGTGACCTACCGAAATCTATAAAAATTTCGATTTTGAAAAAAATGTTAGTTAGAGCCTTTCTATATTAAGGTAACGATATGTAGTTAATTTGATTTTCAAAAACTATTCTTAAGATCTCATTTTGTTTTTGTAATATGTAATATGCTTCCGAGATAGTTTATAATGTCTTACTTCTCATAAGTGTTATACCGCACTTATGAGAATTTTTCTTTCCACCAAAGTACAAAACTTTCTCAATTAAAGTTTTAATTGCATAAACTGTGAATAAAAGTATCTCATAGTATAGAATTTTCGATTATTTAAAATAAATAAGATAAAAACTATCTTATAGAGTATTTGACATGCAACTGAAACAAATGTGAGTGTCGTTGGCGTATTGCGTAATGAATTGAAATCCAAATAGAGATAAAGTAATAGGTTGGAGTTTTTTCTTTCTGATTACTGAATCGAATGGTTCCAACGAATGCAAGTCAATTAAGTATTTCCTAAAAATTGTCAGCCACAACTGTACGACCACTATTGCTGCATCGATTCGCGATATGTAGCAAAACATTTTCACCTTGATTCACTTTACGCTCTTCTCCTTCTGATCGGCCTGTGTATAATTTTCCTTGCAAAAGATATTTTGTTTGGTTCATTGAATTTAGTATTGCCGCCATATGGAAATATTTAGTTGCTCATCAACCGTTACTGTTTGATACGGTTCAAAATTGTTCGTGTTACGAATTGGGACTGTTTTTTGTCGAATTTCAGACGATTTTATCGCGTGCGGCCATCATCAAAACATATGTATATATTGATTCAATTCACGGTAGCTTTTGTGGGACATAGCTGCTCGGAATATAGGCAAGTCTTCTGAACGCCAAAAAACATTTGATTATTTATGTATTTTATTAGCACTAGCGTATTCTGCGTTTAACTTTCACTAGACAACTGACGTAAACGAACAGAACAGAAACAACAAACTTACGTGTAAGTGCATACAAATATGAACATATTCACATACATATAAGAATCAATTGTATTCACTTTGAATAGAAATTACCTTTAGAAAATAAATAATACGAATGAAAATGTTCAAATCGCATCGTTTTTCATACAAAATAAACAGGGGTCCAGCTGGACCCATTGGGTTCGAATGTGATGTGTACATCACAAAGTACATGTAATTATAGTTTCATACATTTTTTCGTCTTGATTTTTTTTTTAAATAAGATTTTAGGAAGGTACACAAGATTTCAAGTCACTAGCTCAATTCGAAATATATTTAAATTACAAATAAAATCAAAAACGGTCCAGCCAGATCCTTTTGCCCAACGAAGGGTTAAAAATGCTACGCTTAAAACTTACATTTTTAGGTATTTTTTATTTTCAAAGCCATTTTTAGTTTTAACTTTATGATAATTCAGTTATTATACTTGTGCCAAGCAAATACATGTAGGTCTATGTGTGCATAAGACTGTCCTTCATCATATTTTCATGTTTTGATTAAAACAAAATGTTAATTTATTTTCAAATTATAGACTTGTAAATTTACAAAAAAATCCTTACAGAATTTTGTTTTGTTTCATGAGATCTAAGAAACTAATCACTACTATACGCTGACAAAAAATATGGGTAATAATTGTAGGAGGGCTACTGTCAATGTACTTTATTTTTTCTTAAAATCCCAAAAAAAAATATTTTTAACATGATCATCTGGGCGCTATGCTGGGAAAAATTTCCTTTTTTTGGGTTAAGAATTTTTTTTTATTAAAAATAATAGTGTAAAGAGCCTTTCGATTACAAAAAAAAAAAATATTTGGAAATAACAAACAGTAGAATTATTTTTGAATGCTCTTATATAAATTTTCTTTACAAAAAAAAAAATGGTAAGTGCTCGGTGGCACGATATACTAAGCTTAAACATTTTTTTGGTTTGGCTTAAAAATCTCTTTACTTTAAACATAAACATTGATATACCGATTGGTTTTATAAAAGAAACTTAAAAAATAACGTACAGTCTAGTAAATATATGCGTTTTAACAGAAATTCATTGAAAAGTTCGTATATCAGTTAATGAGGTTGTATTGAATAATTCTGTTACCGGGTTAAGAGTTGCATATAAAAAAAGACATAAAATAATGAGCTCAATTGTGCGCGAAAATACTTTTTTAAGGTAGAAAATATATAAAAGTTACAAGCGAACACTACCTACCTACTTAATAAACAAGCTTTACCTGAGATGCATTAAATTGGTTTGTACATATGTGTATTTCCACAGAAACAGTCATTTTAGCATGCCTTATTTTCGATTTTTTTTGGAGCACACTTTTCATCCATGGGTTTTCTTGAAGTTAAGACAACCTTGAAACCATATTCGAGGTGGAACAATTCAAATTCAAATTCAAATACTTATAATTTTAATGTTACTTTATATGTTACTTTTCATGTTCTTTTTTACTTTAAATACAATTTTAACTGTGTCTCCCTTTGAATTTTAATTATTCCTCCTTAAATACTGTTTATCGGAATAATCAGTGTCATAATAACAAATTTTGAGACTGTAAAACTTTTTCCGTCTACTGCAAATTTTTGTTTTTCAAATTAAAATGTCATTGTGCAGATTGTTGCCTACAAGCAACATAAATATTTCAATATAACAAAATTTATTTCTTAAATGAAATTATCTTTTCTGCTTCCACTCAAAACTAAAGCTGTTAAATTTTACACAGCATTACAACCTGCATATTGTTACTACGTTCTGAAATCAAATTATCTCTGCGTATTCATCGATGCAATTATCCTTACGTTTGAATTCGTATTATTAACTGTTGCTATTGGCAATGTTTTAAGGGCGCTAGAGTGGCTTAGTATCGTAAAAAATTAAGAAATCAAAGCGTTGGACTTAAAATTTGATTGATAAAAACCATAAAGTAATCTAAAGTGTTAGTTATAAGCTTTATTTCATACAATTTAAGTTATATCACAAGCGAATATTTTGAAAAATTTTCATAAGAATTTTAACTTGAAATACATATAGACGATAAAAGATTTTGTCTTGCAAAAGATCTAAACCTTATAAAGTTTTAAGTTTTTTAACCAGAAGTGTGTCTAATTTTTCCACCCATCTAAAACTGAATTTTTTTTCGATATAAGTCATAAATTAATTACGATAGGTATAGTCATTATTTTCAGAAGACAAGATAATCAGCTTATGAGCTTTTTCGTAAAAAAAAACAGTTTTCCGAATCTCTGAAGCAATTTAAAAATATGCAGACATTCCCAGGAATGAAAATTAAAATTTTTGAAGAGAATTTTGAGCTTATGAAATATTAACTAGGCTTTAATAATAAAAGGCTTATCAAAGATATCAGCATTTTAATCAGTGCAAGGAAACATAGAACGAGTTAAATTTTTGAATAAGTCATAGTGTTGTACTAGCATCAGTGAGATAGTATAACTATTTTTAAAAACAATTTTATGCCCAATTTCGAAAATCAAACATTAATTTAATTTTTTAAGCTTGGATACCTTTTTTTTCAAATAATTTTAAGAGAAAGATGAATTTTCTTTCTATATGATTGCAAATTTTCAGAGTGGCAAATTCAATAGAGTTCGAACAATTGACTGACGAGTAACCAAATGTGACAAATTTAACTTTTTTCCAATTTTTTGCCTAATCTATAATTTTCAGTAAAAGTCGCATGGATGAATTCGTCGTATGTATTCCGGGGAGGATAAATGAAGCAAACAGTGGAATAAACTTTATTAAGTTATCTCTTTTCGCTTTCCCGTAAAGGAACATGTCTAGATCTACTAACGAGTTGAAATTGATTAAAAAAATATACACTTTTCTTTACCTCTCACGCTTTCGTTCGTTCGCTACGAACAAAGTGAGTGTATCCCGCGTATAGGGTATAATAAGAACATATGAGCACAAAAACAAATAATAAGTCAAAACAATGCAAGAAACATATGTATGTCAAGAACGCGCGCAGCTATATTTATTCAACATTACACACCGACACCTTTATGAGTATTTTCCATATTTTCACAATGACAACGCCAACAAAGGCTAACACACACATATGCTGCAGTATGTGTGTGCTTAGATGCATTTCTATGAGTTGTCTTCGAAAAATTTATTGCATTTACGCGCACGCACATAAACACAATGAAAAACTTCACATGTCTGCGTAAAAAGTTGGAAAACATAAATTTTAAAACAACGACGTATCGTGAAAACTTTATATCGTTAATGAAAATGAAAAACCAAAAAATATATGCCCACATTTAAGAACAATTTTCTTATTTCACTCAAATGAGTTTTAATTTTGAATGATAAACTAACGATACCATACAAAATTTAAAATAAATACAAGAAATATTATGATATCGCTTACATAGCAATTATTTTTTTGGAAGATTTTTAAATATTTCACATTTATGGTATATCATTTGAGTGACTTTTTGCTAAAATTATTTACTTCCATCTTCCAGGCGACAAAGTCATTACTAAAAATGTTGAACATTTACTGCAGTTTTAATTTCATATATTTCAATGCATTGTGATTCGATGTTACTTTGTTTTTACTAGCATTGCACAAAGTGAGCCAATAAACGCCAACGAAACCATTGTTTTGAGAATTAAAATATGGCTCTTCTGTGACTAAAGATGTGTGCGTGTTTAAGGTTAGGCTCAATTCCCAAACATTCTTGTTTTTTTTTTTGAGTTTTCCGTCGTCACCAAATTTGTTCATAGTTTCCGAGAATCCTTATAAAAATTACTCTGCTTCGAATGGAAAACTTAGCGCTAAACTAAAATAAAGAATTTTTTGTGATTTCATTTCACTTGAAAAAAAAATTTAATGCTCAATTTTTAAGTTTAATTGTCGAATCTGTTGCTTATCGAAATGTTAGCTAGCGTCCTGAAAGTAATTGTAAACTAAGTTATAATATCATCTCAAATGACTTCTTTTTTTTTTTGTTTTTTCCAGTGAAGCCTCTTATATATGTAAAAGTAAGAAACTTCCTTAACATAAAGGCAACATATAGTAAAAAATATAAAACATATTAGTCTCATTCATTTGAAATATATTTTTTAGCACTATACTGCCGTACTAAGCGAAAATGACGTATCTCAAAAAAATTCATTTCGAGATAATTGATGTTTTGTTTATGTCAATTTGTTGAAATACCTGTAAAATTGAGATAGAGGAAATTTTCTTAGTAGATTTTTTGTATGATTGAACTAAGATGTCGATATTTGGAGTATTTCATTAGACGCGTACTTTTTTAAGCTATCCGATGCCATAAGAATCTCGGATATTTTTTTTTTGAGATACTTCTTTTTCGCTTAGTACGGCAGTATAGTAATACAAACGTGATAAAATCACAAATGATATTCCTGATTCTGATACACTTTACCGTGTAGATAGTATTCAGAATTGAGTTTACTTGGATTACGGCAGTGTGGTTCATACAGAATTCTTTCAAGAACAAACGGTAAGAAAGGAATATTATTCCGATGCCTTGAAAGACTTACGTGGGGGTGTTCGCCAAAGGCTTCCCACTGGGCATTAAAATAATCGGCAGCTCTTGGTGAATTTTCGAAAGCATTTAAAAAACATTTATAGGGCTCTTAACTTATACCAGAGTATTTATTCGCCTCTTAAAAAAAGAACATTAAATCTTGCGATGAAAATTATTTATGAAGCATTTCGAAATTCCCAATTAAGATGTTTACAAATACAAAAAATGCTTAGAAATTTAAAAGTATTTATCAAAGTTTTAACAACGTCTTGTGAGAGGTTCTTAAATCGTCTGTAAAAATTTCATTATTAAGAAGAGCTAAGGTATTTATAAGGTCTTAAGAAGCATTCGGAAGATCTTCATAAAACGCTTATAAATATTTTTGTATTCAAAATGTTTAATATTTATCAAGATCGGCGTGTTCTCCGTATGGTTTAAGAAAGTTGATTTTTGCGACTGATTATTTTATTATAATTAAACATTATGAACTTACAGTCATTTTAGCAAAGACCAATGTTGTAAATTTTACTTATTGATCAATGCTATTTTTTATTCAACAAACATGACAAAGATAACAAATGGAACAATTTAACCTGGTAATTGGTGACATATGTTTCGTCTATTACCACATAGCCTCATCAGACCAGTTTTTGGTTAATGTTGTACATGGAGTCGATCCCCTGACCGTACATGCATTTCAATTGCATATCTGTCGACGGCCGCTCTAACAACTGAGCTACTGAGGAACTGACCTTGAACTGTACAAATTCCGTATATCCATTTATTATCTCTTGTCACTTTCTCGCTTGTTGTCACAGCTGCTAAGCCATTGGCCTAGAGACTTGCTATGATTTTATTTTTCGAAAATTGTGGTGTTGCCAGCCACATATTTTTTGAAATTTGCGTGTTCTCCGTATGGTTTAAGAAAGTTGATTTTTGCGACTGATTATTTTATTATAATTAAACATTATGACTCCATGTACAACATTAACCAAAAACTGGTCTGATGAGGCTATGTGGTAATAGCCGAAACATATGTCACCAATTACCAGGTTAAATTGTTCCATTTGTTATCTTTGTCATGTTTGTTGAATAAAAAATAGCATTGATCAATAAGTAAAATTTAGAACATTGGTCTTTGCTAAAATGACTGTAAGTTCATAATGTTTAATTATAATTTATCAAGATCTTTAAAAAATGTTTGATAAAAGCTTTTTAATAAATAAAACTTACTTTAAGAGCCATACATTTTATTGAGCTCTTCAATTTCTGGGTTTTTAAGTGCTATATGTATAAGTGCCAATATAAACTTCAACATTAATTATGGAGCGCTCTTTCTTTGTGGCTGCAACTCACTTGTGGAACAATCTTCCACACGAGTTGCAATCAATTAGGTCTTCGACACAATTTCGGCAGAAACTTTCTGATTATTTTAATATCTCTACTAGTTAAGATAGCTCTATTTTTCAATTTAAATTTTTTATTTTTTTTTTTTTGGATTATTAAATTTAGTATTTATCTGTAGCTTTAATTATTTTTTTTTTATTGTTATAGCTCACTTCGTAAACTTTTATTTTTTATGCTTTTTTATAAGATATATTATCTTGAAGCGTTATGTTAAAATATTTGAATAAATTACTGAAATTACTGAAAACTCTTACGTGATCTTATAAAATACCTCTGTAAATATCAACATTTAATGAAGAGCTTCTTAAATCGGATTTAAAATTGGACTAGTTTTCAAAATGGCTGCATATGGCTTAAAATAACAATTGTAGCTGTTGCTCAGTGCTTCTTTACACAGTTTGTGCTCAGTGCGTTATTAGATTGAAAATGGAAAACGCTAATATTTTAAACTATTATAGAAAAACAAACAAATTGGTTCATGTGCTGACTTTGCTAATGGCCAATACAGTATATTATTGTATTCCCATGCTGAAGGCACAATAGTCAACACAAAACCTTTTTTTTTTCAATACTTTGCATTATTTTGAATGACATTTCCGCATCAAAAAATAAAATAATTTCTAAAGTTGAATGAATTCAATCACACGAGTATTAAGATTTTTTAAAAACAAAATATCAGAATAACTGTACTTTCACTTAAATACCTCTTTAAATTTTTTCAAAATCTCTATAAAACTTTGTAGGAGTTAATGTATTTATCGAACTCTTTCCAAGAGCTCTATAAAACTCTATTTGGTTGCATGTATTTATAGAACTCTTCACAAGAGCTCCATAAAATTTTTATCGAAAAGTAGGGTTACCAAACGTCCGCAATTCAATAAAAATTTTTAAATGACCAGTATATAAAAATAGTAAATAACTTATAACTTAAACATTTTCTTAAAAATTAAAGTTTTGGAATTTGATAAATTCTTGATTAAAGTCCCCAAAAGTATAATCGTTTTTTTGACTTGTTTTCTCCGTTTTCACATTTTCGCAAAGTTAAATATTATTTCATTCGACAAAGCTAGAGATGTACGTCATAAAAATGGCCGCCTACCCGTACACTGGTTGTCCAATGCCATGATCTGATCAATTAAAGAGGCCGAGAAACAAGTCTTACTCAAGAACTCAGAAAGGAAGCCACAAATGGAAAAATATATTGAGGCCACTATTGTAGAGGATCATATCAAAACACATCGATTTCATGCTCGAAAAATCTCCATGTGACAAGTGACCCAACTTTGATTAAAACCTACAATAAATACTTTAATTTTGAACAGAAATAATTATTTAGGGCGAAAAATTTAGTTTTCGGAAGCTATGAAAGGAGGGTCAAATCTTGTGATAAGAAGACTTTTTTGATATGAAATCGATTTCATCTTCTCTACAACATTGGCCTTAATATATTTTTCTGTTGCATCTTACTTTCCGAGATATTAAGCAAAACTCGTTTCTCGCCCTCTTTAGTTATCCAGATCTTGGCATTGGACAATAAAAAAAATGAGGCACAAATTACCAAAACTAAATTGAGAAAACAAAAATAAACGCAAGATGGCCCAAAATATGTTTATTCAAATTTGGGTTATAATTCGTATTTCTATAAAGAAAACAGCTCATAAAACATCTCTTTCTTAATTTGCCACTTGTTCATATGGTAACCCTAACAATGGAATCAAAATTATTTTAAATAAACAATTTTAGCAAATTAAAATTGTCAAGTTTTATTAAGCCCTTAATATAATCCTTAAGTTTAAAGTACCTCTTATGAAGCTTTAGTGATAATCCTTAAGTTTTATATGCCACTTATCAAATAATTTTAAAAACTTGGTGTCGTCGGCCATCTTTTTTAATATACATGCCGACAAAATAGCAACAACAACAAAAAAATAAATGCGTTTCTTTTTTTTTTTGCCAAATTAATGATTTTTAGTGCACCAAATCATTTTATTTCTATTTGCTTTTACCTTAAAAATCACTTAAGCGTATTTTAAGACATAAATATTAAAGAAAAACCTAAAAATTAATTTTGGCCCAAATATTTTATTTTTCTAATATGTAATATTTCAGGAGCGCGCTAAGTTTTCCGAAGCAAAACCCCAAACTTCACGATAAATCTTTGCTCGCACGTAAATTTTGGTCAATAATTGTGCCGAAAATCATAATTATTCGTTGCAACATTTTCAGATTGCCATTTTATAATTCCATTTGCTATTCTCTTTTTATCTATTTACCTTTGTAATACTGCAAAAAGTATGTATACCACAAACAAAATCTTTATTAAAACTTCGTCAAAATAAAATAAACCTAATTAAAATTCCGTTCGAAAAAAAATTGTGTATAAATATTTCCAAGAGCACAAAATATTTATAGACCTCTAGGTGTATTAATTTATTGTCATCTTCGAAGTCTTTATAAGACTTACGATTTTCTTAACCGAGAGGTTAATAAATCCTATAAATATGGCGACTTAGTCTTGAACAGCACTAAACACATCATTTATTAAACTCTTGAAGAGGTTTTGAAAACGTCATAGCTAACTTTTACATAAACCTCTTGAAGGTCCCCATAGAAGGTGCCCTTTAAGTCTTAAGTAGGATTTATTCTGCGTCTTAAAACCTCTTTACCGAATATTTTCAAGAGTTCTGCTCTTAAAGAATAGTTATATAGAACTCTTGAAGACCCTAATAAATGCAAAAATGCCTAGTGGGTTATCATAAGCCTATATTATGCACCTATGCATTCATTACGCTCATTTCTCTTTACAAAATGAAAATTATTTTCATAAACGAGGGCGGACTGATAATGATACGGTTTTCTACAGATGGCAACACTGGGCATAATATGAAAATTTTTTCCCCGCGTGAAATCTGTCAATAGGCTTCATGTAATTTTTTGGCGCGATATGTCATTTAGTTTTTGCTTGGCAGTCATATAAGTCGGATAACTTTTAACTTTTCTTGTAAAATGGATAAAACCGATTTTCGCTTATTGATTAAAAATTATTTCTAGCGTGGAAAAACCGCGAAGGAAACAAAGCTTGATACATATTATGGCTCATGTGCTCCAGCGAATTCAACCGTAATTTATTGGTTTGCTGAATTTAAACGTGGTCGTACGAGCACTGAAACAATGTCATCATCAGGAAGACCAAATGAGGTGACTACTGAGGAAATGATCAACAAAATCCATGATATTGTTTTGAATGACCGTCGAGTGAAGTTGAGAGAGATTGTCGTTATTGTAAACATTTCATATGAACGTGTATTCAACATATTACATGAACATTTGCATATGAAGAAGCTATCAGCCAGATGGGTGCCGCGATTACTCACAAATGATCAAAAACGGCTCAAATTCCAAAATGGCTAAGTTCCATGAATTACGTTACGAATTGTTGCCGCATCCACCTTACAGTCCAGTTTTAGCACCGAGTGACTTTTTCCTATTTCCAAACTTAAAAAAATGGCTCGCGGGAAAGAGATTCACATCAAATGATGAAGTAATCAACGAAACAAACTCATATTTTGAGGAGTTCGACAAAACCTACTATTTGGATGGCATCAAAAAGTTAGAATATCGTTTGACCAAGTGTATCGAGCTAAAAGGGGACTATGTTGAAAAAAAAACAAAATTTAAAAAATTAGGTGTGTTTTCATTGCTAAACCGGATCATTATCAATCCGCCCTCGTACAAACGAACTTCCTGGGTAATGTACTACCCAGTGAAAAGCTAATCAGAAATTTAAAAAAAACTTGTGTTGTATACATTTTAAGATAATTTTTCGATATTGTTGCTACAACTTTTATTTACCACTGATCTTTCCCAATGCACAAAAAAACAAAGTGGCTAAGTTCAATATCAAGACAAGGCCATACTTTTTCCTTGGCTTATTAAAATATTTAGTGCGTTACATTCAAATCAAAATTCAAACAAAAATGGAATTAACGAACTAAGAAGCTAATTTGAAATACTTGTACTATAATAAGACAAAACCTAAATATTTGTTCTAAATAAAGTTCTTGCTGTTTCCTTTGAAAAGGTTGCTGCTAAAGCAATTTCCAAGCAACGCGCTGCGTTGCCATTGCAACGGCGCACGTTAACACGCAATGCAAACAAATCTCCGTTGCTAATATTCTGGCTTATGTTTTCTGGCTCTTGATTTTAAACGGTGTGACAGCAGGCTAAACATCACATATTATTGTTATATAAATATACTTTTTGTTTAAAATTTTAAATATTTTATATGTACGTCAAGAAGCGTATTAACGGAAAATTGCTGTTATCCTAAAGGTAAAGAAACTATGTGCACGACAAGAATATCAACAAAAAAACAGGAAAAGGAAAGACAATAAAGTGCAAATTTATATAAAAAAAATGTCTAAGATATAAAAATTTTTATTTTATGGCATCATTGTTGTCATTTTGTTGGTTCAAATATGCAACAAGTTACTTATTTGGTAAAGAAGACTAACATAAAAATAGAAAATATGAAAAACGAAACCACGAAGAAGACTGTGTACTTGATGACATAAAATGCCATCAATGTCTTTGAGAGTCGAGAAAAAAAAAAACACGGACAAAAGAAATCAAATGTCGCTGTAGGTGATGCAGCAAATAGAAAAAAGTATGGTAGGAGTTTTGCAAAAACGAATTATTTTTGTTAGATATTTCTAAGGAAATATTTACTACCTAGAATTGTGGGCATGGTGATTAATTAACAAGTAAATTACGATATTTAGCAAAACAAATAAGTGGAGGATGCTCAAGTATAGGAATTTTATAAGCACCCCTCCCACAAAACCATGATACAAAATAGGCTTTGTAATAAAAAATTGAAGGCTTTTATGCTCAGTATTACTGTTTTTGAAATCATGAACGTGGTGAAAAAGGATGTTGTGATACTAAAACTGATGACATTTTATTTTTTGCTTATCAAAAATGACGGAATCAAAAGTACCCAAAAGGTTTTTTGTGATGTAAAAACTGATTAACTTTACTCTTTTCGTTCATCATACTGGATATGGCGGAGTAAAGAGGATATTAGGATTATTTTAGGTGCCTGATTTATTTACCAAAAGGCTGCACGTTTCCACTTTTAGATTTTTGAAAACATATGCTATCGCCCGAGATACAATTTGACGTCAACGTCATTTTGTTATTATTGAGTTCAGATTGGCTCCAGGAGTTTTTAACTGGAATATATGTTTTCTCTTATCTTTAGCCGTTCCTTAAGGGGAGAGTCTGAATTATGAGGTACAAAAATCTAATTTTTTTTATTGCTTAAATTAATTTCTAAAGCATACGAAAATATGTGCACAAATTAAGCGCACCAAAAATTAAATATTTAATATTTTTTCTTAGTTCATCCAGAAAAAATTATATGAGCATTAAAAATCTTTTTTAATTTTTTTGTTTTAAACAGGAATATCGAGCTGCATCTTTCCCGCCTTATGGCTCGTCATATAAATTTTTTTTTGTGTTGTACAAATTTTTTTAAGTTCAAATATGCATGAAAATATTATAAAATGCCACAATGTATACGCCACTTTCCCAAAGTATGTGATTATAATGATTTTGATACTACATTCCAAAAGTTCGTTAACAACACTGCGGACATTGATATTGTTGACGCCAAATCAAAACTTAAGGCTTTTTGAAGACATCAATGATACAAATAGCACCAGTACAATGAGTAGTGGCACTGTACAAGGTCTTTAATTTTAACAGACCCAAATGGTTCGCTGTCGCCGAAACCTCCGACTTTTGCATGATGAGCATTTTGGTATTAACCTTCTCTTAATTTAACTTTCATTAGTTTGCTTAAAATTCAATTTTTCTGACACCACCAAACTCTTTCTACGAACGCTTCAACATTACGTTAACTATCAAACATAAACAATAGGAAAGAGGCAAGAGTTAAAATACTTTCAAAAAACAAGCAAAAACAACAACGCTTTACATTGCAATGCTGTGTCGCCATGGTAACAGCAACAGCGGTGACAGCAGCACTTAAAAATTTTAACGTCAACATCCCATTTAATTTTTCGCATTCTTTCCAATGCAGGCTGTGCAGTAGCGCAGAAACATGTGGGAATGCATGTTGGTAACCAAGAGCAAGCAAGAATCAAGGCTCCCGTATTTATCCTGGCTGCATGTGGTTTTTATGCGAATGTCAACACCGCACCACGTTTGAAAGTTTGTCATAATTTTTTTGTACCCTACACACGGAATGTATTCACATTGTTCTACCGTTTGTAACGCATGTCCGCCGGTCTGGCCATCTGCCTGTCCACCTGTCAGTTCGCTAATTTTTCTGTCAGTCTAACTATGAAAATAACGATTATGGGAAAACTAAACGAACAAATTTAAGAAAAGTTGATACACTGGTGTCTTTTTCAACTATGTATATCTCGTCACATTGACTAAGAACAGAAGGAGCTGAATAACACGCCTACCGCCCAATCAATGTCTTTTTGCAAACTTTGATTATAGCTACCATATCTTAAAAAATAAAATGGGTTTAGAGCGTCTCGAACAAGCAAAAACTTTGAAAAGCTTATGATGCTCTATTTAAGTAAAGTAAATCCAACAAAATTCCATAAAAGTATAAAAAATAAAGTTTTTAATAGCCCTATTACCGATGGCGAGTTGCCTGAATTTGTCGACACGCCTTCTGTGGCGGATAGCCTGTTTCTCTGTATTACAGTTGGCGAATGTATACGTTCGCCTACAAAACAATGCTGCCAAATTACAAAACAGAAATTGACGTCAAAAAACTTCAAATTTGAAGTTTTAGAAATATTCAACTTTAAGTTTTCATTAGTGAAAGATTGAATAAGCAATGCGAAGGCATTTTTTGAAGACGAATACGATGTTGTGGAGAGCAATGAAAAATATTTTTTCTCAAGATTTGTGTTAATAAAGTAGCTCTTGTGTTTAAATGGAAAGCTTATTCACATATCGTACGTAGTGATTCAATTCTTTCGATTTTGAAACTACCGCATTTGGCGGTGCAAACGGACATACAATATTTGTTAATTGATGATGTAGATACCACACGCAGTACAATGCTCGTGTTGACTTTGGATGCAGCATTAGGTGCATTGCATAACTTATTCTAATCCCTCCAATCACGCGGAAATGTCCAAACGAATTCAGTTAAGCTGCAAATTGTCCAACATTCCTTTGTTTTTCTTCTTGCTCGACCCAAAGCTACGTTGGCTCAATCAAGATTGTCCTCCAACAACTTAAGCAGTTTTCGGAACTGCTGTCCATTGTTTTTTTTAGGCTATTAATTTAAAATATTCCAGATGCTTAAGTCAAATTGATTTATTAACCATTTCTATGTGCATTCCGACATAATTTGCAGTTTCTTAACTTTTTGTAAAATTTTTAATAAAATGCAAAATATTTGTAAAACAAACATTTTCTCGCCTGATTTTGACATTTCTGGCGAACGAAAGTTAGGCGAATTGCTTACAGTAATATGAACATTTTTGACATTCGCGCAATTTTGACGTTTGAGGCGAAACAACAGGGCGACTCGCAACCGTAATTTCAATCTAGGCGAGTCGCCTAATTTTTCAGGCGACTCGCCATCAGTAATAGGGCTATGTAAATGTCAAAGAACACTTGGAAACATTTAAACAAGTGGTCTTAGCACCGCTTACGGAATTACGGAAAGGAGGGCGTGGCACCTTCCATGAAAGTAAAAAATTTAACTTGATTAAAATTTTATTGGTTTTTGATAAACGCTCGTTGCACCTCCTGTATTAGTAAAACTCTATTACGCTAAAAACATTAAAGACGCACACTTTTACTTCTAATGCAGTGTAAAGCATTTAATTTTTGCCATGAGCCCTTACTTTTTTTCCATTTAATCCGATTTCTTTTTTTGCAATTCCGCTTTTCCGCTAAGGTATTTATGGCAGCAGCAACAACAGATGAAGTTCCTGCATTTTTTTTTTTGTTGGTCGCTCTCATTGTTAGGAATTTTATAAACCAGAGTAGTTCGATGCTGCTATGGCCAAACAATGTCATTGGTCACTACTCCATGCAGGGAGCGGTTGTTATGACGTGGTGCTTATATCAGAAGTCCATTGTTTTTGTTTTTTGTTTTGTTGCTTTGCATGTGACATTGATGAAAGTAAAGGTCAAAATTGTTATCACAGATAAATTTATTTTTAAAAATTGTTTTTAGTAGCTGGAATGGGTGGTTAACGTCAACTATTTTTTCTTTTTTTTTTTTTCTACATCATGGCCAAGTTAGTAAAGCTAAGGTGACCTTAAAAAGATAGCTTGTCGGTAAAATGTCTCTTTCAACTTTTTATTTCTGAAATATATAGGTACTAAAAGCCTATAAGATGGAGTGAATCTGAAAATTTCTTCTATTAATGCATTTACTACTATTCCAAAATCTATAAACGTCCACTACCTAAAAAGTGGTGACATTAACATTTGTGACGATGATTTTTTATAGCAAATTAAAAAATCAAGCACATAGTAGAAATCGCAGAAATTAGTAGAATATCATATGTATAAAGTCTTATTTTTTTTTTAATAATATAAATAACATATGAATTCCTGAATTTAATATATATATATATGTTTTATATTAATTTAATAAAATTAGTTATATAAAAAACAGTACTAAAAAAAAAAATGATTAAGAAATTAATTTAAACTAAAAGAATAGGTTAAATCAATATAAACAACAGCGACTATAAAAAGACAAACACAGCATGCGACAAGACAACACAAGTGATTACAGCATCAAACGGTATGACTACATGTTCATACATAAAACAACAAGCAACCACAACATGACTGACTACAACACCAAACAATAAAACCAGTCGAACAGCAACACAATTGTACAACCGATCTGACGGTATAAATAAACACGCATATTCAACATAAGGGAGTCGAGCTTGGGCAGCCGGAGTGTCCACATCGTTCTTCGTCCATATTAACGACATGGTAGTTATTAAAGGAAGCTCCACGTTAATATAGGCATCGCGTCGGCACTTAGTAGTGAGTCTGCATTGAGCGCTCAGACTCTTCACATCGTTCTTCGTCCATATTAGCGACTTGGTAGTTATTAAAGGTAGCTCCACGTTGATATACGACACCGCGCCGTCGAACCTACAACGTGTCCTTCATACATCAGTTTTCTTCGTCGATATTAGCGACTTGGTAGTTATTAAAGGTAGCTCCACGTTGATATACGACATCGCGCCATCGAACCTACAACTTGTCTTCCAGACATCGGGTTTCTTCGTCGATATTAGCGACTTGGTAGTTATTAAAGGTAGCTCCACGTTGATATACAACACCGCGCCCTCGAACCTACAACGTGTCCTTCATACATCGGTTTTTCTTCGTCGATATTAGCGACTTGGTAGTTATTAAAGGTAGCTCCACGTTGATATACGACACCGCTCCATCGAACCTACAACTTGTCTTCCAGACATCGGTTTTCTTCGTCGATATTAGTTACTTGGTAGTTATTAAAGGTAGCTCCACGTTGATATACGACATCGCGCCGTCGAACCTACAACTTGTCATTCATGATATACGTCATCGCGACATCGAGCATAACAAAAAAGACCCTTGTCTTATATAAATCCCAGAAACAAAAATCGTTTGTTTCCACAAATTTACAGCAGTAGTATGTATAGAGTATATATTTAAGAACATATGTTATATGTATATAATATCTATGTATACATAAGTGATCATAAGGAAAGACTACAACGAAACTGAATATAAATAAAGAAATTATAATCCAACGAAAAACAAATGTTTTTGTAACGAAACCCAACGGAAAATAATCCTGGACACCGTCTAACGCATACCCTGGCGAAACTTCGTTACACATTTACGAGCAACAGAAATTAAAATCAAAATGCAAGAGCTTAAGGAGCAATTGACTTAAAAACAAAATCACGAGAACGAAAAGCATGCGTAGGTTTCGAACCGAAATTATGAGCTCGAAGAACGGAGAGTGCTCGAGAAGAGCTTGAAATTTGTTGTTAAAATATTTCATATTCTTAGATATTAACGAAGAAGAGTTTGTCGTTTTCATGGCCTAAAACGACTTGGATACAAACAGCATTGTCCGCTAAATTATCAAATGTTTTCAGCATTGAAGTAACATAACGCATCCATTTATATCAAGTTGTTATCCCTTGAACATGATTTTAACATACGGACAGATTGGCATATCGACGTAATTCGATCGTTTTCTGAACAGTTTTGTTTGGTTTATTTTATAAAGTTTTTGATATACATTTACATATAAACCTCAATTTTTATTAATTTTGCACTTGAATTTGAACCATAATCCTTTCATGCGTTATATTTGGACAACCGCTCTAATACTTGAGCGAGATTGTGATCTTGAGCTGTTCAAAATGCGTTTATGGCACACAAAATGTCATCTTTCATCCATTTTTGTCACTTCTCGTTCTGTTTCCATTGTAGTTAAACCTTAGGTTTAAGGCAATGGTTTATTTTTCGAAATTGTGGAGTTGCCACTTAATTGAAATGGGTGTTTATCCGATAAGAAGGAGAGGATTGAAAATCGTGTTTGTAAGTTGGAAAAATTCTTGGAAAAATGATAGAACTTCCCAATGTAAAAACTGAAGACTAAATGCACACACATCATACTTAACAATCTTTGCGTATATACGATACACCCTAGCAAAAATAAATTCTGAGATAAACATAAATCGTATACGAAGTCGATGAAAAAAAAAACAGAAATGCATCTGTGCTGAATGAATTTCATAGTTCGATTAAAAACTTAAGTTGAACCAGAGAAAGATTTAAGAGCAGAAAAAACTCGATTTACTGTTATTCTTAAAAATTTGTAAAATATTTCTCTGCTGTGAAGTGAAACAGCAGCAGATATCCAGAGAAATTGATGACAATTGATGCTGACAAAACCAGCAATACAATTCACATTCGGCGCACACACACTTGTGCACTTAAAGTGTAGTGCAGGCGGAATGGATTTTGAATTAAAAGAAGTTGATTTTGGCTTGAGAATTGAATGACATGCATGGGTTCTTTAAGCTCTTTTTGTTCACTCTTTCTTTGGCAACCATTGTAATGATAGATCGTTAACTGTGTGCGCTTTGAATGGTTCTTCTTTTCTTTGTGTGCAGCAGTGAAAGATCCCAACAAGAAATAATCAGTACTACTTCCAAGGGTACTAGATGAGAAGTTTGGAAGGAAAAATATACTATCAAAACAAAGTTTTACAAAATATATTAAAACTTGTTTGATATCTTTAAAAACGTGTGTGCCTCCCGCAGCATCCGAAGCTGCTTTCGAGGATATGCAATGATATGTTCAAAAAGATAGTGGAAGGTGGAATTATGGCACCCGGGGTGAATATTTCAGTTGCCACCCCCCACATATGCATTTTTTTAATTTTGAAAAAAAAATTTTTGCTGACCCAAAAAAAAACCTCCTCATTGTTGGTTCTTCAAAAACGTTAGCAAAATGAGACATATTTCATATTGAAATACAAAATCATCACACATACCTTCCACTTCTTTATTATTTATGTAATAAAAAAAGGTTCTCATTTTTAGATCAACAAAAATCGTGGCAAGATAAGATACATATGTATATACGAGGACCATTTTGCCACCACCAAGTACTTTCGTCCTAGGCGGGTGCCCCCTCAACCCCACAGGTACGCTACTGCAAACAGCTTCTGTAATATTTTATCAAAATTGTTTTCAGATCCCCGTTGGGATGTGTTTGTACTATAAGTCTTTATTTTCCAGCTCATTAAAGTTTTGCTGGCACCATTTTTCATTCAGTTATTGATTGCACATCAAGGACGCGGAAGGGTGCACAGCAAAAATGCTCGAGCTTGCAATGGGAAAATTTTAGCTTTTTTCATGAACTCATGCATTTGAAAATTCATAAAGAATTACATACATATGAGTATAGTACGGGGAACAATCAAGATGAAGCGTTACTAATTTTTTTCATATATATTATATGAACATTATTAAGCATATTTGGCAATATACCATTCATTCATTGCAATTAAAAATTGAATTTCGAGAAAAATTTTTTTTTTTTTGACACGAATATCGTGTATTATATTCAACTTCAAACCAACTCCCAAAAAATCTTAAAAAATACCATATGCAACTCATATCCCACAATTTGTTAAAGTATTTTTTATTGGCAACATTTTTTATTGCACACGCCTCCGTTCTTAAGGATATGTTGTCACTCAATAATTTTTTACTACTAAGTACTACTATTTCTATTCTTGCATTGCTTTCATACAAATGTCCATCATTATTTACAAATTTGTCACGAAGCTGTTTATTACAGCATTTTTCTAACAAAAACAACCACTTTACAACAAAAACAGTGTTGCCATATACATGAGTTTCGCTCACATTTACAAGTGCAAATGTCGACATTAGCGCTGATTTACTTAGGTTTCATATACGCTGGCCAAATGCCAAGAAAAATTAATAAAAAAAAGGTTAAATGCATTAAAAATTTGCTGCCAACTGTAGTGAAAAAGAAAAATAAACAAAATAAAAGAAAAATAAAATTCATGGAGAAGAGAGCTAAAGAGCAACAACCCCGAGCAGACGCCACAACAATTAGAAGTTTATTTTGGCAGTTTTTTTTTTCAATTGCGGCCAATATGTACGTAATAAAAGGAGTATTGTGCTAAGTTGAAGAAAATAATCTGCGGTCAATAATAACCAAAGAATATCCAAAGAAGCGAAAGTCTCGGCAGAATACTAATACCAGCGCAAAACAAAAATTAATTTTTTATGCACATTTTGAAACTCACCCCATTGTGGTGAATATTTTATATGAGGCTTTACCACTTAGGGTGTTTTATTCCAAATTTGGAATATACTTGAAATTTTTTTGGTTATAAATGAAAATTTCATTACTTTTTAGACAAAATATAGGATATTATTAAATAAAATTAAGAAATAAAATAGTAAGCGATACTCTCATCGTTTTTATATGTAATAATCAATTTAGTTTTTGATTTTTCCTTAAATCATCACATATGGCAACTTACTAATCTGTCAAATTCGACATTTAATTATCGTTGTTGTAATAGTCATTGTTGTTGTTGGTTATCATTGTTTTTGTCAATAAATACATAGTTTCCATAAGAATTCATTGCATTTTTTTTATTTTTCGGTCCAGAAGGGGGTAAATTATAAAAATTTACAACAAACTATATACCATTTGAAAGGAAATAAGTTAAGCTTTCTTAGCATGCTAAAAAAGTTACAAGTTATTAATACATTTTATGAAAAAAATAACTGTTTTTGAAAAAAAGTTGGTCAAAAATTCAGAAAAATCGTCATATCTCCAAAACTATGGGTTAGATATCAAAGATTTGCAGATCATTATTGTAGGCCATTAAGTTATCTATCTTATGAAATCCATATTTTTGATATCTATGCAGGCGTTCCCAACTTATAAGGTTTTCTACAAAAGCTATATCCGCAACTTCCGATGGCTATATATCCGAAACCAGATGCGAACGTCACTTTTTTTACTATTTTTATTTTCATTTTAGAGGGTAAAACAACAACAAAAAAATTGGATTGAAATTCGTAATATAGTATATTCAATCATAAACAACAAAACAATAAAATCAAAGTAACTTAAGCTTTTATCAATGTTTTGTCACATAAAACTGCACATCATTTACATTAGTTGAAGTAGAAACATTAGTAAAAGCAGCAGCTCATTGCGGCGGCGCAATGGCGGGGATTGATTGCAGTAGCTATTGTATGTGGTGGTTTGGCACCAGCTCTTGTCGGCAGAGATGCGTTATTTTACTGTTGCTTGCAGCAAGTATGACCGGGGCGACAGAAGGTGCCCGTTACTGTGGTTCCGCCACCAACTGTGGTGGTTATGGCACTGCCGTATGTGGAACTTGACGAGTATGATGATGAGTGTTTGTTATTCGTAATAGCAGCAAATATGTTGTTGAATTCGCGCACATTAATGCCACTGGCATTTCTTTCACCTTGAGCATGATGATTTCGTTGCTGTTACTGTTGCGATTGGATTCAGGTTAGTATTCTCAGCAAATGATGATGGAATTACGCCAAGCGCATGAGTAAAATCACGGAAACAGTATGCGACAACTTCTGATGAATGGCAGTAGCCACAAGCATCGCCTGAAAACCACAGCTGTAGCGAAGTAGTATGTCCGTGTTGAAGCTGTAAGGAAACCAAATTAGTTTCAATTTAATTTTATTGCGATTTTAATAATAAAATTGAATTGAATTACATAAATTCATTAATTTAAATTGTGTTATAGCTTACCTTCCTTTTCACTGTTTCACTGATTTGGACAAACTTCAAAATCAGCTGTCCTTATTCACCAAAGCTGAAAAAATTTCACCAAACCCACGTATGCATTAATCCTTTCCTTTTCCCCCGCTCTAGTACGAACGTGTGGAAAATATTACACCACACCGCTGCAGAAAAACCCCGCACCACCGCACGTGAAACTTATTCACCACACTTTTTTCACAAAATTTCTTAATATTCTACCTCCTTTCATAAGCTTTTTATGCAAAACTCTGAATAATATGAAGAATATTATATACACCCAAACAATAATAAAGATTTTTGAAAATCAAAAATGTACCCAAGTTCTCTTGCAAGATCCAAAAAACATTGCAATTCCATTTTGAAATCTTCATATTTTTGCATATTTTTCAATACTTCTTCGTTTCACTGCGGTGTTAAGAAGTTGCCATCTCTATGAATTACATATCGTCTATGCCGTTAAATGTATGGAAAAGTATTCTCGTAAAGTAATTCAATTACCCTGAACAAAAAATATCTATATTATTGTTTTTGTATTCCATTAAGATTTTGAAAAATAGTTTCATATAATTATTCGGAACATAAATGCTTGAGAGACAACAAGTTACTTTAATACAAAAGTCCAATTTTTAATTTCACTAGTATCTATTATATGTTCAGTGTGAATGTATTTCTTCTTTCGTGTAAAATAAAGTCCAAACTTTCGTTTCGGAATTTACTTAGTGGATGTTTATCAGCAAATGTTTTGATTTTTACATCATCGTTAAAAGATTTATATTTCCGATATTGTTTTTCATAGGACTGAATATTTGCACTATAAATTGTGTGGAAGTCTTGCAATTGCTTGGACTCCACAAATTAGTATGTTGTATACATATTTGACAGGTCATCTATTTATCAACCAAACATTGTTTCTAAATTAAGCAGACAGCGATGAAAAAAAGTTGAGAATCTATTTGCTTATAATCGCAATCATAAATAGACTTAGCAACAAAAACTAAATTGCAAATGGAATTTCAAAAATAAAAATGCGACCATTATGATAATGCCTCACATCGGTAATTTCGTACTAAAATCTAATTCAATAGTATCGACATGGTTGAAATTTAAATTAAAAATGTCAGTTTTTTACGCGAATATAGTTACGGAAGTTATTTCAACCACAAAGAAAAGACTTTCATAACCGTTTGCATATTTTGTAAAACAAATATGAGGAATTTTCAAAGCAATTCTTAATTATGAGAACAAACAATATATATATGAAAAAACAAGACATATAGATGGTAATACATAGATTTTATTATTATACAACATATGTTCGCATTATTACAATTAATCCATGTAAGAACTAATTATTGTGCTATGTACATATTAATATTTTCTAATTCCCCAAGTTTTTCCTAAATCGCCCAATAATGCCCAAAATCGGAACTAAATTTCCATAAAATTTAGTTTCCAACATACGGGTACATTGTTTTTATCGAGCTTTGACAATCAATACGTGAGAGTGAAAAATTTTGGCGCAAAAGACTTTCACTTCTTTGGATATTCTTTGATAATAACCGAGAAGATGAAGAACATAGAAGAAGAAAAATAAGCCAACTGCAGTAGATTTAATTTATGGGTTTGCCAAGGTACGTGAGGAATGAGATAGAAATCAAAGCTTATGGAAAATTTTAAGAAAGTCTGAAATTTATTATTGATACACCGTTTTCGCTTAGTACGGCAGTGTAGTCTATATAAATAAAATGATAGCCATTTTCGATGAACGGGATTCACGCAAAATCTACTGAATCAATTTTGATCAAATTTTTTTAGTCATCTTTCTTAGACGCTTGGTCCCAACATAGAATTAAAATTATCACGATATTCCTGTTAAATATCAAAATATTAAAGTTTTAAAATTGCTAAAAAAATTAATTTCACACATAAAAAGAAGCATGTAAGCATAACAAATCGTTTAATGGCAAGTTAGTGTGTTAGTTAGTGTGTGTGCGTTTTGTTTTTATATGGCAATTCAATGAAAGAAAATATTCAAATTTTACTCTCGCTCTCATTCTCAATTTGTCAACGCAGCAAGTGGAATTTGTGAACAATGAAAAAAAAAAAATTACAGTACGTTCACACATAGAAAACACACATGCTGTCCTAAATGGCTTGACAACATGTGGGACTGTCAATATTGCTTTGCGTTCACATTTTCGTGCATGCCATCAAACATCAATTGCAGAACAATTTATGAGCGTCTGCTAGTTCTGTAAATAAAGAAGATTATAACTCAATAAATGTACATAGTTATTATGTTGTAATTGTAAATCTACAATTTAGAAAAAAAATCATTTTATGTTTTCAATAAAATTAAAACCAGATCGCAATGATTTGATCAAGGAGCGACCAACGGCCAATATTTGTTTCAATATATCTATTTTTAACTAGCTGATGTCCGGGTTTCAACATATCTATTTTTAACTACTTAGCTGATGCCCGCGATATTGTTCGCGTAGCCTGTTTTTAATTTTTTCTGCGAAGGCAAACAAACGTGGGCTTCAACCAAGTTTTAATAAAAGTGTGAGTTGCAATAAAACTTTTATTTGGATATTATTGGGGATGTAATTCAGAGTCGATATATGATAAAACAGAAGTTATTCTTAGAGCTTTTTTTTATTTCCATATTTACTGTTTTTAATAACATTACTTATCAATATCACACGTATAAAATTTAAAAACGATCCGATTTTGTTTAAAATGACACGTAAAATTTCTGTAATTGCACCACAGTCTAAATTTTAGCTCCCTGTCGTATGTAGCCTTTTTTAGTCCGTTTTAAAACAATTTTCGTGGGTTAAATTGAACTCAATAACTTAAATTCTTATCATAACAATAAAAATGTTAGCCTTAAAGTAAGAACTTTTATTTTTGACTTAAGCATAAAAATTGTCAATACTTCAAAAAAAATAAATTGTTGTCTCAAAAACGAGTTGTTGATTAAAAAATCAACAATTTGAATTGTTGTGGCAAGATTGCGTTGTTAATAAAGATTGTAAAAATAGTTGTTGTTTCAAATATTAAAAGTGTTGCATTGAAAAAAAAAAATTAAATTCTTATGTTAAAAACTAGTTGTCACCTTTCTTTAAAAATAAAGTAGTTGACATAAATGTATTGAAATAGATTTTTCAACTTATTAAGTTAGAGCATCAAAATGGGAAAGAAAGTATTCAATAAATAGGAACTAGAAACTTTTAAGTAGTGTAAATTTAAATTTATTAAAACTTGATTTACAATTAGTTTTTCACAACTTTAAGAATAAATTATTATGGCAAAAATTTTATTTCTTAGCCCGAGAATTGGTTTTTGAATTCAAAAACATACACATTTTTCATTGTTATGCCAACTAATTTTATTCTTGATAGTAAGTAATTGTAATCTGAAGAACTCATTGTTGAATTAAAAATTGCATTTTTATCACAAAAATTTTACTACTGGGCCAACAATTTTCCGTTTTTAAAAATGTTTAAGAAAATAATATAGTTTTTATAAGGACTTTATTTCTAAATTGATAGTTTGATTCTTAAAAAATCAATTGCTGGAAGAAATTTTTGTTAAGTCAACAATTTTTAGCTCACAATTTTTCAAGAATGCAAAAATTCTTCGGATAACAATGTTTTTTTTTCTGAGTGCACAAATCTAAATTTAAAGTTATGGATATCACTTTTTTATTGTTATGTCATCTACAATATCGGGCATTTCACGCGAAGCGGACAGGGGAAATGGGGTCATGTTTCCAATTTCAGATATATTTGAACCTGTACATGACCTCGACACAGAAGCAAAATATTTTTAGAATGGCAACACTGGTTTACAAAATATGGGTCTTTGAAAACTTAAGAAATCGTAAGGTATGTACTACTTCAAATGCCATTATTCAGCTAAAACAATTCTGGTGAAAAAAATTGACTACTGAATTTTATACTTCATTTATTGGCCTTTTTAACCTCATAATTGGATTTTAAAAATAAATAAAAAATACACTGAAAAAAATAAAAAATATTTTTCTTCATCGTTTTTTTCAATGTTCGCCTATCAAAAATTTTTTTTTAGTGCATTAAAAAAAAGTTTATAGTATGCTTATAATTCGTGCCAAGTTTGATAGTGGGCCGCTTAGCCGTTTTGGATCTATATGCATTGCAATGGCGAAAGCCGAGTCGAATCAGTGCGCGGCGTTCGAAGGCAAATGTATGCTATCATATGGTAGCAATCTTGAGCGTTACCTATGTCATCGATTGTTGCTAAATGTAATAACACAAAAATAAAGTAAGTTCATTCTATTGCAACTCTGCATTTTTTTTTTCTTAAAAAAATCAGTTAAGTAAAAAATTATTAAGTTTTTGATTTAATTGAACCTCGATTTAGACGTTATTTCTAACATTAAACAAAAATTAAAAATATGTTTCAGTTTTGTTATTTAATTCCTTCATTTGAGCGCCGTGACATAGGTTCTTTTCGAAATATTGTAGATTTCAATTCAGTTGAGAGTGGGTAACAAAAATTGTAGGGGACAACATTGAACGTCGCTGAATTATTCATGAGAGGTTAAAAATGCAGTTTTACATTTTGCTTTATCCGCAATTTTTCAGAGCAAAGCAAAATCCTTATATTTCTACTACTTTACGCAAGTTCTCCACTTCCACTTCCAACTTTTTTTTTTCTTCCATGGTACACTTTTTTTATCGTGTGTTGTATTTTTTGCAAACAGTTTTAACAAATTTATTCATTCATTTATTTTTCTTCTTGCAATTGGCAAAACGTTTTCACAGGGCGCATTGTGGGACAGAACTGTTAAAGTAACGTTGTAACCAAAGTGTGCATACTACGACTTTTTCTGTTGCATGTGGATTAATCACACGTTGGACGCTCACGTGATTCGCTCACTTATTTAAAGATTTTTTAATTTTTTGAGGCAAAAATATCAGAGGTACACTAGGGAAATAAGTCAATATTAAAAGTTTTTTTGACTTCAGATCCTCCGATTTCCCTTTAATGAAACTGCCGCTCTTTAATCTAAACGTTCAAAGATTATTATTTTCGAAAAGTGTAGCACTACAACAAATTTAGTTTAATTCAAAAAATTTGATTGCATGGTCCGAAATAAAAAAGTAGATTTTCGAGGTGATAACTCAAGAGGTAAGAAACAGCGGAAAATCAATACTACCCACTGTTTTTTCCTGCGTGTAGGCAAGAGATAAGTGCAATAACAATAACAACGAGACATTTGCGATTCGCGCAACTACGTTGATCGCAGTTTTACCTCTATTTGTTTGCACTTTCATCGAATTTGCCAAGTTGAAAATATCGTGTGTTCTTTGTTTTTTTTATTCGCTGTTTTACCTTTTATTTTCCTTTGCAAGCTTTCGACTATTTTTCACATTTTGAACAGTGTTTCACTTTTTTTTTTTTGATTTTAATTAAACATTAACAATTTAAAATGGCGAATTGTGTGAATATATGTATGTGTTGTTGCATGCACATTTTACTGTCCGTTTGCTCATTTGTCTGTCCAGCATCATCGTCATCGTCGGTACTGTTTGTATTGCGCTCGCCAAATTTATTGAAATGGAAAAATGTAGTCACCGGAAGTTGCGAAGTTGGTTGCGAATTCGCATGAAAACTGTAAACAGTAAGTGAAATTGGTTTGATTTTTAAATATGGGACAATTGTGTGTGCTTTTGCTTGTACGTATGTATATGTGTTTTTGTGTATGTGTGTTGCTCCATTTTGTTTCATATTTATTTGGAGACTTCATTTAAAAAGCAACTCTGGCAACTTGGTAAAGTGTTCTGCGAAAAAACACATCTGGTAACGTATGGGGTCTTTTTGGTGAAGCCTTAATTTTATTTGTAGATTTTTAATTGGATTTTGTTTGCTTTTCAATTTAATTGTGACATATCGATTGTATTGTGAAGAAATCGAAACTTTTGAATTTATTTAAGAATTAAATTCAATAAATGATTAAAATAATTTTTATTTGACACAGAAATTGTGAATATTGGGAAAATGGCCATGATTGCAAGAATAATAAAATAACACAAGCTTACAAACTCTAATACCACCAACGAGCTATAATATTTCCGAAAGATTTTGGTGTACTTAAACCAAATTTGGCCTCAGAATCGCTCTGACACGTCATATTTTTGAGATATCCTAACCTGAAAGTGCGAAAAGTTCGTTTTTGGCTTATATTTGAGGTTATGTAGCATCACGAATTTTTTTTTTCTTAAATAACTATAAACGTCATCTTAAAGTAAAAGTCTTGCCCTGGTAAATGTTGCTGTTAAGTTTGCACAAATATCTTTTTTAATTCACTGAAACATGATACATATTGCGCAAAAATTCGGTCAAAATGTGAACTACAGTCTTCGATGGTTTGTGGTACAGTGTTAATTCACATTAATCCATATTTAAATTTTTTATTTAAATAGCCTGTTTTAATGCTTTTTCGACGAAACATAATATTCTTTGCACACGCTAGCAATACCCAAGCTACAACTTCCAATATTAAGGTATTGTTGGATTTGTCGGTATTCATGACATCTTAATTAAAAAAAAAAAACTCTAGAGATCAAAGTTCATTTCGTTCATTTTGGAAGCTCCACTTTCAGTCAGCACACACCATAGGCCTGATAATATGAGTAGCTAGGTATGTCATTTTCATATTCTTTTGTGATGGACTGTATCGTCCATAGTCTGGCAGGATTGCCATGTGGTGACCTTATCTCTGAAGATGAAGGTGATGATGATAAAATGCAACCTAACCCGGTAAATATAAAATTTGGTGTGGGAGGGCAGGGGATCAATAGAAGTTGTTGAAAGAAAAGTTTTTGTTGTTCCCCATCGGCACACTGGAGATATGGCTTGCGTTAATTCTTTCCCAATAGTCCTCCAACCTTTCTTTCAATCAGATCTATTTTATTATAGCATTCCACATAGGGTAATTGAATTTGTTCCGCGCTTTTTTAAGTGCTTAAGTTTTTCTGAATCGATTTTCCACCGAAATTTCGGAAACTATAAATTATCTAAATTCTACCTCACAAAAATACAGGTTAACCAAAGAAGTTCAGAAAAATAAAAAAATATTCATTTCATTTCCTTTACCCAATAAAGATTTAAAAATCACATTACCTCTAACCTGTCGCCTGTTGCGATTTTTTAAAATGCACTCTTCTTTTGGATAAACATTTACACCCATTTGACCTTAATGGGTTAATGGTATTGTCCAGAAATGGCTGCATGGCGCTCTAAGTCTTTAGGAGAATTAAATTTAAGTATGTTTCGGAAGAAAATTAGCTTAAGTTTTTGAATTATTATAACTTTGTGAGTGTCAATCCTCTTCATATTTTATTTAGCTCAAAATAAATTTTTCGATTCATAAGAAAAATTATACTTAATTACCCATAAGGCTTTGCGAATTTATGTACTGGGTGTTTTTTTTAGAGGTTTGTTTTTCGAATAGAGATAAAACTGGCATATTATGGTCAAATCTGGCAACTCTAATGTCATTTATGTTCAGTTTGGTTTGCCATTTCATCATGAACAGGTTGACAAAAGAACAACGCTTGCAAATCGTGCAAATTTATTTCGAAAATAATGGTTCAGTTCGCGAAGTTTACCGCAAGCTCCGTCCATTTTATGGTCGACATAATCGTCCATCAGAGCAATTAATTCGGTTAACCATGGGTCGTTTTCGCACTTCGTTTACTCTATGTGATAATACGCATCCGCAGAGACGTCGAACAGTGCGCACCGAAGAAACAATTGCCGCTGTAGAGCAAAATGTTGAAGAGGACCCGAATGAATCGATTCGCCACCGTGCACAGCAATTGGAGCTTTGTCCATCAACTTTATGGAAGATTTTGCGCAAAGATCTTGGCTTGCGACCTTACAAGATCCAGCTTGTGCAAGAATTAAAGCCGCGAGACCATGCAGTGCGTCGTGATTTTGGTGTATGGGCCGAAAATGAGATTGATCTCGATGCTGATTTTCATCGCAAAATTTTGTTCAGTGATGAGGCTCATTTTTGGTTGAATGGCTACGTCAACAAGCAAAATTGCCGCATTTGGAGTGAAGAGAATCCACATGAGACCCTTGAGACGCCATTACATCCACAAAAACTGACTGTTTGGTGTGCTCTATGAGCTGGTGGAGTCATTGGGCCATACTTCTTCCGAAATAATGCTGGAGAGTCAGTTACCGTTAATGGAGACCGGTATAGAGCCATGATAACCGACTATTTGGTTCCCGAATTGGATGGCATGAATGTGGATGAGTTGTGGTTCCAACAAGACGGCGCTACATGCCACACAGCGCACGTCACAATCAATTTATTGAAGGAAACATTCGATGAGCGCATAATTTCGCGGAATGGACCTGTCAATTGGCCACCAAGATCGTGTGATTTGACACCATTGGATTATTTTCTTAGGGGATATGTGAAGTCGCTCGTCTACGCCAACAAACCAGAAACGTTAGGGGACTTGGAAGCCAACATTCGTGGCGTTATTGCCGACATACGGCCCCATATGCTCGAAAAAGTGGTTCAAAATTGGACCTGTAGAATTGGCTTTATTCGAGCCAGCCGCGGCGGCTACATGCCCGAAATCATATTTAAACATTAATGGCATAAAATTATCCTTCCAATAAAGCCAAATTGATGGACATTAAAACGATTTTCTTGTGTTTTATTTCAATTCGAAGCTCTATACCTCTAAAAAAAACACCCTGTACAATTGATTTTTTTTTTGACGTTGTGATGTTCTACACTTGCGTATTTTCATTTAAATGAGCGGGTTAATTTTATGCATAAATTAATTAATACATATTTACGTTCATTTGCGTGCACTTAATTCTTTCTTTTTTTCCCTTTAGCTGCGTTTTTTTCCATTGTTAAGTTGCAAAAAAAAAATATTCAATTGATATTGTAATTGCAAATAAAATGTTTTTAATTAATTACACTTAAATACTAAATATTCTTGTGGCTATTTCATTTGTTAACTGTCATTTTTTTTAATAGAATTTCATGTGTTGATGCTGTTTATTTTGTGGTTGTGTGACTTTTCAGTTGTAAATGATTATTGAAAAAATTAAATAAATATTTGTTCTTTACTTTTGCATTGTTTTAATGAACAAATAACTTAAAACTTTGCTATTTAACTAAAAAAATGTTTGTTTTGACCTTTTGATTGTTGTTTGTTTAACGAATAGTTAATAAACCTCGTTTTTACATACATTAAATAATATTCAATTTATTAAAGTGAAATATTTAATTAAAATTTAAAAAATAAATATAAATATTCCAGAGCTGAACTTCTTTGTTTTAAAATTGTTGAAAGGCTTGTTGTGATGATAAGCCACAAAGCCAGTTAATCGCATTGAAAGTTTTTTAAAAAAACTGTACAAAAGGAATTTTATGAAATCACACTCTAGATCAGTGGTGGGCATGAAAATCTAACAAAAGGGCGAAACAACAACATCAAGCAACAAAAAATTAAATTTTAAAGTTTTATTGCTGTCATTTCCAAATTCGCCAACAGCACAAAAAAAAAAACCAAATTGCACTGGAAGAAAATTGCTACATTCGTCAAGACACAATGCGGCTCCGTCGCTTGTGTCTTGCGTATGTTGTTTTTTTTTTTTTTCATCTGAACTCAAGTCAACGCTGTATCTCGATTGCTTCGAAATTCTGCAATTTTTTTTTTCGATTGCTTGTCCGTCGAATAACGTTTCGGGCAATGAAAGCAGATAGGCACACTACGTGCCCACCACTGCTCTAGATACTGGTAATAAGTCATTAAGGTACATAAACTAACATCACATATCCGTCGATGGATGACAAGCGCACAGCTAAGACCAATCTGTTTTTTTAAAACGTGGCTTGTAATACTATTGCGTTAAGTTCATTAATGCAATTTTTCTTGTTAGCAAAATTAAGAAATATCAATAAAATCGTCTAAGTACTAACAATTTTTTAGATAATTTCTGCAATTCCAACTAGTGTTTGTAGTCTAAAGAGCATTGTAGAAGGTAAGGCATATAAATGGAATATGTGGTAGTAAAGATTTTATGTTGAGTAGCTGATTCGCCGATATTTTGAGATGTTCAGTATACTTTTTCAGTAAATGAATGTCTTGCTTTTTTTTAAAAATATTTACTTTCTTATATTCAATTCATCTTTGCAGTGTTTTATGAAATTTGATCTCAAATTTTCTGATACAAAATAAAATCTGTAAGTTATAACAATTAAGTTATTGTTCAATTAATTCATTCTTAAAGGAAAAACACTTGTTACACTTTATAAATCCAAAAGTCAACTGAGTGTTAATAATATTTTACTTACAACCTAGTTTAGCCCTATACACCAAACCAGTGAAGGGCACTTAGTGGCTCTATTTGCTCACATTGCTCTAACAGTTATTCGACGCACAAGCAAGCCAAAAAAAAATTCGAAGAATTCAACGCTATCGAGGCACAAAATTCGCAGAATTTCAACGCTATCGAGGCACAACGTTGACTTGAATTCAAATGAAAACAAAAACAAAACACAAAGGCATAAATGACGGCGCCGCATTGTGTCTTGACGAATGTAGCAATTGTATTTGTTTGTAGTGCAATTTGGTTTTTTTTTGTGCTGTGGGCGAATTTGAAAATGACAGCAAAAAGACTTTAAAGTTTTTTTTGTTGTTGCTTGATGTTGTTGCTTAGCTCTTTTGTTTGATTTCGATGCCCACCACTGCCCTTAACTGCTAATTACGTGCCTCGTGCTGGTGTCCCATATCGAGAAGAAAATGCTGACTATATGCCTCGTGCGTGGTGTCCCATATTAAGACGGCGACGTCGCTGGTGTTGTTGCGAAATTCTGGCAGTACATTACTGTGAAATTTCGCTCTGATGGGTGATTGAGTTAACTTGTATACACTATAAAAATTTCGTATTAAGCACATCGGTATTAAATCAATTATTATTAATGCTGTCTGCAATACACCCGATGCATGCAATCATGTATTCTAAGGTTATATAGCAAAACTTTTCTACAGAAAGACGTAGTTACTGTGGGAATTTTAAGGTTTGCAAAGCTCGTTGCCGATTCCTACACTTACAGCTTTGTTTGTTTCTAAACATAAATACTCTTCCCCCGAACTATGCTTTTTTTTCCTTTTATAGCTTTCTTCTCTTCAAAGTATTCAAAGAGATGTGCGAATTAAGACTAAAACTATTTGCGCGCATTGAAATAATTTCATTTCATATTTGGCGATGCTGGCTTACACAAAATTCTAAAGCATACTTCGTGTTATCCTCCGATCTACCGATCTGGTTTCTGAAATAATTTCATCATCCGATGGCAAACAATGTTTCTTATTTTCCAAAAAAAACATAACTTTTGCTATAATTTTCACCAAAGTTCACGTCTTTGAATGTTGAAATTTTAATAAGATATTGAAGAAAGTGTATCATCACACTAAAGCATACAAAAAAAACGAACGGTCATTTGAATAAAACTCAATGAAATCGAGGACAATTTTGGCGTCCTAAAAGTCTCTGCTCCCGGGGCGCCCTTCGATCTTCTCCCCTAAGCTAAGGTCAGTTCATATTTGAAATAGTCAAAATCTTTTCGGTGGGTGTTGCTATCGGCTATTGAGTTTAAGTGGCTTATTATGTTTCTGCATTAATTTTAATTTTTCATTTAATAAATACATAATAGAAATATTTCATTATCTTTTATAGTTAACTACGCCCAATCATTGAGATTTTCGTAATTTCCCTAACACGATTCTTCTTAAACTGCGCCCTTAATGCATGTTTAATGTGAATTATTGGTTGAAAACATGCGTAGATATTTACAAGAAAAACAAATTTTACAAGATATACAACAACAACTACAACGGGCATAAAATGCAGCAACGAAACACGCTCAAAAAAAAAAAAAAAAACAAGAAAAATTGCTTTAAATTCACAGCTGGCATCCCAATGAACGATGAACAGATGCTGTCGTTTTTCCAATAACCATGCATGTCAATAGCCTCAACATTACTACGAGTATCACCACAGCCAACAAAGTGTGTACCACCCTCATGACTGTATGTTCTAAGTAGGTTGGTTGGTTTTGGTCCGGCTGGTCAGTCTTTTTGTCATCTGTTTTCAGTTTTTGAAAATACATTTATTATGGTTATTTAAGGTTATTGAGAGTAGATAACGTAATGGTAATGGCACACGCCCTCAAGTGGTGTGCGTATGCATGTGTGCGTGAGCGTGTGTTTGTAATTTAGCATATATTTTGGGCCTCCAAGCATGTTTTGTGCCATAATTTTCCTTTCATTTGAATTTCGGTGGCTCATAATTTTATCTCTAGAAACAAGTTTAATTTATGGTTAAGCATGAAAATTTTAAAACAATTTTATTAAAACAACAAGAGCTATGATGGGTTACAGTCACTGTGAAATGTATTGGGAAAATAACGTTTTGCTATGTAATATAGATTTTCAATTGAAGTCAAACCATTTTAAGATGGATTGTGATATAATTAAAAACACAATATATTTATTGAAAACAAAAATTGCTATGTACAAGTGATTTTAAGAAGGCTTGGAAGTTTTTCAAATATATTTCAATTCACTTAAAACACTTTACATATGAAGACACCTCGTCAATCGGCACTCTAAGCTTTGGTTGTGCTCATTAAACTCATCTCCCAAACATAAGACGACGCTGGCCTATACAAAACTCTAAAACATTCTCGTGCTATCCTGTGATCTACCGTTTTTTCTTTTGGCAGTTCTGAACTTGTTTAATACCTCGTTTATATACTCGAATAGCACTTTATGATTACCATTTTACACGTACGGTAAAGTTCTTTCTTTTTAGAAGATCTTAAATTGGTTGTATATTCATTTTAGTCAGGGTTTTTATATATGAACGTGCGAATACGTCCACATGTGGTATAAGTTTACTTAAAGAGACTATCTCATAGATTTATTAAACTTAACTTTTCCCACGAGGAGTTTAATACTAAGAATGATTATGATCTCAAAAGTTGGAGGACGCATTTAGTTTCGGAGTTATATACATCGGAAGTCTTGCATAAAAAGTTTTTTTTTCAACTAATGATCAACCCAACCCCGCTGCGTATTAGAAAATGTTTTCAGGTTTTGACTACCAATTCTTGTGTGCTTAACACTACAGCGAAATATTATGCAGACATTTGTGAAAAATATCTTTAGGATGTGTCGCACTTCACATTTTTATTAGATTAAGCGGGAGCGATTAGATCATATTTTTCAAAATGGAGGCTAGAAGAACGACTTACAAGAAGTTGGTAGTTCTTTGCAATCTAAAAAATTATTTGGACGATATCCAGTCGTATACCAGCAGTGAAATATGTAAGCAAATTACTTTTAAAACGAAAAAGCCTATTCATTTCAAGATGGAATTGTCCATGAAATCTATGAATACTAAAAACCACTTTTATTTCATTATTCCATTTGTCTACCTTCTCACTAAACTTTCTCCTTTTCTTAAAACCAAAACGGTGCATTGCAATTATAGGGGCATCACCTGAGTATTGGCATATTCTTTAAAAAAAGTATATGAATCTGCTCTTCACAGATATAAGCTAAGCTTTGCGTTTTGAAAATTGTATGTTTCAAATTTGCTTGAGCAACGAAATAAACTCATTGTGTTTGTGGTGGTGAATTCAAAAGAAAAAAATATTCAGGGCTATTCTGATTCCGATTTGGTTCGGAAGTGGAATTTAAATCCAAAGTTGAATGTCAATAGCTGAATTTAATGATCGGAACTTGCTATGAAATTTTTTTTTAACTTCGAATCTATTATTCGAAGCCATTATATCTCTGATAATATGACGGATTCCCCTTTTTTTGTATGATCCTGAAATAAGCTTCGCATTTCAATTCCGTGTCCGAAGATAATTCGAAACGGTATCACTGCCTCACTGATCGATGGATTTTCTCGGTTTCGATATTCCCGTGAGTATAGTTAGATTTCTGAAATTTGCCCAAATTTAAATTTATTGTGTCGTGGCTGTTAAATTCTTGCCACACTTATGTACCTATGGAGTTCCTTGACAAATTTTCCATATGCGGCTTTTTTTCGCAAAAGAAACACTATAAGCTTGATGAGCGTTTATTATTTAAATTTAATTTACTTGTGCTAAAGCAATAAATTGTCCGCCCACAATATTTCGTAGCATTTGTTTTTACTTTCTATTTATGTAAGTGAACCAAAGTATAAAATTTACTTACAGACTTAGCTCTCGTCTTAAAAATATATTTGTTATGTTTATTTTCTATCCAACAGCTGAAATCAAAATGTCAAAATATTGTTACGCGACGTTAAATTCTATTCTAAATGGAATTTCACGCTACGGCACGTCACGACTACGTTTTGAGTAATCACTTACACTCATTGCCACATCAGAGATTTTTGCTTGACAGTTGGCAGCATTACATCACATTACATCGCATATCATCAGAAAGTAAAGCGAAAGAGTAAAAAGCAAATGTTAAAGATCCAACTCCGACTGAAACGTTTGCATTTAGCAACAAGCCGTGGATAATACAAATGCCAAAATATTCATTGTAAGTAAATTAAATTCGCCAATCTCACCAATTTCTCCATATAGCCCAAGAGCCGGCTGTAGAAAAGTCGAGTGTATAAGATTACACCATGGGACCTAGGCCAAGTGATAGAGCTTGATGAGCCTAAATAGAATATATAGGGTTACCTTGCCAAAGCGTGTCCCGATGGCCGAAAAAACCCGTTTTTTGGGCCAATTTTTCTTAATAAAAAGTGTATAATATTACAGCATGAAATTGGTGTCAAATGATAATTTTTAGGTACTTAACCTCAAATATTTCAGAATTCTGATGTGATGGGTTATTTTTGAGGCCAAATTCGGATTCAGCGCAAAAAATTTCTTCGGATAACTATCTTTAAAAGATATATGTAGATTTCCACCAAAATTTTAATTGTTCCGCCTTGAATATTAATTCAGAATAGTCTTAACTTTAAGAAAAACCATGTTTGAAGAGTCTGCTTCAAAAAAAAAAATAAAAAAAAAAATCGAAGCCATGGTCGAGCTAAGATGGCAAATTCGATTTTTTTTTTTATTTTTTTTTTGGAGCAGACTCTTCAAACATGTTTTTTCTTGAAGTTAAGGCTATTTTGAATTAATATTCAAGGAGAAACAATTAAAATTCAAAGGGAGACATAGTTAAAATTGCATTAAAGTTAAAAAAAACATGAAATGTTACATATAAAGTTAAATAAAAAATAGCTATCTGAATTTTAATTGAACAACCTTGAATATTAATTCAAGACAGCCTTAGCTTCAAGAAAAACTATGGCTGAAAGATGTACTCCAAAAAAAAAAAAATATAAAAAAACGAGGCCAGCAAAAATTCCTTTTTTTGGTGGAAATGTACATATTACCTGAATTTATTTCATTTGAGCATGAGTTTTGGCCTGTTTTCGGGGGTTTTTCATTTTTCTATTACCAAGATACCCAGCCACTGTATAGCAAAATAACCGTCACTATCGGGTTCAATAGATTAGAAAATATAGGAATCAATACCAACAGCCCGTATATAAAATGAATGAAATTAATTCATAAATCGGACAGCCGCTCTTAACATTTGAACCATGAGGAGTGCTCTCAACGAGGTGTAGAAAGTGCAATATTATGTATTTCGCACACAATGCGCCATCTGTCATTAGTCCATTGAAATGTTACAAAATTTTGGCTGAACCTTGCATTTTGTATAGGACAAGATTTTTTTTTTGTGTTGTGTAGAGGGGATCAGTGTGAGTATACGTCTCAGTTTTCGGGATTGAAAGCCCCCCCATTTGGACGCCATTTTAAAAAATGGGTGTATATAATTTTTCCACGATATCTTAACAGCCGTATGTCTCACACAATTTTTTTAAGACTTTTTGAGTAGAAAATTGTATTTTCTACAATATTGATTGACATACTTTTCATCGTAAAATTGAAAATGAAAAAGTTATAGTTAAAAAACGACTAAAATTTTCGGGTAAAATATCATTTAAGGACTATAACTTTTTTTCTATTGATTTAATTAAAAATATACTTCAGACGGTTTTTGTAGACCATTTTATTCCAAACAATTTCCCATACTCATTTTTTAAATTTATTTTTATTGAGAAGCGTTAGAGTGGTTCGAAGGGATCAAACCAAGAGGTGACTTGTACGTTTTGGTGATTCAGACACAAAGAAAGTTTATAAAAATCGTTCTTCTTTTAGTATATTGTTCTATATGTCCTCCGAAATTAGTATGCCTTTTTTCAGAACTTTAAGTACATTCTAGAGGTCGCTTAATCCGCCACAAGCATTCAAGACTATTGAATACGTAGTTGTGGGTGTTAAAGATGATTAACGGCCAGAGACTTATTTCATTATCTCCATAGACGTGGTCTTTGAGCCGCTGATTACGAAAGCCAAGGTCCCAAAATTCTAAGTTACTTGCAACACCCACAAAAATACAAGAAAAAACCCTATTAAAGGTATTTTTCACGATAATTTCAAAAATAATAAAAGCACATCCAACGAAATTTGCCTTTTTTAATAGTAATTTGTACATGTGGTTCGTTTATGTAAAATTGTATAATAAGAGATAGTTCGAGAGGGCAGGGCCAGCCTTAGGTAGTGCGAGGCCCATGCAACCAGTAGGTGCGAGGCCTCTTACAATCAGTACACATAATAAAAGCCTCTCCCTTAACTCCGCTTTTATTTTTTCTTTTTTATACAACGGCATTAGCTTTGTTCTTCACCTTCAGCAATTGCATAAATTTTATGCACTGAAAACAAAAAAAAAAAAAAACGCAGACCTTAGCGCCTACAACGCTATAAAAACATTTCAGAAGCTTTTTATCGGCGCTTTTCGGAAAAAAAAATGTGACCCGCAGAACTCAGTGCAATCGAATTAATTTGGCGCTCCTAAGGCCGGCTCTGGGAAAAGTTCCTCCCTCCTTTATTCATTCCCCCAAATTGAAGTAGATTTTGATATATGAGTTAATTTCTTACCATATTCATTTTTGTTTGGTGAAGTATTTCTAAGAATATTGAAGAATTTGTGCCAAACGTTTCGGATGGTGAACGCCCACCTAAATCAAAATAAAATACAACTAAAGGTAGGGGGTAGATTGACCCTCTTAAGGTGAAAATTATTTATTTTTACCTTACAATCAATATCCATTCAATAAAATTTGAAGTAAAAAGTAGAAAGACAAATTTTTGTTAATTTGTTTTATTGTAAGTTTCTATAGGAGTAAGTTTAAACTTCTCCTAGAGCCGGCCTCAGGAGCGCCAAATTAATTCGAATGCAGTGGGTTTCGCGAGAATCATATCTTCCGAAAAGCGCCGATAAAAGCTTCTAAACTGTTTTTATATCGTTGTAGGCGCTAAGGTCTGCGTTTTTTTTTTTTTGTTTTCAGTGCATTAAATGTATGCAATTACATTTATGCAATTGCTGAAGGTGAAGAACAAAGCTAATTATGTTGTATAAAAAAGAAAAAATAAAAGCGGAGTTAAGGGAGAGGCTTTTATTATGTGTACTGATTGTAAGAGGCCTCGCACCTACTGGTTGCATGGGCCTCGCACTACCTAAGGCTGGCCCTGCCCTCTCGAACTATCTCTTATTATACAATTTTACATAAACGAACCACATGTACAAATTACTATTAAAAAAGGCAAATTTCGTTGGATGTGCTTTTATTATTTTTGAAATTATTGTGAAAAATACCTTTAATAGGGTTTTTTTTTGTATTTTTGTGGGTGTTGCAAGTAACTTAGAATTTTGGGACCTTGGTTTTCGTAATCAGCGGCTCAAAGACCACGTCTATGGAGATAATGAAATAAGTCTCTGGCCGTTAATCATCTTTAACACCCACAACTACGTATTCAATAGTCTTGAATGCTTGTGGCGGATTAAGCGACCTCTAGAATGTACTTAAAGTTCTGAAAAAAGGCATACTAATTTCGGAGGACATATAGATCAATATACTAAAAGAAGAACGATTTTTATAAACTTTCTTTGTGTCTGAATCACTATAACGTACAAGTCCCCTCTAAGTTTGATCCCTTCGAACCACTCTAACGCTTCTCAATAAAAATAAATTTAAAAAATGAGTATGGGAAATTGTTTGGAATAAAATTGTCTACAAAAACCGTCTGAAGTATATTTTTAATTAAATCAATAGAAAAAAAGTTATAGTCCTTAAATGATATTTTACCCGAAAATTTTAGTCGTTTTTTAACTATAACTTTTTCATTTTCAATTTTACGATGAAAAGTATGTCAATCAATATTGTAGAAAATACAATTTTCTACTCAAAAAGTCTTAAAAAAATTGTGTGAGACATTCAGCTGTCAAGATATCGTGGAAAAATTATATACACCCATTTTTTAAAATGGCGGCCAAATGGGGGGCTTCCAATCCCGAAAACTTAGACTTATACTCACACTGATCCCCTCCACACAACACAAAAAAAAAATCTTGTCCTATACAAAATGCAAGGTCAATGTAACATTTCAATGGACTACATCTATTTTTGACATTTCTTGTTTGTGCCATAGCTTTGTTGAACCGTCGGTTCAGTTTTTCCTTTTACTTTTATGAAAAGTTCGCATACAATATATATTTCTTTTATTTCTTTTATTTGTGTTTGTCATTACCGTTGTGCAAATCAAAATTCTTGCTTTCATTCTATTTTCATCATTCTTTCCTATCCTCATACTCCAATTCCTTTAATGAGATCAATTAATCCTTCGAAACATAGTTTTCCCACGAAATACTTATAACCTCCGCAATGAAAAAATTGTCAGTGTGTACTGTTAAGTATATAGGTACATAAGTTCAATGATATATAAAGCAAGTGAGAAAATTAATGCAGAAGAAGACCCAGAATATCATATAGCAGAGTGATAGAAAGTGGTACGTCAAAAATATAAAACAACGTGCAAAAGATTGAATTACGAGTGCATAGCTATAGAAATTTTGTTTAGGCCTATCGTTTCGAACGGCGTTATGGGACAAAAGTAAAAGTAATTGATGACTCAATGTCACTGACCTTCTATATCTAATACTTCATGTCATATTTAAAAAGTATGAATAAATGTACACTGAAACAGTTATAACTATATCGTGCCAATAAAAAACAATACACCTAATTTAAATTCAGATTATACTTAAATCATCCAAACCGTCAGTCCCTTGGCATCTACCCATAACAAGATTATACAAAGAGATATTTTATTTTATAAGACTTTAATTTTTCCTGAGAAACTTTTTTTAAGTGATTACTTCTTTTAAATTTTTTTAATTGATCATCACAAACGTTTTATAGAATCACGAATGTTTTGCAATACAAAATTAGCAGCGAATTTAACACTTGTATACATCAGTGATGGCATTTTCGGTATATTTGTACTTTTTTCGATGCATTTGCGTCCTAAAAAATTGTTGACAGTACATTCGACAAGTTTTCAGTACATTCGGCATCATTTTTAGTACGTTTGGCGAATTTCCAGTACATTTTCGGTACATTTGGACAATTTATTATAATAATCTTTTTTTTGTAGTATGGTACACAAATGGAAAATGGGCAAGATTTTTTTGAAAAAATGAAAATAAATAATAACAATGTGTAGATTTTGTAATATTAAATATGAAATATATTGTAACGAAATTTGGTTTATGCTAGAAAACTCTTGAAATAATTACCAACAAAAGAAACTAAACGATACTAGCACCATCTAGCGGCAAAATAATAAACCGAACAGACGCTGCAGTACAAAGTCGACAACCGAGAGAAATTATCGCCGTCGTACAACGCCATCTAGCATAATAGCAACATTCTGGATAATTGTGAGCTCAACGTCAGTGCGTCATGCTGGTGGATTGTGGATGGTGGTAGAATGCACGCTACAAAGTAGCACTGGTAGGTTGTAGATAATGGTAGAATATACGCCATCTGGCAGGTAGTAGATTATTCCAGAAAGTGATGCCTGTAGTATAAAAGGGTGTCATTTGAGTTTTCGGACACAGTTGTATTTAAACAGTGAAGCAATAAAGTGAATACAGTGTGATCCGTAGTAAAGTAAAACAGTTTTCTATACAGTGTTAAATTAATGTTAGAATTTGAATGTTAATGAGATAAACAATTGTACCGTGTAAAAACTAATTATTGTGATTTAAATAAACCATTTTATAACTAAATAAGTTTGTGTGATTTTAATTTTTACACAATCCCAGTGATCGAACTCAGAAAAGTGTGAGAGGTCGAAATTATCGTCAAAGAGACAGGAAATTTCGTAACAATATATATATGTATATATCTTTTTACTAGGGTTTTTGCGACGACTAAAGTGAAGACCATTTTGCTTTCTGTAATTTTTTCGTATATATAAGTAAAATTGGGTGTTCAAGACAAAAAAGTACATTCGGCCTCTTAAAAGTACATTTGAAGTCTCGATTCAGTATATTTTCACAAATCCCAAATGCCATCACTGGTATACATATCTCATGTAACACGTAATGTTAATTAACGCATTAAATGCTACGAAACGGGAAAAATTCGGTAGGAAAGAAAATTTGTCAGTGGAATCGCTGATAGTTGCTTAAATTATATTAAAAATATATAAGAATGTTTCAGTAAAAACACACAAAGTCCAAGGTTTGTGTACTATGAATCTTAGTAGACTTTGCATGCTAAAATTATTATCTTTTCAAAGCCTCATTTATTTTCTTTGAACTTTTTTCATTTACTTTTTCCCACTACTGTTGTTCTCTAGAATTTCAACACTGGGCATGTAAATAATTTCAGTTTCATTTACACATACATGTTTTCAATGACAAATAAATATGGACCAATGTAGAAACCCATAGATATGAGAAAACCCAGCACGCATTTTCAATCGCGGAAGAGGCATATTAACCACCGTGGCAATTATTTCGACTGCGCGAGTTGTGTTTTTGTGTTTCTCAGATTCTCGAACTTTAAACTTTTTTTTACTTTATTTATATATCGTGACGGTGCTGCATGAGCTCTGCTAATTTTGCTGACTCTTAAATGCACAGAGTTAGTAGCTATACATTTTGTATATACTACCCTGTGAATTTCTGATACAGCACAATTTTCTTCCAAGCCATTGGCTTTGGCCTTAAATTTGACAATAATTCAATATAAATTATTTTTAATAATGGCGTATAAAAATTTTCGAAACAAAAAGTCTCAAATTCTCAAAGGGGATCAAATTCATGTCTTCTTCAAATGGCTGTAACTTTGCGAGGATACATCGCAGATTACCAATTGAAAGCTCATTTTATATAGAAAGAGCGGTACTAAACGATGTTATTATTAAAAATTAGCTGAAAGTAGTAGTATCACAGATGGCTGGCAAGGTTGAAACATTTTTTTTGGAAAAAAAATTCTCCTCACCTCAAATATCTCTAAGCGCGCATTAAACTCATATCGCTCACTTACTTCAAGACTGGCATAACTCATAAAACATAAAGTGGGAGAAAAACGCATTTAAAGTTTTCAATAAGTTGCTTTTTATATGAAGATAATGAAAAATATGAATACATAAACTCTTCTCACAATGCGAGTTTATAAGATACTTTTCTGATTTTTTCACACAAAATAAAACATGAAATGACAGATATTTCTGCATCATTTGATATGATCTCTTTTTTTAATTAGCTTTGTTTTTTCTCATAAAAAGCGCTATAAGTCTGCCAATTTTCAACCATTTTGATTTTTTTTTAAATATTTAACAAAGAATAAGAAGTTCTATAAGAATCAAAAGACAAAAGTTAATTATTTTGATTTGGATGGAAATGCCGCTTTTTTGAAACAATTTTCAGCCTAAAATGGGTAAACATTAAAATGGCCATAGCTTCATAAAAATTTTTTTTTAATCAAATCGGAGAAATATGGGTCCCCTGACATCCTTTTAAAAACAACTTATTTAATCGGCAACCAATTCCGTAACATGAAATAATCCGCGTGCATGGTTTGAGATGGATTTGGTCCTTAGTCCTTAGTTACATATATGTACTATATATTAATAATATTTTCCAGGATTAAAATGAACAATATTTCCAAGTCTAACAATATTTTCAAAGTCAAATATTTTTATTTCAGCTTCATCAATTAATTTTAGAAAATCGAGCTTATGATTTCTATTCAAATTGCATTGGTGCGTTACTAAAAGCGCACAGTCTCTCCAGAAAAAAACTATCGCTTGGCTATAGATGACTTCCGTGATGAAAAATGTTTTCTGGGACTTGTAACGTCCATCTCCTTGTACGTGTGTGTGTGAAATTTATCACTTTCTGGTTTTACTTTCTTTGAATTCCTGTATCGCTACCTGCGTGAAATGTTATACGAAAATAGAAAATAATAAATTTCATCTGACTTGTCTCAGGTTTTCCTACGTTTCACTATTGCTAGCCACTTTTTTTGTCGTTATCCTTTTGTCAGAAGTTTATTGACTTTTTGTTCTTTTGATTTTATATTTGTTGTTGTTGTTATTAATATAGTAATATAGTTTTGCTGTAAGGATAGGTACATATATTCTGCATCAATTATTGAGCTGATTGATAAAGAATGTCATGTGCGTGTATCCGCAAAATTAATGAATCCTTTATAAATGAGTAGATAATTTATTTTATTTTTCGGTATTGTTAGGTGAATGGTGTGCCTTCCTATAAAGAATATCAATTCTTAGATGATAATATACAAAATTAAGTTACTGATTTTTTTTTTTTATTAAAGTAAAACTATGCAATAACATGAAAATTAAGCTGAAAAAATCAAAAAAAAAAAAATATTGAAAATTAAAGAAAAATTGTCTTTAATCAGAAGTATAATTAAGCCAAATGTGAACGAACATTTTTTTCATTGTCCGCTTCACATAAAGTGCCTCAGAAACGTTGATGTTATGTGTAGTCTTGAGCACATCGAGACGGTTGGAGGTGGTTTTTTCCAGCAAGGGAAATAATACAGTTTGCTAAATAAAATCCATTTTGATTCCATATGAAAACGAATACTTTTGTGAGTTTACAAGTGCGACGCTAAATGATTTCTTTGATTTATCTCGATATCGCAATTTTTTTTTTGTAATGCCTTGTATAAACATCATATAAAACATCAAATCAAATAACCATCAGTGGTTATTGCGAGTTACAACTCGCAACAAATATGTTTGTGAGTAAGTGTATGTACGAGTAAAATGGTCAAAAGAAATGCAAGCAACTGACATATCTGGCAACTGTGGTTGCAGCTATGTTGTTCCGCAGAACAATTTTTGGATTAATCACATTCGTTCTATGGTTCTTTTCTTAGTCTTTGGTACTTTAAAGTTAAGTCAAATGATGCAGAGTGCTTTCATTAATATTGTTCTAGTCTTATTTCAATTTATCGAAAAAGTGCTACAAAGCTTAGGTTCAGCAGAGCAGTATAATAAGCTAAGTGAAATGCTTATGTTTGTTCTATCTACATCCCAAATGAGTTGCGATTGTTCTCTAGTTTTATATAAATAACAACACAAATAAATAAATTTACTTAAAATATCATCGCTTATTAGATAGGATTAGGAAAAGTAGTAGGCTACTAGAAAAATTCAATAAAACAGACAATATTTATTGTTGTTGTCATGTGTCTTCCATACGACCACAAAACCACAATATCCAAAACTGGGTCACGTGTCAATAACACTTTTTCGCACAATCACTAACACATGCATGTACCTACCCATACATACATAAACTCAAATAACAATACACAGCAGGCAACGTCAAAGGAACACAGCACAAAAATTGAAGATTTATTCAGCATTTGACTCAACAACGAACAACATACAGTGAAAGCAGTTTATAAAAGTAATGAGTAAAATATATTGGATTAAAATTGAGTATTTATATATTTAAAATTATCTTAAAGTTGATTTATTTATATGTATTATACTACGCCTTTGCGAGTCCGGAGCGACAATCCATTTCATTCTTTGGCGTAAAATCAAAAGAGATGTTTGCACATGTGATACGCGTATTCTATTGCCCATACATACAATCAATAGTGATATTTATTTTTACAAACTCTGTCATCGTTTTGACAGCCTTCGAAAATATATGATATTCAAAGATTTATTCTATTATGGTAATGAGCAAACTCCTTGCGTTGATTTAATATTAGTTTTTGCGTGACAGTTTAAGGGGCTGTACCAGTGTAATCCATGAAAAATTAAGCGCTTTTCGCAAATTTTTTTAAAAGAAAGTACTCGATAGAATGTTTTGAAAATTTTTTGACATAATAAAGTATATTTTCAGCTATACTTTAAGATTTTTTTTTACAAAAATATTGAAAAAACGGAGTTATGTGCTATCTTCGGAGATGCCAAAAAAAAAAGTTCCCCAACTGCTGACTTGATTCCAGCCGAATGAGTAGTTGAAACAAAAAAATTCATAAAGGTTATTAAAGTTGGAGGTATTTTCTATACAATGACCTACGATTTTTGAAAAATATCAAAAATTAACAAAATGACGTAGTTCTGAAAAAAAAACTCGTTGTTTGGGGTAAAAAATTATCGTTTTTTTAATGCCAAATTGACAATTTTTAACCAAACAAAAAGATCGTATGTCATTGTATAGTTAAAGTATTCAAAAATACTCAGTTTTAATTTGAAGTTGATTGGTCAATTTCCCTTTGAGTTATGATGTCAGCAATTTTGAAACATGCGTTTAAATTTTCAACCATCGATTTTATACCTGCGAGCGATCGCTCCTTAGAACGCTGCCATTCAAAAACTATTTAGTATACGACCTTGTTGATTTCACAAAAAAAAAATAAATTTTTTGAAAGTGGCACACTGTTATAGCTCCTTAACCACGCAAACCGTAAGTGGTTTATAGAGATTTTATGTTGACGAAATAGCACGAATTATATTTCGCGTTCAGGACACCATTTGATGATGATTACCGAGCCAATTATCAACTAAATTCTTGAAATCGTGTTTGCCAATGCAAATGCAGTGTGATGATAGGAGTGATTTTTGAGATGGTTAAAATCTAGTTTCTTTCTTGTTCATCATAAATGATGGAACATTTGTTTGAGCTAGCAGTCATATTCGAAAAATGCAACGAAAATATAATTAGTCAGAGAAGTTACGGACACTGTTTCTGATTTTTTGAGTTTAGAGAAATTTTTCTTTTTAAAGGTGTTATGAAATTGGGATATCGAGCAAAAAAGAGACGTTGTTGGAAATAATTAAAAAATTTTTTCAATAAAAAGGTTTTTCTACACAAAGTATCGTATCATTGTTGCCCTAAATTTTGAGAATATAATGGGTTTTCTGGCTTACCTAATCTTTTAAAAATTTTTAAAAGTTTAATTCGGTACGTTTCTACAGCCCCTAGAAAATTGAAATGATACTCTACGGTACAGCTAATTGTAAGCACGTCTGGGGCCAAACTGGACACAATATTGTCCGGGGCAACTATCATTAATTGGTAGTCTATTGATGGAAATAAGAACAAGTTCATCTCTTAATTTTTGTTTTGCACGTGCATAAAAACGTACCCACTATGCGATGGCTACCCACTGTTACTCACTGTAGTTTTTGCTCTAGCTATATCTGCCTAAAACTGCACGCATTGTATTTGTTTTCAATGATAAAATATTTGCTACTCATATGTTCATGTCCAAAATTCATTATTTTATGTGGCACCACACTCAAAGGCTTGAGTTTACCATTTGTGTCATACTGTCAAATTTAGTTAGTAATAATTTTGACTTGCTATCATAAAAAATTATACCTACATACACACATACAAACACGTACACAAAGGCCAAAAACTATCTAACAGGAATTGCTTTCAACAGAAGGATTCTGTTCCATATTTGACATAAAAAATGTAAGTACAAAACTGTATTGTTTCTTTTGTATCTTTTTAAAATTCTGTTGAATGTATGGCTGTAGTTAAGTAGATTTCGATTCGATCTGAAATTACCACTTCTTTTTTTGTTGCTGGTCTTTTGATATAATCTGGTCACTGTAGTCAACGATTCCAGCTAGGTATTTTCAAATGGCTTCAGTAGAAGCCATAAAGGTGATTCACTAACACACACATATGTCGGCTAACTTGCATGTGAAAAATGAACTCAACAGATTTATTGAATGAAATATTGCTCATACTCTGAAGTTACAACCGACTAAGAGTGTATGTACACTACTAAAGCGAAAATTGTTTAAAACATTTTTTTGTAACATACTTAATCCTTAAATATTTTCAATATTTTTCCGCTTCTGTTGTCAGACTTTGGACACGACAACTAAAGAAAAATTGATGTTTTCGTATTAAATAGTTATATTTTACTATAAAAGTCACCTATAGGAAATCTAGTATTAATTTGATTTGGTATTAAAACTATACTCTCAGAAAAAGTTACTACATTAAATATAGGAAAAAAAAATCACACGCAAGACTCTATGCGGCAAGAGTTTATCAAGAGTCTTAAAACCCAGGAAAAAGATTCACTTACATTTTTTTTTTGTAATTTTTTATATAAAATTATCTAATAATTGAAAATAACTACAATTAAACTTAACTTAAAAGAGTCCAGCAACATTGATACCGTTGTTTGCGTCTAATGAGAAAAATTCATATACTATATACAATGTCGTATATGTACGACGTATGTAGGTAATGAAAAGTAATATCGAATCACGGGCATGAAAATATATGAAATTCAAAAAATACCATTTAAGTGAGCAAACAATTCTGAAAAACCGTTAGAACTATAATATTCCAGTTTCATATCGACATTTGTTCAAAAAAATTTTATTTTCATTCAGATCTTTTTCAGGACAAATCTGATAAGGAATTATGGATGTTTCTCGTAAAGGTACTTTATGAGTTTAAAATCCATAAATTTTTTTTTTTTTTTGTAAATTCTTTTATTGTCAGAATGGCTGCAAAGGTTTTGATGAAACTCGGGAAGATGGTGTATGAACAATAACATAAGAAAATGAGATGATAAATACACGAAGATTCAAGTCTCTCGAGATATTAGGCATTTAAATTTAAATAATTGAGCAATGCCACTCCTTAGGATAAAAAATTTTATAAAAAAGTAAATTATTAAATTTTATTACTTATTTCTTAACGCACAATCTCTCTGAGTATATGCAACAAAATAAATGACATAGAAAATAATTTTGACATTATAGAAACTTTACGATTATTCAGCATTAATAGTTAGAAAGTTGTCAGCGTTGTTTTAAAAAAGGAAATACCAGGCCAAAGTAATTGTATCAAAGTTTATTTTCTATATAATTTTATATAAAATGAGGTTTTTAAAACTCAAAAAATGTTGCAAATTTGAATATAATGTTTTAAATTTATATATTTAAAAATATCTATCTGCAAAGGTTGAAAATGTAACGAAATAGAAAGATATATGCAGCTAGCAATCAAGGAAAAAAACAGATTTTGTAAATATTGAGGTAAATTTTCATTTCATTTCATAACCATCTTTTAAAACCATTTACGTCTTCTAATCAATGGTAAACCTGAGAAATTGAGGACATTTTATTTCAGGAGGGGGAGAGTTTTTCACTTTCACTTGTATGGGTATGTTATTCCATCTATTTAAAGCCAGTCAAGCAATATTGAAATAAATTTCATTTATTTATTCAATTAGAGTAACAAATATTAATTTTTGCACACAACTTCACTAACTCACTTCATAAATAAGTCCTTTAACAATAGCGAACAATTGAAAGTTAATCCAAACTGAAAATGACAAAATAGAAAGTTCTTTGTTTTTCAAAAAACGAAAATAATAAATGCAAGCCAACAAAGTTTAAATGGGAAAAAAATGAAAATAGAACAAACATTTGTTGCGGGTCAAAACTCAACATATAATAAAGCATTCTTTGGCAATGCACATAATCGCACGCAAACACATGCACAATTTCTGTACAATTTAGGTATGAACACACCCAGCAAATACTTTTAATCGTAGAGTATTTCAATCACCGATTTCGATGGCACGCAAGCTCAATTTCTTATTCCAATTGATAGGGAGAAATTGTTCGAAGCCAGAGATTTGCCGAAGCGTTTTGCATATGAGTCATAAGGAAGATTTGAAACAATTACAATTCAAGTCATACCAAAAATTATTGTTACTGCAATTGCTGTTTCATTTTGACCACGTAACTCAAGTGGGATATTAAGTATTTACTTCTTTTTTGTGACATTGTCACGGCGCAATTTCATGTTAAAGCCGGAGGCCTGGTAGGAATTAAAAATTTTTTAAATTGCCAGATATTGGACGATTTTTGTGACCTCAAAGTTATGTCGAGCAAGCAAAAAAAAATGTCATCAAGTTCTCAACTTGGCAACCCTGAATATAACTCCACTAAAAGAGCTATGCGCTTATAGACTATTAGATGAAATCAAATTGTAGAGAAGAGACGTCAATTATTGATATGGATGATTCAGAATCAATTATTTTGATACACAAAAGCTGTTGTTTATCCTCCTGAAGTGTGTTGAGTGGTTCACTTATTAATTGCCTTAAGATTAATTAATAGTTCTTCATTATTGATGTGTAAAATTTAAAGCTCTTCCAAATGTTTACTGGGCATGCTCGCATGCTGTGACACACAGACCCGCATCAATAAATTGACAGAAACGAAAATAGAAAACAAAAAAGAAGCAATAGAAAAGCAGAAAAAAATATTTCATCACATTTTATCCTTGGAGATTATTTCTGTTGAAATATATCCTATTTTTCTTTACTTTTTATTTATATTTGTAATATTTTGTAATTTTACTATCAAATGAATGAAAAGTGCGCAAGTTTTTCTTTTTGAATCTATAAACATAAATGCGATTGATACATATGTATGTATGTATGTATGTGGCTGAGTGCATTTGAAAAAAAAAACACACACACACAATAGGAGCAGCTCTTTTGAGCTTTGTGTGAAAAATGTCAATTGCCAGAGAATAAAATGGAAAAAAATTGAGAGTTCATAGAATTCAATTTCTGAAAAACAGGATAACACAGAACTTCGCGTTGTACCCAGAGTCGTTGTAATACGTTTTGTAGCCCGGGTCAGTATAAATCTTTTCTCATGAATATATTCTCAGATTCTACATACATATTTACTATGTTGACCAAAAATAATCAAGGTATTGATTTCATAGAGCACTTTATCAAATACCTTCCATTACTTAGAAAAAATTTGGTCAAAAAAATTTAAGTTTATAGATTGAGCTGTGGCCGTCTTTTGGCCGCATTCTGCAGTAAACATAGTATTTGCCCAGTCATGGGCTCCAACTGATTTTTGTACAGATTTTCCGTATCATATAAATTGTGGTTTTATTTATTTAATATTTGCTCATACCACAGTTTCTAGTTCCAGTTATCAACAAATATATCATATTCTATAGCATAATATTAAAATATGTCCATCAATATATACATATATGCATTATCCTTCGAAAAATTTGGAATTTTTTTGTTGAAAGCTATAACTAGAAACTGTGTTGTGAGCAATTATCTATCAAAATCATGTTAGCGAACAAAAACGAATGTTATATGACACAAAATCTGTAGGAGCCCGTAACTAGGCATGTTTGGTGTCAATTCTGACTTTTTTTTTCTGACCAAGCTCTGAGGAATTCGTATTACCATATAATGAAAGGTTCTTAATCAAATGGCCTGTCTAACGTACATACCTGTAGTCTCTTACTTATGCAAAATGTGCAAAAGCATAGCTTTATGGTTAATGAAATTTTCATTAGCTTTTTACAAAAATTTTAAAATGCTTCAGGATTTGTTTTGTAATATATGGCTAAGCGTAATCGAAACTTATTATAAACTGAATACAAAGTCTAAAGATTCACGAAATTCAAGTTCAATTCAAGAAACATCATTCCTGGAAGTATAAAAGCTTACAGGGTTGCACCGCAAGTCATGCTTTTGCTATCAGTTTGCATTACCATTACATACTCAAACATTGACAAAGTACACTTTGAGACAGAAAAAAGGAAACAAATATTACATTGGAAGTTACTTAAGAAATTAAACGCTATCTGATGCTCAGATTTATAACCTATGCTATTGAATGCCACTGCTGGGGTAGAAACAGACAAAACCTCACAACTCCTAAGCTACTGAACGGATTCCTGTTATAGAATTTCATTCTTTCAGTATAATTATGGAGCTTAGTACTGTCGTATAGAAGTTTAGATCATTTTTTCATAGGAAGTGCTCTAAAACTGCAGAATACTGTTTTTTTCCTGAGCTACATCATTATCACGCGCATTGAACTGATAGCCAACGATCTCGTTCACTGCGGACATTGTCTAGGGCTTAAAAACGACCCAGATTAGGTTTTGATTAAAAACTATCAAACTAAGGAGCATCAAGTAACTAGATAATATTAACACTTAACATACCAAATACAAAACTGCACGTGGCTTGGGCCCCCTAAGGTGGACACTCTTGCTACGCCACTTGTTTGCGAAATTACAAAATAAAAACTGTTTCAGCTACGCAAAAGTCCAGCATGTGATGGACAAATTCAGATTCCAGTTTTTTGTTTTTTTTTTTTTTTGCAAGAAGCCATCAAATTTTCAAACAGCTGTAACACGCACACATGCATTCACATGTACACATGTACATGTATACAGTTGTTGAATTGGCGATATTTGGGCAATATGTTGTAGTATTATCTAACTGAAAAACGATATAGTCATTTTCCAAGGTATGTAAATGACACAAGTTTTTCGAGGAATTGTAATGGAATTTGAAACAAAACCTTTAATTATTACAAGCTTTATCTGTGAAAAGGTGTGAAGGTTTCTATGGTAGACGTGGCATTAACAATAGAAAACTGTGCTTAAATTAATTGTATTAAGTTAGGATGTATGAACGTGGTTTTAACTTTTTATATCAGCCTAGTTTCCGCTAGTTTCATGGTGAAAACAACAAAAATGAAGAAATAAGAGTGTTGCATGACTAATACTTAATATCGAAAATGACCATCGTTTAATTTTCAAAATTCCTTATTTTTAGTCGACACCTACCAATAGTCTGACATTTTGTCATTTTTAGAATGCTTCATCTAAGGCTGCTACAAGAACTCGGTTAGAATCAGACTTGGGTATTTTTGGATTACATTTTTTTCAGTTACAATTACAAGTAATCATTCACTTGTAATTGAAAAAATTAATTGTAATTGAAGTTTTTTAATTACATTAATTTCAATTACATTTATTCTAAGACTACAATTACATACATGCAATTCTAATTACTTTTGTAAAGAATTGTTATCCATTACTTTTGCCAAGTAATTTGAAACGAAAATGTTATTGCTTACTCATTTTTCTGCATTACATTTAATTTAATTTGAAACAATATTTTTTTTTGAAGCTATAAAATTTTAAAAAATTCACAAAAAATATTTATGTTATTTTATATGATTTATATGGGAATGTAAAACAAGAACTCTCGTTTAACTGACTCATTGAGTCAATGACGTCGACCTCAGATTCCTCAAGCTATCGTAAAAAAGATTTGGTTTGTGGGCTCATATTATAACGTAGAGGCGCATACAAACAATAATATGTATTTATATGAATGTAATTCATATTTATATCTTGTAATTGATTACTTGAAATATTGGAAATTACAAATAAAAGTAATCCTTTACAAATTTCGTTCAATTACTTTGCTTTCTAATTACATATTTTGGATTACAGTAATTTAAGTCGAAAATATTTCAATTACAATTGTATAAGTAATTGAAAATACGTGTACTTTCAATTACATTAACATGTAATTGTAATTGAAACATTTCAATTACAAAGTAGTTGTAATTGCAAATGTTATTAATTACCAAATATAGTAATTGAAAATACGTGTACTTTCAATTACATTAACATGTAATTGTAATTGAAACATTTCAATTACAAAGTAGTTGTAATTGCAAATTTAATTAATTACCAAATGTAATTGATTACGTTTTATCACTTTGGGACATATTTACCTGAACAAGAAATCATCTTGCCGACTAATGGTTTCTGAATGTATTTTAAAAACAATTAATCAATTGCGGACTACTTTAGACAAATACTTAAGATTGCTTATTAAAGAGGGAAAAAGTTTACACTTACTCTACAAAACTTTTATTCAAAAATTTCTCCATGCCTAAAGTTACCATCAAATTTTACAAAAAACCATAAATGGAATAATTGAAAAACAAAACTATATCCTAAGTAAATATGTAAATGTTAAAAGTATCCCTGAGCTTAAATTATAAATATTGATAAATGTACGTTCTCCCTGTTAGCACGAATTAAGAAGAGAAAACTATTTAAGAGCCATAATAAACTGCAATGGAACAACCCTATAGAAATTCATTACTTTGCCCCTCACTTTTAAATGTATACTTAACATGTATAATCGAAAATTTATAACGATCCATGAAATTCAAAAAAGTTATGTTATTTTTTAGAGGCACTGCTGTTGTTTTTAGTGGCTTTTATTAATAAAACAACAGCAATAACTAGCAAACACATTGCTACTTTTGGGCATTTGTAACATAACAAAAAAAAGACAACAGAAAATTGAACCAAATGAGTATTAAAGCACCCATTGATATGATAACCTTTTTTAGTCGATTGCTAATTAGTAGCCAGAAGGATGAGCTAATTACTGATAATTGGTCAGTAAACATGAACACATAAACCTATACTCACATACCCAACATAATAGAACAAAAACAACAACAGCAACATAAATGAATGGAAATTACCTGAATGCAGCAAGACGAAGGGACACATAACAGCAGGAGTTCAGTTGTATGATTGAATGTGTTTGTTAACCCATTCTATACCACTACGTTATTTGGTGAAGTTCTTTTTAAGATAAAATCTCTATATGCATTAGCAATTCAAAAAAAATGTTTGTGGTTCAAAGGGGTATATTCTTTACAAAATGAAAGATGTTGAAGCTAATGATTGCCATAACAGAGTTTACTATGGCGTATTTGAAAGAAGTTGTTTTAGGGAAAATTGTGTGAGGTACCATTTTAATCAAACTTAGGCGTAAGTGTTTGCTTATTATTAAAAATGAGAATAATAAAATAATACAAATAAAATTTTATTTTTGGCTGAAGTTTCTAGGCTAAAAAAAAAATCACCCTTAGAAATAAAAAGAATTTCATGACATTTTATTATATTTGATTATATATGGTCATGGAAACAGCAAGGAAAAACTTCGCAAGCGATGGCTAAGCCAGTATTGTTGTCAAAGTATATAAAGGGTAATTCATTTAGAGGCACTTTTCCGATGATTCCACCAAAGCACAAAATGGCAGTTCTTGAACCTCTTTGGATTGATCTTCAGTCCAAAGACGGTAATTTTGCTTTTTGACGTATCCATTAAGCCAGAAATGGGCCTCATCGCTGAACAAAAGTTTGGTCAAAAATTTTGCACTGAAACGGTGACGTTTGGAAGATCGGCCACCTTCAATACAGGCAAACATTAACTGCAATTCGTTGTCTTAAGTTTTGAATATTTGACGCAATCTTTCGCCTGGTCATCACATAAATCTTATACTATCGCAACTAAAGCTTAACATCAAAATAATTTAAGTTGCCGACACACAATGTGTTAAAGCAAAAATTACCAATTCAATAGATTTCCTGTCATCATTACCACAACTTTTTTTTTCAATTTGAATTCAACATAGACCGTGCTTCGTTAAAATAAAAAAAGGACCATTTACAATTCTATTAAATTGCGTGTGTTTGCACATATGTTAGACAGGATACGCGGAAAGCAACGACGACGTGTCAGACTGTAATTCAATATTATTTTGCGCTCTTTATAAGTCACTTGGTCGTCGATGGTGGTGGTGTTGATCTTAACACACATTTTTTTCACTTATTCCACCCCCTGCTGCTGTTTGCTGCTTCTATAGTGGAAGCGATATTCAGGATATCAAGGTGTGATGTTTACTTATCTAGTGTTGGTACGAGATATGTTGAAAGGATAATGGCATGCAACGTAAACGAAGAACTACGTAATGTAGCATAACATTGTGGAGTGACGTGTGTCTACGTACGTTAAGTCTTGCTGTTGGTTATAGGTTTTTTTCCTTTTTTTGCTGTTTTTTTGTTTTTGTTGATGCATGACTTTGGTAATAAACAATGTGATGTTGAAATGTGTAACTGATATACGTTGTTAGGAAAACTAAGAAATAAGCTATTGAAATAAACTAAGGGGTAAGAAGTGGAAAAAAGGCTACACAATGCACACTATGGTATAATAGTGGTTTTATATGGAAAAAAGCTTATTGACAGTTCTTACGGGAAAGGATATTTATTCTGAAGTTGATTTAATGCACTCTTGCCTGTCAAGAACATATAATGTGCGTACAATTCTGTAAATAAATACAATGAGGATGTTAGGAAATTTTCTTTTGTAGTTATGAGACGTTTGCATTAATGCATGGATGTTTCCTACACTAGTAAAACAAAATTGTTGCGGTATGGCTATTTTGTCAGTCAACTCGAATAAAAATGTTTTTGTTACATACCGCATTACATATAGCAATGTCCCTGTGAATGTTCTTCTGATAATTACGACACTGGCACATTCAACGGACCCGCGAAACAACCAACAAGTTTCCGGGCTTGAAGAAAAACTTCATCGAAGAATTAAAATAGCTCAGCGCACTAACGCCTACAGTTGAATGGAATCCAAGAGGCAAAATATAAGGTAATCACTTAAAATAGTTACTGAGACCACCAAACTTGGCTATTACTTATAAAACAGAAATTCGGATGAGTTATAATACTTGAGATATCTATCGCAGGAAAAATGTGAGTTTCAAAACGCTCTAGCATAGAGCAGAGTAAGCACATTCTGTACTTCAATAAAATTTCATATGTGAGTCATTTTAGCGCTAGCAAAACCCTATGTTATCTGCGAAACAATTATTCTTCTCATATTTTTAATATATCTGGCATATCGGTTAATCCGAACCTGAAATCGACAGATCATGTGTTTGATGTGTCGAAAGATGAGGATAAGTGTATAGTTTTATTAAGCCGATAAAAATACTTCATACCGCACTGTCTATTGTGTGTATACACATAATTACACCACTACACACGTGTTTATCTTCAATGCATGTGTAGTTGTGCTTTGTTCGCTTTTCAAATCAAACTGAATTGATTTTTACACTCTCTGCTTTATATATGTACGTATATGACAAATTATTTTCTTACTGCCGCAGTCGCGCGCACGCTACGTTTTGCCCAGTCATGATCATGATCAGTGGTGCCCACTACCACAAGCACCGATAGACATGTGTTGATGATTCTGCATACGTGTTCGCTTTATTACTCTCTCTGTAACGTTCTTTAAATGTCTTCTCGTTCTCATTTTACGCTCTTTGAGCGCCTGCTCGTTCTCTGGGCAGCACCGATCATGATGATGAAACTAATGAGAATATCAAACTACTCTCTTGCTCAACGCACGCTGGTCCCAAATCGATTTTTTTGGTTCAAAAATTGCTAGAGAGCCCAAATCTTGTCGAAAATTAACATTTTTTTTTGTTTTAGTTAAAGCCAACCGAAATGCCAACAGATCGTCGAAGTCCCAATTTTGCACGAAAATTGAGTTTTTTATTATTACAAGTTAAGAAACATTTCTGTTTGGCCTTTAAAATAAAACAAAAGTTTTTTTTTCAAATTCGAGATCCGAGACTTTTTCGAAATTTTGGTAAGCTTCATATAAATTTTTTTTTAATTTCAGACAATAATATTGACTCATTTTGAACCAAAAAATAATTTTCAAAAATTTTAATTGTTGGTCTAAAGGCCAAAATATAATTTTAAGTTAGTTCCATCAGTCCAGATTATTTTTCGCAGCACTCGGGCATTCCGTCGAGCCTATCTCTTTTCTGTTACACCGGGTCAACAGAACATCGCGCTATGATGATAATTCGTTCTTTGAAAGCACGATAAAGTTGTGGAACAACTTGTCTTCGAATGTTTTTTCCGACAGCGGTTTCTTCGGTTAATTCATGGAAGCTATTTACCGATAACACTCCATCTATCTATCTTTTTCATTCTTATGTTTCTCTTTATCTTCAAACCAACGTGGGGCATTACATTTATAGATAATTCATAAAAGAACTGCTGCAGATGACCTCATAAGCAGTAAAATAATATTAAATGAAATATGTACTTAATTTTGTAATATAAATTCTTAAGTGCAAGAAAACTGAATATTTTCGTTTCCCATACAAAACCACATAAAATTTATAATATTTTTCCTTGTCCCCGTATACACTCATGTAATCGTTTAAGGTTTGAGTTTAAATTGATGTTCCTCAGCGTTTATGTTTTTGAATGTTAATCAATAAAATACCGCATTAATGAATAATGCACTCCAGACCGCTTTAAATACCAACAAATTTATTAACATGTCATGTTCAACTTACCCACATATGATGCGCAAACACCTAATTACTTCACACCGAATAACAGACAAACACAGACAGAGATATTGAGAAACTCAGATATTTAAGTACTCGTAGCTATATACGTCGAACAATGTCTCACACATTTACATCCACACTCAATTGGCGCTAATAAGCGTTGACAGACAAGGATGCTTGGAAAATGCTGTGAGCACGCTAAGGAGGAGTGAAAAAAGGTGACGCAGTCGACGTTGCATTTTAATGAACTCTTAAGTGTCAGTTTTGTTGACAGACAGAGTCAACAGACTAAATTACTGACAGTGTGATAGAGAATAACACATACACCACGACAAATTCATATGTGCATGGTTTTGATGTATCTTAGGGAGCTCTTTAAAATCGAAAGTTTGAAATAATATAAAGTGTTCTTTCAAATAGTTTTACCATCTAAAATATAAACGTCTGCATATTGTTTTCAAAAATAAACAAACTCATTCCATAAGGATTGGAATAAAACTCAAACATAATTTTAGTCCACATCCACAAATTTCTTGAAAAAACTTTTAGCCGGAAAAAACTCTTCCATAGCTAAGCTTGAAAAATATTCAAGAAATGTTGACGGTCATCCTTTCAGTAAACTCTTTTAGTATAAGAGACAAATTTGTTTGAATTACCTACAGGCTATTTCTAAAAAATACTTAAATGACATCGCTAATCCATTCCATACTGAAAATCTGTTTGCGACACCATCAATGTGTACCTCAAGTGAAAGATTATATTTTGTACTACACCTGTTACTAAAGATTCAAAGTTTCAAGCTCTATTTCAGAGGACCAACTAATCAAAAATTTATTTTTCTTCGAGAGCCCATGATTGATTTATTTGCTGAGAATATATTTGTCATTGAAATGTCTGTTTCATGCTTTAAAAGAGATTACGCTATCATGGACAGGCTCTATTGTTCCAAGTTTTTTTTTTTTTTTCACATAAATATATGAAACAGTTTAAGTCTTAGCTAATTTGATCTGTCGCTAATTTTTTGCTATAACAATAAGGAAATTGTTTCTATTTTAAAAATCTGTTTTAATACATAAAATAGGGACTGTCCCAGAAAAAACTTTCGGTTTTATTTTGTTTGATTATACTCTATCTGATCATATGTTGTAACGATTGATGGACAACATTCTAGGGATTCTTAGCCATGATGGAAATTGGCGAAGATTTCATGACATTGAAGCGGGCTCTGCACACCTAGCTATGCTTCGGTCTTAGCTCAGGGAAAATGGGGGTGGGGTTGCTTCTAGTCACGAAAAATGTCACATAATCAAAATATGGTGCAGATAGGTAAAATGAAGGGAAAATCCAAAAGAGGGCTAATAGAAATTTAAACTATAGACTGAAACTATATTTTCATGATTTCTGCACACTTTCCAATGTGAAATCATAAAGATCTATGCATATAAATTATAAAGAAGGAGCTAGTTGGTGTTGCCTTCTTTGTCTACACCCACCCAACCTGTTACCAAAAGAAGAAAAAAAAAAAAATATAGGTTTCGGTAACCCACGTTAGACCTATAGGTCTGTCTCAAATTAATCTACACAGCCTCATGGTAGTAACTAGAAAATTCACATAGCCATAAAAAAAAATCAAAGATCAAAAATAGATTTGAATTAACATTTTATATATACAAGAATGAAATACAAATTTCACAATTGTAAAGCTTACGAAATAATTGAACTTAAATAAAAAGGAATAAAGAAAAATATGAGTTTAATTAATCCTAAAGATAGGTGGTATCGTTATTTGGTATGCTTAATTCACAATTCTAAAACAAATTCTTGAAATTAAATTTGAATCTTATGAACTCAAAAATCCAAAATTATTAGTTTTCTTACAATTTAGAAGTTTCATATTTTAACTTCCGAAAATTTAAGATATGAAATAATTATAAATTTACATATACATAAGTAGGTGCTTTTAAATTTCATTTTCACTTTAAACTAACGACATGATATATAGAAGAAAAGTTAATGAATGTTACTTGTTCGGTTGCTTTAACCAGCGTTTACGGTATAAAAATTCATTGGTACTATTCAAAAACAGACTGCATTGCAAAAGCATAAAAAAAAATAAATAATAAAAATTTGAAGAGCATACTCGCACTCAAAAAAAAAATTATAATTAATATTGAGTTTTAGCTTTCAGAAGCTAAGAGAGAAAGTAAAAACACCGATTATGAACAAAGCAACACAATGGGAATGAAACATTGAGATTCCACTTCCATTGCTGCAGCAATAAAGCTTTATATTTTATAAAAACAACAAAAAAAACATACCTTAAACTCTGCTTACCGCCGATCGTTGAAGGCCTTCGTAGATCTGCATCGGTTCTGCGGGAGGTATTAGATCCATAAAAATAATGTATCTTATTGAGCTTTTTGCATTAAGATGCAATCCGACTATAGCACCATTAATATGCCTTCACCTTTTACTAATTTAGCTTTTTAACTTTAGTTAATTCAATTTTCTTCAATTTCTATTATTTTTTTTGTTTGCTTTCGTTAAATTAAGTCATTAAATTAAATTAAATCTTATCTATATATATCTATGATTCTTAAACAAATTTTTCCCTCGCTCTTGAGTTTATCATTTTAATACAATTTGTATTAACTGTCAAATTTCAGTTTTGATATTAATATATTAAGTTAAATTTTACTACTTATAGAATTTGCTGCATTCTAGAAATGATTGGTTTAAGAACCATGGGTCTTCTTTATATGCATGTTACCACTAAATTTCTAATAATTATGCTCCAATTAAAAATTATGCATGAACATATATGACTTAAGACGACATAACGACCGTAATTCAGCAATTTTCAAGCATATTTAAATGTTAGGTCGCTTTTTGGTTTAAGATAGTTTAAGCTCGTATTTAGTTAGATTCTTCTAGAATATAGCTAATTTTGTTATAAATTTAGCTATCACTTTTCTAAAGCTGAACTTGTTAGTGTTCAAATTTCTTATTAGATATCACGATGGTTAAATTTCGCTTGGCCTTGAGACTGCAGCAGGTGCACTTCATGCAAGTATTCTTGGAATTTAAATTTCTCGAGTTGGAAAATAATGGTGGGAGCGACTCCTGCGGCAGTTTGTGGCACACAGGGCGCTCCGCTGAAATTTAAAACAAGGAATAAGATGGGTCCCTCTAATTTCTTTAAAACTATTTTTTTTTTGTCTTAAAACTTACCAATTTTGGTAGAAAATAATAATGGGGCTCCTTTAGGTTTGTTATAGCCAGCTACAATATTCGAAAGTTTTCGAATTTCAAAAATTTATGTTGACCTTTGTTCAAAAGGTATATACGAAATCCCAAGCTGTGAAAAGTACAGCTTATGCACAGAAAACACACTTTATTTTTTTAACACGTATGAATTTTCGCTGGACTGCTGCTTGCTGATGTCGATGGCCAAATGAACGAGAGAACTTTTGATCTTGCGATCGAGGCTAACAACTACTGGCTGACGATCTACAGATGACCGTACGGTACTTGCCATCTTACAAATATGACCAGCCATGATGACGTATATGTTCTATACATTAGTAATCGTATTTGTCTTTATATTATAAATGGGTAAACTTTTTGTTTTATATAAATGATAATCAAGGCCAATTTATTTTTCACAAAAATAAAGTTTTAAAGGGAATATATTAAAATTTTATGGGTAAAAATCACAGTATTTTTACAAATACTAAATACTTATTCGTTCTCTTTTTCTTATTTCCAAGAATCAAAATAAAGTTTTTACTATGATTTACCATTTTAATCATTACTTTTGAAACATAAAATAAGTTAATCTTTTAACAATTAAATGCTTTTTATATCTCTGAAAAACAGTATGACTTTACTTACAGGTTGTAGAGTGCAATTGCAATACAACGGCGTATAGTCTAGCAAAGTGCAAAAGAGAAATAAATCACCAAAACTGCATTACTGCAAAATGCAGTTTATAAAAAATATGCAAAGCAGAAGCGGGCAAACTAGTATGTGAGCTCCAAATACTTTTGTAGTGATGCGCAGGGTTCCAACATTTTTATACCAAAATGTCAGTTTTAGAATAATTAAATTATCTATTCCTCACAATGTCTAAGAAGACACAATATGTGGTCTATATAAAGTGACGTTTAATATGATGTGTAACACTTTGTGATAGCACTTTTATCGACATAGATGTCTAGCAAGCAACAAAAAGTCCGCGAACTCATTTTGTCCACATACCTGCAAAATCAAGAGTTAAAATATTCAGTTATAGCAAAAATAGTTGATGCATCAGAATTATTTTGACGGTTATTTCTAATTATTAAAAGGGTATACCTGTTTCACGAAAAAAAGGTTCTGGCAGAAAACTAAATTTTCTAACTCAAGAGTAGTGGCGAAGGTGAAGCGTATTTTTAAGGGCGTCCGGTAGTTTTTCGAAAAATAAAAAGATATTTTTTTAAAATTTTTTTGTTGAAGCTGCATTTAATCTTAGTACAAATTTTTTTTACATTATTAAAGTATAGCTACTCAAAATTTTTTTCTGAAATTTTGGTTCAAAAATATTTGTCAGTAAGTTGGAAAAGTGCAATGCCGTGAACGACCTCAAAATTTGCGGTGAGCAAGATATCTGGAGACTGGTTCATCCGGCAAAAGAAAATTGCATTTTTTTCGGTTAAGCAAATAGTTAAGGGGCGTTTGATCGTTGATTTTTGAAAAATATTAATTTTTGACAAAATGACGGGCGTACAAAGAAAATTTTCATTTTTTGTGCACAAACTTAAGGTCGTTTTAGGCTATAAATCAAAAAATATGTATCCAAAAAAAAAAAAAATTGAACGATCAAACGCCCCATAACTATTTGCGTAGCTGACAAAAAATTAATTTTCTTTTTTCGGATGAGCCAGTTTCCAGATATCTTGCTCACCGCAAATTTTGAGGTAATTTCAACATTGCACTTTTCTAACTTATTGACTAATATTTTTGGACCAAAATCTTAGAGATACATTTTTAATAGTTATACTTTAATAATGTAAAAAAAATTTTGGTCTAAGATAAAATGCAGCTTCAAAAAAAATTTAAAAAAAAATTCTTTTTATTTTTCGAAAAACTCCCGGACGCCCTTAAGCAGAATCCCAACACCTCAGTGCGAGATATGGCGGAAAGATCAGGTACTTCAAAATCTACTGTGCAAAGGATAAAGGAAAAAAGTAAGCTGAAAACATATAGAGTTCAAAAAATATCGGACCGTTCTGATGAAAAGCAGTTGGTTCCTCTGATGCGAGACCGAAAATTGTTTGAAAGGTACCTGACTAAATTTGATTACTGCGTTATGAACGACGGAAGTTACGTCAAAGCAGATTTTAAGCCGCTATCTGGGCACAAATATTATTCGTCACCGAAGAAGGGGCATATGCCTAGTAAACTTAAGGAAAAAAAAATTTCGAATTTTTCGAAGCAATATATGGTTTGGCAGGTCATATATATGTACCTGTGGCCTCAGAAGAAGCTTCTTTGTTACGCAAGGCACAATCAATTCAAAAGTTTATATAGACGAGAACCTCGAAGAACGTGTTCTACCATTTACGTGCACATGAGAGTACAGTGATGTTCTGGCCTGATTTTGCAACCTCTCATTACTCTAAAGCTACGATGGAATGGTGTCAAAGTAAAATCGTGTAAGAAATAAAAGAGATATTCGGCTCTAATTAAAAGGAATCTTCGAAAGAGTGTTAGGACTGCAAAAAACTTACAAGAATTCAGACTTAGATTGAAAAGATCGTACCGTACTGTTTAATGAAGTGCCCTAAGAAAAAAGTTAGAAATTTTTATGAAAAAAAAAACTGTGAATTAGTTTTTAGTTATTTATATTCTTAACACTAGCTTTTATTAATAAAAAAAGACCAAAAAGCTTATTGGGTATTTTTTTATAACTGAAAATAAAACCGAAAAATTTTTCTGGGATAGTCCTTATGCTTACGAGCATATATAAATATATTTGAATACAGGGAATTTACACATACAACAAATGTTTATTGAAGTTTCTAAGGATTTATTGGGAATTTGTAAAAAATTAACTTATTTTCTAAAATCATTTAAGATAAAATTTAAAACTTATTTTCTTAAATCATTTATGATAAAATTTAAAGTTAAGTAAAATTTATTTCTTACATTTTCTCCCCTGATCATATTTATTATAAGAACATGTTTCACTCAACATTTAATAAGTTGTAAACGTCAATATGTTTTTCTTTTCCAAAATAGTTGGAGTAGGTATACGATATTACGATGCGATGATAAATACTTCTGCAAATTTAACCATAAAACAAATTTCACCGTTTTTCCTCTTAGGTGTGACTTATAAATATATGTATTTTAATCTCTGCAGAATCATTTCATTTCTGACTTCTCATATTTGTTGCCATTTACCTTTTTTGGTTTTGTATTTGGTTTTAGACTTGACATCATAGATTTGACAGGTCATTTTAGTAGCCTTGACAAGGGACACAAATGAAATCATTGTATTTGTTTAATAAAACATAAAGGGAAGACATACACAGTCATAAGTCTTAATTGAAATGTTTCCTTATTTGAATAGGATATATTAAATAGGTTACAAGAAACTTAAGAACAATACAGCTACTCAAAAACGCAATACAACAAATTGGTTAATTCGATTTTGTTAGGCTTAAAAATAAATACCATTTGCTACATTGGTATTGGAACTTCAGTATTTGGCACCATTTCAGTACGTCAAACAGAGATCTACTGATCATACCATGATGAAAGTTTTCATTGAAAATTATAGGCGTAATACATTAAATTTTATGATCTTTCGTAGTTTCGTGAACAAGGCTGCGACAGTAGTCATCCATACTTTTTACGTTTTCTGCCACTTGAATTTTAAAAGATTGAATATAATCTCGTGTTATTTTTTCTTGCATTTACTCAATTACTTTCACTGCATTGACGGATTTATATCAAGTGGGTAAACAATTTTCATATTTTTGCTTATAAGCATGGTGATCATTGTTTTTTATTAAGTTGGAAAATAAATGTTGTTGAGAGAGCTAGGAAAGCAACTTTAGCACTATACTCTTGTAAAAAAGCTGTGGGGAGAAGATGGGGGCTATCACCTCGTATTATTCAATGGCTCTACACAGCGGTAATTCGACCGATTCTGTTATATGGCATTGTGTTGTGGTGGCCTGTCTTAGACAAGGTCACCTATTACAGACAATTGCAGAATATTCAAAGAGCTGCTTCCATGTGCATTAGTGGTGCACTGAGGACCACACCGACTGATGCCTTGGAGGTCCTCTTTCATCTCGTTCCCCTTGACCTGTTTGGTAATCGAATGTCAGCATGTACCGCCATTAGACTCAGGGAAACTGCTTGCTGGTCGAAGGGAAGTACAGGACACTCAACTATCCTCAATAGCTTGAATTCCGTACCCTCTAAATTGGGCTATACTATTCCAGTAATCTCATTCAAGAGAGATTACGTAACCCATATCCCATCTAGCGATGACTCGAAGGGAGGAATCCCGGGGAGAAGAAACCATATTAATTTCTACACGGATGGCTCCAAGTTAAATAACCAAGTGGGTTATGGTATTTACTCTAAGGAACTGAAGATAAGTATTGCTGCGAGGTTACCAGACCATTGTAGTGTTTTTCAGGCGGAGGTTATAACAATAGAAGAAGTAGCATCCTGGCTGAGAATAAATGTGGTATCCAAGAAGGGTATTAATATTTATTCAGACAGTCAAGCTGCTATTAAATCCTTAGAATCAGTCTTCCTAAACTCACTAGTGGCCCAACAATGCCGCTCGTCTCTAAATGAGATGGCTCAGCATTTTAACATTCACCTCATCTGGGTGCCAGGGCATAGGAACATTGATGGCAATTGCAAAGCTGATGAACTTGCTAGGCAGGGGACTACTGCACAAATTCCTCAAGACAAGGAAGGTGTTGGCATGCCACTTGCTACCTGCAAGTTACTGCTTAAAGAAGACATGATAAAAAAGGCTAACATAAGATGGACCCAAGGGTTAACTTGCAATATAACAAGGCAAATCTGGCCGGAATGGAACGCTAAGCGATCTCTAGAACTGATATCCCGCACTAGACACAGTGTCTCGTCAGTTGTTGCAGTAATAACTGGCCACTGGCTTATCGGCAGACATGCGGAGAGATTAGGTATTCGGTCTTTTGACTACTGTAGAAGCTGTGGGGATGTGGAGGAGGAGGAAAACATTAAACATTTTCTTTGCTCCTGCCCTGAACTTGCTAGAAAACGCCACAAAACACTTGGTTCGTTTTTGTTTGATGACCTGGAGGACCTTAGACATGTTTGCATAGGTCAGTTATTTAGTTTCATTACGAAATCTGGATGGTTCAATGAGAGGGTATAGTCAAGTACCCTGTGGTATCACAATGGACCAAACTTGGTCTAAGTGAGTCGGTTTTGTAACTGACTGCCACTCCTACCTAACCTAACCTAACCTATGACCTTCTGAACTTCAATTTTTTATAATAAAAGGTGTGTTTAATCTTTTATTTTAGAAACTTTTCTATATAACATTAGTCCGGTAGAATTAGTCGAAAAATGGGAAAAAAAAATAATTCGTTACAGCAATCTGACAGCGGAATATTGTTGGACAAGCTCTTGTAAAAGCGGACAAAAAAATCGAACCGACAGCAGCTATCCGGGGTGGAATGGGGTGCATTTTTAGAGGTCGAACACAGTTTTTCACGATTTCTGGCTAAACTGTGCATCATATCAAATAAAATTCAATGCAAAAGTTGTAGGAAATAATAAGATCTACAACTTTTGTTCCGATCATTTTCATCTTGGCAGTAATTTTTTAAGACGAAAATATTCAGAGGTAGTTGTTAAATTTAAATTTTAAACTAAAAAAACCGAAATTTTTAAATGAGACTCCTCTTAAAACAACACCTCCTAAGGAGTTCTGTTTTGACTCACTTACTCTTTGTTAGGTCTTCTTTAGATAAATGGTAAAAAAAAGGTATACTGCAATGAAAAAAATTACCGAAAAATTGAAAATCTGTGGTTTCTCCGACGAGTAGAGCTATGATGTTTCTTATGTAGCAGCTCAAATCCTTTGTTATTTTCACTGTATTCACCTTAATACACTATAATTTGAAATTCTCAATGCCACTTCATAAATTTCCATTAAAAAAATAAATGAGAAAAAAAATTTTGATAATTCTTGGACCAAAAATGAAAAAATTTTTTTTCTCATATATTTTTTTAATGGAAATTTATGTAGTGGCATTGACTATTTCAAATTATAGTGTATTAAGGTAAATACAGTGAAAACAACAAAGGATCTGAGCTGTTACACACGAAACGCCAAAACTCTACTCGCGGAGAGACCACAGATTTTCAATTTTTCGGTAATTTTTCCATTGCAGTATACCTTCTAAAGAAGACCTTACAGCGAGTAAGTGAGCCAAAACAGAACTCTTTAAGACGTGTAGTTTTAAGAGGAATCTCAGTTAAAAATTTCGGTTTTTTTAGCTTAAAAATTAAATTTAACAACAACCTCTAAATCTTTCCGCCTGAAAAAATTACTGCCTTTGTGTAACACTGAAAAGTATCTTTTGTCCAAATTTCAGCTCCATAGAAACTTTTTTGTCAAAGAAAAAATTTAAAACTTAAAAACCGGGTTTCACCCATTTTTTCGAAAAATTTTGAGGTTAAGGTGAAAATGATCAGAGCAAAAGTTGTAGATCTTATTATTTCCTACAACTTTTGCATTGAACTTTATTTGATATGATGCACAGTTTAGCCAGAAATCGTGAAAAACTGTGTTCGACCTCTAAAAATGCACCCCATTCCACCCCGGATAGCTGCTGTCGGTCCGATTTTTTTGTCCGCTTTTACAAGAGCTTGTCCAACAATATTCCGCTGTCAGATTGCTGTAACGAATTATTTTGTTGTTCAAACCCTATTTCCCCTGGACTACATGCGTTTTCTTTCTTTTTTTCTTTTGCATTTTAATTTAATTTAAATGAATAAGAGCAGCGCATACATTTCAAAAGTCAGGTATATTGTAAATATTCTGTCATTTGAACTAAATAAAAATGTTGTCAAATAAACTCCCTAGAGGGTTTCAAATTAGTTACAGATCCATTGAAGGACCTTGCATATATTTAGAGCGACGTTTACCCTTTAACTACTTATCACCCTGAAAATTGAAAATTTTTTCTCAAGTTTTATGCATCCGTTCACATTTCAGTCACTTAAATTCGCATTGCACTTACGCTGTTGAGCGAACACCTTTCGCAACTTTTAGTTTCCTGTTGCCATTTTCACTTTTCCTGCGATGCGATTTTTATTTTTATTTTGAAGTTCAACGATATCACAGTATTTGCAACTTTGGTGCATTGTTCTTTTAAGTTTTTTATTTATTTTTCACAACAACGGCAATACTTTTCTACTATGCTTACATAAGTTTCACGCTATAAAACGGAAAAAGATTGTAAAACAGGTACAAGGATAAACATAGCAAGTGAGCTTTAAATGCACACACACGAAGAGGACGCGCAACGCATGCAACCCAGCCAACATTTGGAACATTTTTATATAACACCGTTGCGTTGATTAATATATGACTATTCCGCAATAAATAATGTTTGCTGGGAGAGTTACCAACAAAACACACTACGAATGTAGTCCCAACGTAGGTCTAGGTTAGCCGCTACTTAGATAGTTAGCTGTGTGCATGAGAGTGTCTGTGTACTTTTCGATGTGTGAGGAAGCATGTGCATTATTGCTGCTTTTTTGCGCTCAAAATTTATGCATTTTTTCTTCCTTGCACATAAAAAAAATTTCAACTTAACGTTGTATATTTTTAGGCGCTGATGTTTAGTTGTTTTTTCCGTTGTTGTTGTTATTATATTGAAGTTGTTGCTGTTGACATTTACATAAAATAAAAGCGGGTAATAAACAAAATCAGCAATAAAACAACAACTGCCAACATGGTTAAGTGCAGTAGTTGACAGTCAGCGTTGTTACTAAGAGAGGCTGCAATTTTAAAATGTACGACTTGGCTGGATTTCAAGTCTGTAGAAATAAAAACTTTAACTGGAAAAAGATGAAAAAAGTTGAGTTGTGGACATATTTAACTGCTTTATGAAAATTTAGGATAAATTATAAAGTGTTCTTTGAATGCTAATGTAATGAACTTGTAGCATTAGTGGCAACATTAAAACTAATCCATAGTATATCAATCCATCGAACAAAATTAACATTATCAGCCATTCCCGCACTGTAAACATTTGATATACGAATAGTTGCACTCGCGCTTGAACTGTTATATTGTATAGGTTCCTGTATTGACAATGATGATTTATTGAATCATTTTGATACATTATTTCTATACTAAATCAGAAATTGGTATTTGGTTTTTATTTTAAATTATCTTATATTCTCGAGACAAATGAGGTTGAATTTATCAAAGTGACGGCTAATGCATTAAATTTTCTATATACTGTCAATTCCACGAATTGTAAACTCAGCAACCATTCACCGTTTGGTGGTAGTGCCTAGCGACTCTCAGTAGCACCAGCACCGGATTAAGACCTAACGAGTCCTATGGTTAAAAAGTGAAAAACCGGCTCTTATAACTAAACGTACAACATTTTAATGATCAAAATAAAAATGGCAATTTTCTTGATCATTCTCATTCTTAAAATAATAATGGTTTTGGCAACAGCAACTTCCAAGATAGTAATGTTAAAAATGGACCGCTGTAGGCAGCGATAGTGTGATCACTGATTAATATTCTGATAATTTCTAAAACAATATTAACATATGTATTATATTATATTTTACATAAGTATATTGTACTTATGTTGTTTTTGAATCAAATGATTTATGTGTAATGCATAGGTATATTCTTTCCATTATTTTTTTTTTTTTACATTTCTATTCTACCTCTGACTATATACTCTAATTCACTTTGTCATCTCGTATGTAACGCATAGATTGCGATTTAACAGGTATAGAAAAGTATTCATATTCTTGTTAAGCGCTACCACCTGAGTCGACTACGTTATGTCCGTCTGTCTATCATGGTGTCTGTCTATCTCTCTGCCTGTCTGTATGTATGTCTATCTGTCTGTGGAAATCACAATTACGGGAAAGCTATGCGAGATAATTGAATGAAATTAGTCACATTGATAGTGAACGAAGTATATTCACGGACATGTACATATGTATATCGCTCATCGTACATCATCCATACAAATGAAATATTTAAAACGCTATTTTGATTTCTAGACCGAATTTCTCACAAATACTAGGAATAAGTTTTACAAATTCTGCACAAAAAGTTGATAAATTTTGGCAAGAAGGCGTGGCACTCCCCATACAAGCAGAAACTTCAAAAAGCTTAACTAAGATAATTATTAAAGTTAGTCGTAATGGTAATGATACAAAATTTCATACAAACAGTAAGAATAATACGGAAAACATCTATACAAAAACTAGGCGAATTTTAGCATTTAGGAGATGGATAAAAAAAAATCTTTTAAACGCAATAACGGAATTAAATTTCACATAAAGCTATGACTAATCCGAGTAAGCTTTCGACGATAGGGTGTGACAGACCCGTGCGCAAGGGGGGATTTGGGGGTTCAAACCCCCCCATTGGGAATTTTCGTACATTTTATTGAATGAAATGCCAATAAATCGTCGGAGCCCGAGTTTTTCATTGTCGACAAGATTTGCTCACTCTAGCTATTTTTGAACCAAAAAAAAACAATTTGGGACCAGTGCGCATCGCTAAGGCTAAGTAACACGAGCGTTTTTTCAATGCACGTTTAAGCATAGCTCCGGCATTAATAAAATCAGCTTCAATGAAAATTCATGCACAAATCTATTCGCGCCACCTCACTCACGACACACCTCAGATCAACTATATCCGAAGATCGGCTGAACGGCTTAGCCTCGCTAAATATTCATCGCGATATCGAAATTAAAGTGGAATTTCAGACTTTGCAGCTCTAGTAGCAACCCTAATATAAGACTATTTTCTTTTTATTTTTTTAAATGAGGTTATACTCGAATATGAATAAGTTTTCGAAAATCGAGTGTTTTTGAAGTATTCTAGAACATGGCATTTTTTTTGAACATGTCTTATGAACACATGTACATATGTATTTATGTATTTAATTACAATTACATGTCTTTATTAAAAGTAAACCATTTTTTGACGTTTTCTTTGAACATAATCTAACAAGAAATGTTCGAGTAAACCCCCCCCCCCCCCCCCCCCCCCCCTTCATGGATGATTAGTGCGAACGGGCCTGGGTTGTGACACCTCCCATCTAAGTAAAAAAATTAAAACGCTAAAACTGACAGTTACTCAGTGAAATCCAAACAAGTTTTACATAATCGCAGGGATTGATTTGGGCAAGCAATTGAAGAAAAGTTAGCAGACTTTGACGTAAGCGCATTGCAAGAACTTAAAATTACTACACAAAGTGAATGTAACCAAATTCATTATTAAAACGTTTGAAAAACCAACCAGCTACTTTTCTAATTTTACTGACATCAATAAAAATCAAAGTTGAAAAGTCTTAAACTTCTTAATAAGAAGCTTTATGGCTTATGCCATAATATCAAGAGATCACAGAAAAATGCATAAAACATTTTACATTACCTTTCTAAAAGAATAAATAAAATTACAAGCAATTTATTTCTATGTGAGGCATACCTCAAGCGAATATCGTTGAAAATATTTTTAGTTGAAAAATCTCAACTCTGTTGCAATGCTGCAATAAATTTTAATGTATCTCTTGTATTGACAAAAGGTGTTAACTTATAACGCACTGCATGACATTGACTAATTTTAGCTACCCACATTTCTTCAGGGATAAACATAGAATTAAGGCCCTTTTGAATTTCCATGATCTTTATTGATTTCCCAAATTGATTGTCACAAATGAAAATGCCTTAAATAAATTCCGGTCTTAAGGTATTATACATTATATCAGTGGTAATTTATCTACATAATCATCAACCTCAAATGTAAAAATGGTCCCCTCTATGTACCAGCAGCAGACAGCATCACATGTCCAACATGAATTCTACGAAGCACTTTGAATTCTTTCAAAGGTTCGCTCCCAAAGGATATGCGATGTGTGTTGTTGCTGCTGCTGCATAAACTGCACAGCACAATCGTTTTATGAAAATGTTCTTGTTTTGCTGTGTATTTGCTGACTTTTAGCTTTAAATGCGTTTAGCCCTGCTGGTTCTATTTTGATGTCAAGCTGCTGATTTTTTCTATGGCATTGTTTCTAACTAATCACCCCGAATATAGTTGAATAGTTTGCTGTATTTTCGCCTTAGAGGCTTTATTGACTCAACTGCATTTCTATTACTCTATGGGGGATTAATCAGTTGATCATCATCATTGCTATCAGAAGTTGGTATTATAAATTGATTTATAACACCATTATAATTATTCGCTTGCAGTTTTCAATAGAAAAACTCTGTAGAAAAACAAAAAAAAAAAAATATAGGTACATATATTTTATTTTCATTTAACACAAATATGAACATACACATATCCGTACATATGCGCATGCTGTATAAAGATATTGAAATACATTTTTTCATATACATATGTACATACATATGTTTGAATATTGAATTTATTTTTGCTGGATACATTCTGAGCATACAAATTATTTTATATTGAAATTTATGTTGAGAATTAAGCTACGTACATACATATATTTTGTTATACTCAGATAAACATACTATCAGTGATCATCCTTCGCTTATTTTAAAGGACTTCCTTCATTTTAAGCTTGAGTTATAAAATTTTTATTTTATCGAAACTTATCATTATTATTACTTTTGCCTACGCATTGATTTTTTGCTAACTGATTGGTGTTGCATTTTACATTTTTAGAAAATTTTATGAAAACTTTACCTTCACCTTCATAAATTAATGTTTTTTTTTTGCTACTGAAATCAGTAACATATGTATCGGGCATTTCACGCGAAGCGCACATGGAAGATGGGGTCATGTTTTCAATTTCAGATTTATTTGAATATGTTGTACCTGTATATGTCTTCGACACAGAAACAAAATATTTTTAGAATGGCAACACTGGTTTGAAAAATATGGGTCTTTGAATATTTGAGAAATCGTTAGGTATGTACTATTTCAAATGCCATTATTCAGCTTAAAAAATGTTTGGTAAAATGAATTAGCTACTGGATTTAATACTTCATTTATTGGCTTTTTAACCTCATAATTGGATTTTAAAGATAAAAAAAAATGAACTGAAAAATATGAGAAATATTTTTCTTTATCGTTTTTCTCAATATTCGCCTAAAAAATTTTTTTTAGTGCATTAAAAAAACCTTAAATTATGCTTATACTTCGTGTCAAGTTTGATAGTGATCCGCCAAACCGTTTTGGAGCTATATGCATTGCAATGCCGAAACCCAAATCGAGTCAGTTGATTTTCATAAAAATAACAAGATATTCATAAAAATATCAAGATATTTATAAAAATGACAAGATATTTATAAAAATAACATATGATTTTTATGAATATCAACTGATTCGACTCGGGTTTCGGCATTGCAATGCATATAGCTCCAAAACGGCTGGGCGGACCACCATGAAACTTCGCACGAAGTATAAGCATAATATAAGCTTATAAGCGAAGAAAGCACTTTGAATTCATAAAAGCTAATTCACTGAAGGAGCTGAAGCCACAGTATACGAAAATTGTATGGAAGACATTGACGTAATTGTAGTGCAAGCGGTGGGGCCTACTTTCGAGATGACAACATAATTTGTGATGAATAAATAATTTTGTTTCGTTTTATCTAGCAATTCCTGCTTCATTTTAGTATCATTAGTATGTTTCTTGTATGAAGAGCTACGTTGGGCTAACTGTGAGAACCTGTCCTACCAACTGACCGGCAAACTGTTGGCATTGTGCTTAGAAAATCAAATTCCAACTAAATAGGCTTATGAGAAAAGTGGCATGTAAGAAAATTGTACATGTTGTGTGTCGATATCTCTTGGACTATCAGCACTCATTCGAAGAAACCTATCCAGCAACTTTATTTTTAATTCTTATTTGAACACCGAGGGTTGAAAAATATTAAAAATTAAAATTTTGTTATTGAACTTCCGAAATCGGGGGTTCATGTCAAATATCATCTTTTAAATAATTCTGGAGCTGAGATATGACATATTAAAGGAAAAAAGTGTCAGTTGTTTTTGGCCTTTTTCTGGTTGTGTAAAAATATTTCTTTTATATATCAATTTGTAAAAGATCGCAGTGAATAAAAATGAATATAAATTGAATATGAAGCAGCTTAAAAACAGGCTCAGACGGAGTATATTCTATATAATTTTGCCAGCAGTCTTAAAACCCATGTGGTCAGATTATATTGAAATTACGAAGAAATACACGCCTTTTCATTTATTCGTTGAGCCAGCCACGTCAATTCAATTGTATGAGCCATTTATAAAGTCTGTATGACTTCAAGCCATAATATTGCAATCGTTGCAAATTTTTTAATAATCAACATTTCATAGCGTTTTCGAGTGACACGCTCTGGATCACTTTTGGAGTCTCTCTGTGTCTACATTTTTATGCAATAAAAGGAAACAGTAACGTTCTGAGAATGCTCCGGGGTGGTTTTCTCGAAACCGCTATTAGCTTTTCATGTTGAATCATACATTAAAACAGTCCCGTTGTGACTCGACATCCGAGCTTTATATGTTTTGACAGCCCTGATAGAAGTCATGTCTCTTAGGACTTGAATTCAACAAACATCCTACATTAAGTAATGGATAAATCATGGAAGAGCCCCATATATTTCTAAGTTACAGGTATGTATCCGGGACAAAGAGTTTGTTTTTAAGAACTTTGAATTTTTTTTAACATTTATTTTTTTTACAGTCAGAGCTTCCGACTTGGATCATTAGAACTTTGATATATGCTTAGTAGAAATTGATCTTTAATTCAAGTCTCGTAAAGATTAAACAAACGAAACGGTAGGCCGACGGAGTTAAAAAGAGTTTAAATGTACCTTTGAGTAATGCGCTATGATTTTTCAAGTATAGTCTCTATCTCGTCACATATTTAAATCACATCCATGAAACTTAAACGAATGCATGAAGCATGCATTTATTTCATCCCTTCTATGTGAACACCCCTTAACTTATACTTTTTAAGTGTATCTACATACATAAGTAAATTTTCTGAAAAAAAATTCTCAAAAAATATTTATTTGAGACTTCAACATGTTTTAAGAGAAAAAAAAGTTAATGAAAATCAATAAATAAATTTAAAAACACCTAAGTTGAAGTCAAGCTTATTAAAATTCATCTAAAAGAAAATCAGAAAAAATAACTTATACTCCCTCCCCTAAGCATTTTTGCATTGTAGGTATGTTCATTAAACTTTTGACATGGGTTAAGAAACTTAATTTTCCGGATAACAATAGGTACGTAAAAAAAAATAAAAATAAAAAAAGCAACCATAATACAAATAAAATAACAAAAAAGAGTAAAAATTTAGAATGAAACACAGCAATAAAGGCTTTAAAATTTTTAATGTAGGAAAAAAAAAAAAATGCGCGCCACACACCGCAGCCACAAAAGCAACACCAACCCAAATGCCAACAACAACAACAACAAAAACAGCCTTAACAACAACAGCAATACAGCAACCTACAAAAAGAAGGAAAAAACGCAAAATTTGTAGCGAAAAGAAACAACAAAAAATATACATACAGGCACAGGTGAACTAATTTTGAATAGTGTTGCTGTGTCGTTGCTGCTACGGCGGCAGCAGCATCATCGTCATCATCATCATCATCATCAACAACAACAAGGCGTCACCTCCAGCAACAGCGGTAGCATCTACATCAGCAATACGCAGGATAACAAAAAAATCCTTAAGGAGCGCCACTATGCTACTCAATGTCGCGACGACTGTCGTTATGTCGTTTGGCAAGAGTAAAGCAACAACACACAACAACACAATCGGAATACACGAGATGATGAGCCCACTTGCCGATTGTATTCGGCAAATTGAAAATTTTTAGTACTGGCTGAGTGAATTTAACGAAAGCTATTGGCAACATGCTGCTGACCTACTCTGTTGCCTTTACAATGCTGTATATGTTGTGGGTTACATTATAGCAACATTGTTGATGTAGGTTATTTGTTGCAGCAGTTGCGATAAGTTGATGCAGCATGTTTATTGAATTGCTCTCTTTCACTTTTGTCATTTACTGCGCAGATTTTCTATGTTTTTCTTTGTAATACTGATAAAAAGGAAACATTTCTTTTGAGATAAGACAAACATGAGATTTTTTCGAACAATTTTTTGTATTTCTTAATTGGTAGAATTAGTTGTTGTGTTTTATTTTTGTATTTCAAACTCAATAATATATTGATTTTGTCGTATAAAAGTTAAAAAGAAATATTTACACAAACATGGTATGCAAACGTGAGCTTTAAGTAATGCAATACACGTTATGAATTATCCATGAATTTCTAATTATGTATTTAAGTAAATTATAAGGTCACTGACATGATCGAAAAAGTCACAACAGTGTCGTAGACTTTTTCTAGTGAAACTTGTGTTATAAACACAACAACGACAGCAACAACAACAACAACAACAACAGCCAATAATTGAATTATTATATCCCGTAGTCATGCATTTATTAGCCTTGATTGTATTTATTTATAACCGCAAAGTTGGCAGCCCATATTGCGGCTGCTAGGCATTGGTTGCTTTGCGTAGGAGAACCATTAGAGGCTTAAAGAATTATAAGACGGTTTAATGGAATATTTCTTCATGTTTATTAAGACGTAAGCAAAATTATATTTGTTAACAATTGTGGTTTGAAATATCTTTACAAAAGATTAAAAATATTTAGTTTAATGAGCTTAAAAAACAAAACTTTATAAAACATTTTCAATTTTTAATAACAAAAAAAAAAAAAAAATACTTTATCATTTGAGTTTTAATTTTGCTATCCGCCAACTATATTTTCGTTTATAGCTATAACCAATTACTTAGAGCAAAGTTATGTTGGTACGTTTTTAGCATAGCATTGAAAATATCAAAAATACAAGCCTCATATGACTGCCAACACCATGGAACTTCACCGAATTAAATTAGCTTCAAAAGAGATTTAATTGAGGAACATTTTTGAGCATGCTAAAATTTTGCGAGAACCTTATGTTTGGCCTTCTTATTAATGTATAAAAAGTATTCATCCATAAAAAAAAGTATGAAAGTGAATACAAGCTCTTGCGGCGTCATGTTAACTTAATGCTGTTTCAATATGTTAATATAGGAAATGTTGAGCAAGCCGCAAATTAATGAAAAGTCAAAAAATATTATATGAGTGAAAATTTTAAATGTGTGCTTGTGTTGAAAAATGTTCACAAATTCCGAAAGTATTGAAACAGTTTGGGAGAATCCCAATGAGAGAAGAGAGGGAGAAAATGATGTCAAATATCATTATGATTTGAAAATTATGCTGTAGACAGATGAAGAATTATTTGACAATAGGCACGATGGAGATTTGGAAACTCCAATTTCCGGCCTTGTGATCTCCTGCTTATGGCGTTTTGAAGTGGGCGGCCAGATTGACAGATCTGACAGCACAGGATTAATTTCTTAGAGGCTTTAAGAAATTTCGCACTTACCACAGAAAACCAAAACCAAAAACGTAACAGAAGTGCTATGCAATCGATATTTTTCCGTCAGTTCACACGAGCTTGGTTTTTTTTTCTTACTCACCAAAATTGTAAAAATATAAAAAAAATATTGTAGCAAAAAGGTTAATGTAATGTCATTTTCTGTCATGTATGTTTCAGCTAATACCACATATTCATATATAATGTGGCCAATAATAACTGTCAGTAAAACAAAGTGTTATAAAAAACAAAGTCGTCTACAATATTTTACTTTATGTATTCCAAGCGTTTAACAACATTCCAAAATTTCTTAAATTAATAATGAAGTTCAAAACTATCACCTTTTTCTTTGCTTACATGACAAAAATATTTGAAAAACGATTTACAGGCAGCATGTACCATGATCAGCTCCATTTTGTCCCAAATCCTTGTCAAACGCTGCTTGAACCCATAAAATGTTAAGCATTTTGTTGACCTTACTTTACCTAGGAAATGGTCACATCGCAAAAATCCAATGACTTGAGATCGGGTGATGATACCGGCCATTCTTCCGCAGAGATGAAATCAGGCAAATTTTTCGGCACTTTCACTATTCGTGATACTGCTCTCCACATCTTGATTTTGGTCACGTTTTGATATCGCTCAGCGGTCAATTTATCTTTTGGAGCTTCTTGCGTACACACGGTTATTCTGCTGGTTGCGGCTGTCTTGCATTAAGAAAAGTTTTTCATCCGAATAGATTATCTCATCTCCACCGTGCCAGTCAAATAGCTCCATACTTTTTGTAACAGATAATTGCTCTTGCTTAGTTGTTAGCCCATGAAAGCGTTAGCTTTTATAGGCCTTGAGTCGTATATCATTCCTAATAAAAAGCTGCTTGGAAGTTTTTGATATTTTCATATCCTTTGCTACAAAACAGGCTGATTGTGCAGATGTCGTCTTCTCACTTGTTGAAGTGAAAACTTCTTATGGCACGTTGTGCGGCTGAGGAAAAAAGTATAATTTCGCGACACCGACCGTCATCGGGATTCCCCGTCATGAATGCGATAGTAAAATTTGAATGTTCTTTGAAGACTTGGGAAACGAACTCGATTTTGGAATTTTGAAGACTTGGGAAACGAACTCGATTTCAGAAATTTGAAGACTTGGGAAACGAACTCGATTTCAAATTTGGAAGACTTGGGAAACGAACTTGATTTTGGAATTTTGAAGACTTGAGAAACGAACTTGATTTTAGAATTTTGAAGACTTGGAAAACGAACTCGATTTTAAAAAATTTAAAAAACGTTGCCTACTTTCAGGCACTATTAATAATTTGCCCCTAAAAGTATGCAACACTTTCTAAAAAATTTCAAAATGGCGCCTAAAGGTAGGCAACTATTTTAAAATTTCAGATAATGTTGCCTACTTTTAGGCGATATTTTTGAAATTTGGCGGAAAGTGTTGCATACTTTTAGGGGTAAATTATCAAAAGCGCCTAAAAGTAGGCAACGTTTTTTGAAAAATTGGCCCATGAAAGTATGCAATTTTTTGGAAAAAATTTTTAAATTTGTAGCATACATATGTTGACTTCCGGTAAGCTGTTGCTCAGTCAGCAAATTTTTCTGTGCAAGCGCACCCGAAAGCAGAGCCAGCAGCCCAAAGCAGAGAAAAATCTGAAAAACTTTAAAACGCTATATCTCGGCTATTACTAAACCGATTTAGACAAATGAGGTGTAATAGTTTTTTTTAAGAACAAGCAGATTTTTTTGAAGTCATTTGTGTTATGATAAACTGTCACTAGATGGCGTTTTAAGCAGTTTGAATATTGTAACAGCCATAACTCGGCAACGAATAAGCCGATTTTGATAAATGTGGTGTCTGTAGGAAGAAGCAGATTTTTAAGTTAAGTTTTAGAAAAATTATGTTTAAGCTATTTAGTCACAGGTCCAGGTACTTTCTTTACCTGATTTTTTCTTATACTTACATAATTCGCAATGATGTTTCGTACTGCAATCAGAATAAATTTTTGTTCTCAAACATTAGGAATACTTAGCTCAAATTTAATTATTCACAGTTGAGGCTACTGAGCCGAATATACTTCTTCCAGCAATTTTTGAAGTGAAAACTTCTTATGGCACGTTGTGCGGCTGAGGAAAAAAGTATAAACTCGCGACACCGACCGTCATCGGGATTCCCCGTCATGAATGAGAGCGATAGTAAAATTTGAATGTTACTTTGTTTCTCTTAAATAAATATTCCAAGTGGATGACAAAAATCAAAGCAGACACACTAACTGACACATTCCATTCTAATTCAACGATTGTTATGCTTACATGTTTGTTTCTTTCAAATTCCGCGTTGTTGCGTTGACAAATTGAGAATGAGAGCGAGAGTAAAATTTGAATACATATTCCGTTTTTGTCTTCGATTGCATTGCCATATAAAAAGAAAACACACACATACCAACTAACACACTAACTTGCCATTAAACGATTTGTTTTCACTTCTGTCGGCACTCCCGGAGTGCAACCCGCCATTTTTTTTATGACGTCATTTGTTCGCACAGTGCGACTGTGTCCAATTTTTTTTTAATCTTCAAGCCTCCCGTGTCCTTATATCATTTTATTGTCTTATGTATGAACTTTTCTGCTATTAAGAAGGGTTTTTGTGATATCAAAATTTCTATTATTTTTTTTTTAAAAAATTTATAACTAAGTCACGTTTACCTTCCATGGTTATTATTGGCCACACTGTACATATAAATACATAGCCTCATTACAACAACATTACATGTTGTTGTTTTGATGAATGTCATACTTGGATTTGAGCACCGAACGTTCTATGAACTACATTTGGACAACCTCTCTTAACATTTGAGTTATAAGGGACTCTGTAAATATAATAAATATAAAAGTGCTTATTGTGCACCTCAAAGTCAGAGTCCCTTAAAACAAACTAGGCCGGATGTTTTGATGTAGTATCAGTCAACAAAATAATGTATGTGCTTTATATTGAACAACTGTCAAGATGTACAAGATGCTATAAATGTTGATGATGTATAGACAAAAATGAATGAATGTAAAGATTTTCTCCAACGTACTTATAACCTATTTACTTTTGTATTAAACTTCATGGACCCGCTGGGTCCCATTGCATCTGCATTACAAGTTATTTCTCGTGCTATGTAAAACGCAATTTAATTTATAGATCAAAGCGTGTGGTGCACTACGAATAGCTTCCTGGTGAAGCTTAATGAGGTGCGAACAGCTAGTAGTGAAGAAATATTAGATCTTACGGATTTTTGAGCAGTTAAAAACTACTTTCAATACGGAAACAATATGGAACCACCATTCAAACACGAACACTACATTAAATATTTTAATTTTATTAAATATTCAGCTCTAATTAAGATTTATATAATTTTTTTCATGGTTTTTATTTCAGCCGTTCGATTTGCTATGCACAAATCATCATCACAACGTCGCTTTTCAGGGGTGGATTTCTAGTGATCTAGTGCATTACTGCGAAGTATAGTACCTACAGAGTATTTGACATGTCGTCTCTTAATAGGAGAGCACATCCTGTTCGGTTTTGTTTTTCACCGCAACGCTTGCAGTAGTAAATGGCTATTTGACGTCTAAGCTTCAGTTAACTCATTTTGTCTTTTTCACTGCAATGTATAATCTGCCTGTATGTCTAAAGTGACCAACTATTTTGGAGCAAAAAAAAAAAAAAAATTTAAGCCGAACTGAAAAGTAGTACAAATATTGGAAAATTCGGATTTACCAACAAGATAAAAGTTTTTCTTTTTTTTTTCAAACTCTTTTCTAGTTTATTGTATCTCTTTAATTTGTAAAGACTAACAATAAGTTATAAACTCTTATTTCTAATTAAAAAAAAACTATTACAAATTATAAATTTTATACAAATTGGTAAATGTATTATAATAAGTAATTCATAGCTATACGGGACTCAAAGACTTTAGTTGGTCTAAAAATATATAGCACATCTCTTGTTTATTTCTGCAATTGCGGTAGCTGAGAATAGGATAACCCGATGGAGCGATGTCGCGGCGATATATTTATGGCAACCATCTATAGTTACAGCTGTTGACTATTAAGTATCCCCTGATGAATTTTCAGTCGGAACGAGCGAGGTCCCGGTCTGAGTTTGCGTGGTAGCAGAGATGAGCTAGGTTCCTGTCCACCATCATAGAGGTAACTAGTACCTGGATATTATTGTGACATGGTAGCCGAGACGAGCTAGGTCCCGGTCTATCAAGTTGGGGAGAGCTAGTGCAACGAGGATAGCTTTGAAGCGGTAGCCGAGATGAGCTAGATCCCGGTCTAGCACCCAAAAGCTTCCTAAAAGCACACTGCTCCAACACTTTTGGTGCCGCACTCTCCACTTATCGGGCAGCAGCCGAGACGGGCTAGGTCTCGGTCCGGTGCCCTCCTAGGGAGATGAGCAGGATGACAATTTTTTTCAATCATTATTATTAGGGAACAGTGCCCGAGACGAGCTAGGTAGAAGATAAAAGTGATGACAAAATTTATGGAGGATTCATAAAAATCCAAACTTTGGAAAGCAGTACAAAAGAAAAAGCATCCCACGGTCACTCAAACAAAATAAAAATGTTTTCCTACTATTTACTGAAAATTAGTTCAAAAAAGTACATATAGCTGTACTTCAAAGTACCAGAGACCCAACAAGAAGTATTGTACACCCAAAAGAAGTACTGTTTCCCAAAAGAACGGCAGGTCACGTAAAGTATGTGTGTCTAACGTGACTAATGTTTTTTTGAGCAAAAGAAGTACAAAAAATGTCGAAAACTTTTGCGTATTACCAAGAAACAAAAATTGATGACGTATCTTAAAAAAAATTAATATTGATGAATTACAGAAAATATTTATGACCAAAAAAAAAAGAGATCATTCAAAAAATTTAATTTTCTACTGATTACTTCTTAAGTAGAGATTGACCAAAAATAATTGGTCCATTAGGTATGCCATATTTTCCTCGATCGTAGATAAACTCTCAAAGTTATGCTGTTTTGAATTTGTATTATGTTTTATATTTGTATTTCATGTGTATCGACGTGTAGAGTACAGAACTTAATCTCAAGTAAAATTTACCATATTATTACACCAAAAGTTACAATCCACATTAAATGATGCTGCAACATGTTGCATGACTCATAAGAAAAACATAGAAAACAACAGGGACAACGAAAGACAGACTGAAGTATTGTACCAAACCGAACGTATTACGAACACCAACACGAATGTTGTTTGATATCAAAAGTATCTGTTGGAAGATTCAAGTATCTCAGTTTGAATTCGTGGCTCGTTTTAGATACAACGCCGTTGTTGTCATCGTTCATTGTAGTGTTGTACAATAAATCGGTGTCGCCGTGTTTTTCATTGCAGAAATTCATGCACACACGCATAAAGTCCAATTGTGTGTGTGTGGTGACGTTGTAGTCAAATAAGAATTTTCATCATTTTTCTCATCAGTAGAAAAGAAAATCCCAAAATTCCATTTTGATGTTTTTGTTTTAACGCTTGGCAAAAAACGTTTTTTCTTCTTTCTTGCCTACGTTAGAACGTTGTGTTACTATCGGTTTTGGCTGTCGTTGACATTTTGTCGTCAAAGGAACAAATACGGAGTATTGAAAAAATATCGTAGAGCGCGCGTAAAATGTAGGGACTATATTTACACAATAGTGTGGTCGCACAGTCAGTTGTTCTGCCGGTCGGTCGGTCGCTCGGTCTTTCATTTCACGCTACATATGTTGTAATAGGACAGTGTTTTTTGTGCGTGCGGGGCGTAAAAATAGACATTTTTACGCAAAATACGACAAAAAATACAGCACTCAAAGATTCTGCTTGCGCCCAAAATTTGGGACAAATAACACGAGCGCTGAGTGCGAGAAACAAAAAATAAAAATACAGAAAATAAAATACGCCAACATAAAATTTGCCGCAAAATAGAAAATAGAATTGTCAGGGCATCCTACGACATACGTGCAACGATTCTATGTGCGTGTGTGTGCGTTAAAAGTGAAAGCAAACCATACCAGCAAAAGAAAAAGAAAATAAATTTCCCGCAGCTTTTGCAGCAAGAAATAACTTCAAAAAGTATTATTCGAAAATTATTGTGGCATTTAAGCATTTGACACAAAGCAATCGATTTGTTGTATAGAAATCAAATTGAAAGCACAAGTTACAAGAAAAAGCATGCAAATATCTTTAAGATACAATTTTTATGCATACATGATTTTTCATTAAAAATTGGATTTGATGTGTCATAGCTACTAAATTTATGTGAATCCATTAAAAAAGCATTGCACAAATTTGCCATTGCTAAACATTACAAAAAAAAAAAAATACTTTAAGGTGTATCACTACGAACGGATGCGCTGCGTGTGTCATAGATACATGTAGCTTAGGGATACATTTTGAATAAAAATCAATATAGAAAAAATAATACTTAATCATTAATTTCACTTGTAATAAAGGAAAAGTACACTTGTCAACAACAATAAAGTAACGTGCAATAAATGTTGTAAACAATAACAAAACAAAAATAACAATTACATTTGCAACGCATGTTAATGTTGTTCTTGTTCGCTTACTCTGGCGTGACTACGGACGCGTGCCATCTTTGCAATGCAACATAAAATCATGCAACCAACAACAACAACAAGTGAAGAGCATAATTAATCACAATTTATCTGCTTCAACTTCTCTTTGAATTCCTTCCACTTTTGCCACGAACTCAAGTGGCAGGCAACATAACAATTTTGGATTACAACTCAAAATATAAAAGCAAATAAGAAAACAAAAACAATTGTTAGTGAACAAAGTTAAAGTGCTTACAGTTAATTAAAAGAAAAGTATCTAAAAGATATTATAAAATTTATAAGTTGTAAGTGTAACAAAGTTCATACTCAAGTGCTCAAAATTTGATTACATGCATTTACTTTGATTTTTTTAAAACTTTATGATTTTTTCTTTCGAATCTATTGCAAGATCAAATAGTTTGATTGTGCTTAAGAAAATCATAGTGGGCAGAACAGCACTAAAAATAGCATATACCGAAAAAGATAAAATAATCGATTTGAAAAGCCAAGGATTTTCGCCTAAGGACTTTGCATTTTTGTAAGTATTTGATTTTTTATTGAGTAACATTTCTTGAGTATAATTATGTTTTCTTAAAAAAGAAGCGCTCCCATTCTTTTGGTGTTCCAATCACAGAAGCACCTAACTGAGCAGCAAAAAAATCTATTAAATTTGCGATTTTAACGCATATTTTAAGTATAATTTTGCAAAATCGGACAAAAAATGTAGAGGTTATTCGAAAAAACAGTAAAAAACTTGCAATAAAATTAAACGAAAATACATACGATTGTTTTTGTGTTTGGCTCTTTACTTTTATTCTCCGTTTCTTTTTAAATAAAAAACGTATGTATTTTCGTTTAATTTTATTTCAAGTTTTTTAGTGTTTTTTCGAATAACTTCTACATCTTTTGTCCGATTTTCGCAAAATTATACTTAAAATATTTGCAAAACAATAGTCTTTCATCAAAAATTTTAAAAATATGGAAAAGAAAAAATTTTTCATTCAAATGGAGCAATTGAAATTGAGTGATTTTCAAAAAAGACCAAAAAAGTCAGTTTTTTTGGATTTTGAGCGCTTGTAACTCCATCAAACCTTATCCAATAAAAGCAAAGAGCATATCGTTAGAAAGGGAATACAAATATGTTTCGAATGCTGAAAATAGTTTTTGAGTCAAAAAAAAAAAGTATAGAGATATAGTCAAATAAATGAAAAAAGTGCCGAAAATGGGTTTTTGAAGATATCTCGAAAGCGATTCTTAAGAAAAAAAAATGGTTGCCATTTTTGGAATCTGCGCCCCAAAAAACATCGAAAAAGGTCTATGAGAAACCAGATCCTTTTTCTTGTAAACTAGTGTAATTTGTGTCCAATTTCGTTGAAATTTAACGAAAAAACCGACTTATTAAAACGTAGAAAAAGTCTGCCTTAGGTGCCAAGATATAGCATTTTGGGCTTATTAGTTTGATGGGGGACACCACCCACTGTTGCCAAGCCACGCCCACATTTTTCGTGCGACTAAAAATGCGGAAAAAATACACCCAAAAAAAAAGTAAAAATACCTCCTTCGGGTGTATAGAATCGTGTTTGAAAGAAATTCTCCGAAAAATTCAGCTTCCTAGATCAAACCTGCGAACGACGCATCCAATTTGTTTCCTAGTATAATTCATAAAAAAAAAATTAAATCCATCTCCAAAGTTTTGAAAAAAAAAACACCCTAATGGAGATGTCTAAAATTTAAAAAAAAAATTAAAAAGGAGCAGTCTAATAGACATATATATTTGTATGTATATATAAATATATAAGAATTTCACTTGGCTGCAGTTTTTTTCTTAAAGCAAATTTTGTTAAGTCTGCTTTAAACTGCTTTCATATTCTACCATATTCTACCTTTAAATAATGTATGAGGTGAAAAAGAAGAAAAGAAAAACTTCACTATCAGGCCAAATAAGCGTCTGCTTTCATTGTTGCTTTGTGCTGCTGTGTTGTTTCCAAGGAACAAAAAACAATATCATTAGTGATGCAGACTTCCAAAGTTCAGCAAAAAAGAAACGTGCAGCTGTGAAAATCGGAATTAATTAGAATTACAAATCAATCAACGACACTATTTGGATCAATATCATCATCGAAATCATTATATAAACATTAGAGTAAGCGTGCGATATTATTGCATTACTAATACACTCGTAGCTGAGCATATGGCTATTAAGAACGCCTTTGATGATGTTAAGAGTTTTCAACTTTTCCGTAGCGATTGGTATAAAATCAGCATCGGTGATGTCCAAAATTTTCGAATCTTCGAACGTTCCCTATCGTATAGTAAAAATATTTAAGAAAAAATGGCAGTTGAATTCTTCTACTCGATTCCTTGAAGAACCAAATTTCTCATTATAACTCTTACAATCGAATGAAAAATAATTCAATTCCTGTTTTCATTTTTTGCATGGATTCGAACGAAAACGAATTTATTGCTTTTGTCATGAAATACTTCATTTTCATGACAAAATCGCTTCCTATTATAAATTATAATACTAATGCCCAGTTTCACCAAAATCAATTAAAATCAATTTTAACTAACAGGCTTTTAGAATTTATAAAATTAATTCTGTTTCACCAACATTAGAAGTTGTACTTTTAGCTAATAGCCTGCTAGCCGAATGAATGAAACAGAATAGCCTAACACAAATATCTGATTGTATGCAAAAGAGTGAAACTGAAATAATATTTATTGATTGACACATGCCAAACAAATAAATGTGTCATTCAAAATATAAACAAACTTTTAAAAATTTAACAGCAGCAAAACGGCTTGTTAGTTTATCAGGTTGTTTAACATGCTATTAGCGCTAAAAGTGTTTGATGAAACAAAATTTTAAAATTTGAGGTTTTAACAGCCTGGTAAATTTTAAAATTGATTGGTGAAACCGGGCATAAATTCTCGAGATTAAATTGAAACTTTCAATTCTAAATTTTTATTTTTTGCATGCATTGACAGAAAAATTTTGTGAAAATCTTACAAAATAAATAAAATTTTTTCATGTAAACATTTTTCAACTTCGGCTTAACATGAATGTTATTTTAAATATAAATTAGGTTTAATTAACATTTTGTTATTAAACTTATGATTTTTTCTAAAAACGAATTTTCATTTTACATTCATCTAAGTGCACATCAATTTACATAAATTTAAAGTTAAATTTACTATTTTGCTAAATCAAGTTTCTTTGGTAATATATAATGCTGTTCTAATATTTCTTATAATCTCAAATGTTTCCTGTTGACTTCAAAAATTCATAAGGCTTTGATTTCTCAAAACTATTTTATTCATGTAATTCTAACAAATATCATGTGTAATAGAAAATTTATTAATTTTCTAATGAAATAAGAAGCGTTGAGTCCAACTTCAAGAAGTATGATTCCCATAGGAATAACTGCAGATTATAAAAATTTTGCTATATTAGCCAAGATATGAGTATAACTCTAAACGTTTCATTTTTGGCGGTAATAGGTTGATAAAGGAAGTATATATATACCATATATATTTTTTTTTGTATTTCAGTTACTACATACTAAGACAATAATGTAATGCAAAAAAAGAAGTCAGAAATAGACCACACTGAGTTCTTGAAAGCTAGCAAATTTAAAATTCCCATGCAATGAACCCAAGAGGTAGAAATATGTAATCAAATATCGAAATAACTACGTCCTGAGAATATGTTTTTTTCAGGCAGAAAATCTCAAGTTTTCATCCCACACCATTTGTTCAAAAGATATTTTCTAGGGCTTGAAAATTTAAACCATCATTAAAATGAATTAATCTTTTACGCACGAATAAAAGCAACTACTTAGGGGATGTCCATAAATTACGTGAGTCAAAATAGGGGTGTCCAGAAAAATCTCACCAAGGGGGAAGGGGGGTCAATAAAAACCGCACGTCAACATTTTAATGCAGTGACTATGCATTGTTATAGCATATTAAAGTTAAAAATTATAAGGCAAGTCTCACGCAAGGGAAGGGGGGAAGCTCACCAAACTCATCCGAATTTTAAAAAAAAAAACACTTCACGTAATTAATGAACGGCCCCTTGGTCAATAAATTAAATCCCAAAGAATTCAATTTTTGAACTTATAAATAATCAGACTTGGGCGTAATCAATTACATTTGGTAATTAATTACACATGCAATAACAATTACTTGTAATTTTGTAATTGAAATGTTTCAATTACAATTATATGTTAATGCAAATGAAAGTTATGTATTTACAATTACTTGTAATCGTAATTGAAATATTTTCTACGGAAATTACTGTAATCCAAAATATGTAATGAAAATGAAAACCAAAGTAATTGAACGGAGTTTGTAATGGATTATTTTTACTTATAATTTCCAAATTTTCAAGTAATCAATTACAAGATATAATTAATTAATACCGAGTGCAAATACATAAATACGTACACACATATACATACATTTGTTTGTATGCACCCCTACGTTATAAGATGAGCCCACCAACCAAATCTTCCTTACGATATCTTGAGGAATCTGAGATCGATTCTATAAAAATCATTTGCAATAACATAAATATTTTTTGCAAAATTTTATGAAATTTTCATAAATGTAATTTAAGAAAAATGTGTAGTCAATTACATTTCCATTTCAAATTACCTTGCAAAAATAATGGATTACAACTCTTTAAAGAATTACATTTTTATGGATTACTAATCCAATCACAAAAGTAATTAGAATTGCATGTAATTGTAATTTTAAATTACATGTTAAAAAACTTCAATTGCAATTACTTTTAATTTATTTTTTCAATTACAAGTAAGAATTACTATCGGGTAAATCGCCTCCAAATTTTTGCTGTCACATATTCTTTTGTCAAAAAATTTCCACGATAAATTTTCTTCTTGTCAGCGTGGGTGGTCGTGGGCTTATTAGCATAAGCTAAAGCTTAAGAATCCGCAAAGAAAAAAATCCAACGGAATACTACACGAACAAGAATTGACTCATGCAATAATTAAATTGTTTCTTGGGATGCATGGTTTGTGGTGTCGGCTTGTTGCAACCACATGTCGTTCACAGTCATATTTTGCAATTTAGGCATTTAAAATATCGCGAGAGCAAGCACCATTAACTTTCTTTGCCTGACCAGCCGCATTTTCGAAGTAGAATGGTACGATGATGCCTCCAGCCAAAAACCTGCACCAAACAGTGATAATTTGTGGGTACATTTATTTCTCAACAGCCTCTCGTGAATTTTCTGAACCCCAAATACGACATTTTTAACGATAAACGAAGCCATCAAGATGAATATGAGACCCATCGCTGAATATAATGTTCTTCAAAAAATCAGCAACCACATCCTGTTGTTCCATAATGCACTCAACGAACTCTGTTCGCTGTCTATGGTCAGTAGGCTTCACTTCTTGAGTCAATTGAACTTTTTAAGCATGAAGATGCAAATATTTCATGAGAATATGATGTAGAGTTCTTCTTGATATGTCATATTCTTGACCACGTTGCTGAATTGATGTTCTTGCACTTTCAACAACACCCTCAGGAATTGCTTCCATATTTTGTTGAGGACGGCTTGAGAGTCTAAGATCGCTAACTGATACAGTCGTCCTGAGTTTTGAAGTTAACCTCCCCACAGTTGATGAAGTAAAATCACTACTCCAACTATATTTTGTACGAAACCTGTTAACTGTAGCTACCAAGTCTTTTGGGTAGGGCTGGGGGTCATTGGCCCCCCCAAGGATTTGATATTATTACTAATTATATTGATTCAATTCAAAATATCATCGATTCGATACGTTATTTAAGATCTCGCCCTCCTCAAACTTTTGGTGAAATGACGCTACTGATATAAGCACTTATGCATTAACCTGCACTTCTAACATCATTAAGTATCAAGAAGATTTGTCAAATTTAACGACAAGTGATTGAGAATACAAAAGACAAAATGAGTTAACGTCTGTCAACAATATCGGCAATCGTCATAATATGTTCGAGAACTCTGCCAATTGTCTGATCTCTGAGTGGTCTCGAATTGGATATTTTCAGGCTATTTTGCCTACTTTCGATAACACTATGTGAAAGCAGTTTCTGATTGCTATACGATATTTTGTACGATCAAAAATACAGTTTCAATATACAATTAGAGCTATTCAAAGAGTTATAAATGATACGAATATCGCTTTCTTATTTTAATTAATTTTTTCGTAAAAATTAACTCCAGTCTTCGCTATACCGAAAATTTCGGTATATAGTATTGACCCCAGAAGACAGGGGGGTAAAAAAATATATATATATATATATAATATATGAACTTCAAACAATAGCACTATCTACTTCAAAAACTCTATTTTCGATCTATCAGCTTTCAGAACTCAAAGCTCAAAATTATCGCTCAGTTGTATTTGCACTGAGAAATTTTGATTTAAAAAAAAGAACTAAGTACTTCATTTGTTTTCTACTAGAACTTCATCTTTAAGTGTTAGATGAAAAACGAATGTTTCCCGGTATTTCACCTACAGAATGTACTTGCAAATTTAACCGCCTTTGTGCGGTTACTGTTGCAAATGAAACGGATGCTCTACATTGTAAGCATTTTTGCTATCATTGAAAATTTTCGAACTACATCTCACAGATACACAATTGTGTGTGGGTGGATGCAAGTAAAATGCCGCTATCAAGAAAATTAACTATCTAGTGAACGAAGAAGCGGTACGAACACGCTTATTATTAAATTGAAATTTGCATCGGTAATTGGTAATTTCGATGTTATTGGTAGTAGCAGCATTGGTTGATGTAGCAACGGCAGCAACTGAAACCAATAACCATTTTCGGTGGCTCCGATGCAGGCAACATAGCAAAATGATACGAGTATTACAGTAAAGTTGGCGCATGATTTTTGATTGTTATTGCAACATCAGCACAAGCATTGCCAGCTCCAGTTATGTTGGAAGCATTTTTGCGTGTTATCCTATGGACTTTTTTTTTTTCTTTAAAATTGCTGCTGCAACACTTTATGCTGAAAATGAATTGAACGCTAATTTTTGTGAAATTGTCAGCGTAAAGACACAATTTATTTGCATTTAAAATAAAATTAAATTTTAAAGACTTTATGCTCAACGCATGCATTGTATCCTTGCACTACATATTATATTATATTCGTATATTGCACATTTATGACTATGAAATTCAAAATATTTGTTGTTTGCAATTGTGGCATAATTGCAATTTAATTGTATTTATATTTGCACGAGAGTATCTCGTATCTCTATCAAATATCAAGTATTTGCTAGCTGCGTTGTCTGAACTTCAACATATGTAAACGCATGTGTGTTTCTATTTGTAAGCAGAAACTGCAAGTTTGATATATGAGTATTATTATTTGCTTGTATCAAGTTGTGTGTTAGTTAACTTTTGCTGATAACTGTAATAATATATGCAAGTTTTCACTTTACGATATTTGATATGCAACAGAACTGTAATAGAAATCTCCGCACACTGAGAAAACAGTTGAATGTTCATGTTCACGAAAGTCAATCAAATGAAAGAGTTTGGCAGCACCCCATGGCTATGAACATTTTTTATATATTAGCGAAAATTATTCTGAAATTTTCTTTCATTTTCTTTGATGGAATATCTTCAATATATTTTTAAATTGTGAATTGCCACGCCCACGCTCTATTACCATAATGCTCACGCAAATATAATACTATTGCATTTCAAAATTAAAAACTAAAAAAAAAAAAAATATTTGCTTTGTGTTGCCACCAACTCATTTTATATTTCCTTAGTTAAAATAAATTATATTAAAAAATTATCTGTTGCCAATGATATTTGGTTGCTGATCCTTAATTTAAGTGTTGATTTTCTACTTGTATGTTAAGTTTTATTTTTAAGATCAAAGTGCTTAAAGGTACTATAAGCAAGTGAAGTTAAATAAAAGGACCCTTTCTAATTATTTTTTTTTTTAAGGTAAATTTATTTTCAGAGCTAATTTAAAAAAAAAAAAATTATAGAAAAAAAAATTTTTTTTTTTTATTATCATTGTTTTTTTTTCTCTAGCATAGAGGGCGTAGACTTTGACGTAAGAAAATAGCCCAAAGCTGCACAAATGATAGAGGTTCTGCAGTGCAACTGAAATAAAAAAATCATATTTAGAGAACCAGGACTCGGCTCAATTTGAAATAAAATGCAAAATTGTCTCTCTAAAAAGAAAAAAACCTACCCAAAGAAGAAAATTTTCGGTGTTAAGATATAAATTCCAAAATTATTGCTTATAACTAAAGAGGAGACAATTTTAAATACGATAATAAGAAAATAGACATAAAATGCTAACTTTTATGCCTAAGCGGTTTTTCTACCTGCAACGTACATTTTGAAATACAGTAATCCCCGCTTATAAGCATTTCTGAAAATGTTTGATTTTTTGTGCATATAAGCGTGAAATGCATTTAGAGAAACTCGGTTATATGCATGAAAAGCGCAAATATAAAAATTCGGTTATCTGCACCAGATATGCTTATATAGAATCGTAATGCCAACTATTTAGAACCTTACAAAAATATTTTTAAAGGCAAAAAGTTGTAAAAATAATTATATGGAGATAGGGAATAGATTTCTTAAACGCTTCAATTGTCTTTCCTGTTTCAACAAAGCAGATTTGTTTCTTTATTAAGCTCTGACGATAATATGCTTTGAATGCATGAATAATTCCGGCATCTAAAGGTTGTAAAAATGAAGTCATATAGAGCGGCAAGTACTGAACATTAACGTTTTTAAGTTTGTAATTTTATGAGACGCACCATTTTTTCATCAAAACCATTCATTATTATTACATTATTTTTACATTTATTTTTTTGTGCTTTTGTCATAGGAATTGCCAGCCCGGACTTAGATTGAAGTCACTTTTTATTTAAAAGCGAACTGTTTTACATTCTCCAATATTGACTTTTGTATTTGATCGAACTACATTGACATTGTTTCCACTGCTTTTAATTTGCCGACTCAATTCCTTTTTCGGACCAAATTAAATCATTTGCTTCATTGTAAAATGCGATCTATGTTTCGCATAATCCGATTATTTGTGTATTGGGCACCCATATTTCTTGCAACTTTCAATTTTGCTTACGTTTTCACTCTCTCGAATGATTAATAACTTCTGTTTAAGTGACAAAGTTATTCTTTTTCGTGAATTTGCACTCATTTTGCTTTTTAATTTCAATTCGCACATTTAACAATTCAATAGGTATGACACGATTGTTTGGTACCAATATTGGTTTTGCCATTGAAAAAACAAAAATTTTTTCCCTGTCGTGCATATAAGCGTGAATGGAGGAAAAAATTGGAAATTTTTTGGGGCTTATATCAGAGAAATGCATGTAAGCGTGTGCATACAAAAGAGAAAAAAGTTAACAAATCTAAATGGAAAAATGAAATTGCACAATTTTTGATGCATATAAGAGAGAAATGCTTATAAGCGGCTTGCATATAAGTGGGGATTACTGTACAAGCGACCGAAAATCCATGTATTTTTAAGACTTCTGATTTTCAAAAAATCGTATTTTCTAAAATAAGGCCGGAAAAACTTTTTCCAAAAACATATGGGCATTTCTCAGAAACTTTTAACTCGTATATCGCCTACATACTCTCACCAAATTAAATTATAATTCGTACAAATATAATATATTTAGCTATTGATACTATTAAGCGATTATTAATTTGCAATTAAACGTCATTAAAACCCATATTCTAATATTATTTCGAAAAATAATACAAAACTATTTCCGATACTTGCCACTTTTTACTTGTCGCTTAGCACTTTTCAAAATAAGAACCGTTTATATCTCATGAAGGCCAAGTTTGAACTTTCAGCAGAAAAAATCAACATCTTTACTTTAAATTACCCCGAACAGCGTATTTTTGTTTATATAAGTGTGCAAGTTAAATATTTGTCATAAAAAAAATCTGAAAATTGTCGTCAAGTTTTGATGTCAAACTCGTAAGGTGCATGGTATATACAATTAATTCAAACAATTAATTGTATTAAATACAAACCACTTAATCTGATCATTCTATACTGGGATAGAATTTTTGAAACGCATCACTATTTCTCGACTGTGTTTAATTTTTTATGAAAATATGACATATTAGTAGCAATTCACTAGTGAAATCACTCCGCAAAGTTTTGGATCAAAAATAATTTTATTTTTCGACTTATTGTCAAAAACATTTTCAACCTTTTATTTGTTTTTTTTTTCTTTGTATCTCACGAACCGTTTAACCGATTTACATGAAATTTGAGTAGGTTGTATATGGAACATGGTAGTTATTACTATTTTTTTTCTGTTTTGATTGTACCAATATTTGCTTATATAGTATCGAATTGTTTATAAAAAATCACCATAGAACTACTTTCTCCGTCATGAAAAAATTCGAAAAAAATCAGGAATAATGCTCCAAGTATAAGTAAAAACATATCAAAATTTCAAAGTGTGCGGTTTTTTAGTATAGAACTTATAGCTATTTTAACTCAGCGTTTCATAGTATTTTGAAAAAATATAATGAAACTTGGGCTTAAATTTACTTTAGTACAAATCCTCTAATTTTATTAAGATTTTAAGAAAAAGTATCGCTATAAAAATAATAAGTAAGTAAGCAAAAAAAGAGGGTCGGACGGATCTAGTTTCGAAAACATAGCTATCGGAAATTGCGGACATAGCTTTTATAAAAATAAGTATAACTTGGAAAATCCTGTATAAATACCCAAAATATTGGTATCATATGGAAGGTAATTAAATAAGGCATAAAATCGGCACATAAATAATTAAAATTTGTTTTACAGTTTTCGAGATATAACGATTTTTGTAATATTTTGACCCTTTTTTTTTCTAAAAAACGTTAATTTTTCCAAACAAAATTATGATTAGCACATAACTTTTTCAACACCATAAGAAAGCTCACTTTATTAGCTTTAAAATGGTGTATCAGATGTACCAAGTTTTTTTATATTAATCCATTTTTTACTGGAATGTAAAAAATTGTAGGATTTGTACTAAAATAAATTAAAGCCCAAGTTTCATTATATTTTTTCAAAATACTATGAAACGCTGAGTTAAAATAGCTATAAAAACACTTTAAAATTTTGATATGTTTTTACTTATACTTGGAGCATTATTCCTGATTTTTTTCGAATTTTTTCATGACGGAGAAAGTAGTTCTATGGGGATTTTTTATAAACAATTCGATATTATATAAGCAAATATTGGTACAACCAAAACAGAAAAAAAATAGTAATAACTACCATGTTCCATATACAACGTACTCAAATTTCATGTAAATCGGTTAAACGGTTCGTGAGATACAAAGAAAAAAAAACAAATAACAGTTTGAAAATGTTTTTGACAATAAGTCGAAAAATAAAATTATTTTTGATCCAAAACTTTGCGGAGTGATTTCATTAGTGAATTGCTACTAATATGTCATATTTTCATAAAAAATTAAACACAGTCGAAAAATAGTGATACGTTTCAAAAATTCTATCCCTACTTCCTTCTTTGACATTTTTGAGGTCATAAGCCGCAGATTCTCTCAAACTTGAAAGTCAACAATTGTCTAGAATCAGAGAATCACTGCTGAAGGAATATGAAAAGTGAAGAAAAATACCATAAAAATAACACCAATTTGTATTAATGATAAAGGCCATCATCATGAACGATATCGTCATCAGTATTAAGTGTAACATAATTTAAAGGTCATAATAAACTTAGACGTTTAAGTTTATACCATAAAGTTACGAAGATAATTTTATTTAAGTATTCACAGACAGAATTGTTGCACTATGTGCTCGTCTCACATCAATTTTAGTGACTCTTCTCAAAACGTTTGGTCACACTTATAGTCGAAGGTTCTTTTATGGGGTCACAAGGTTCTCACATTTATTTGTATAAAGCCATAATTTCAACAAACCACAAAGAAAGAATTCTGTAATGTTCAAATTATGTGATCTTGCGGTTCAGTGCAAATTGGCAAAACGAGAAACTTATCGGTCAGGAAACGCACTCTTTACAATGTACACTGTATCTATCGTACATGAGTCATAAGTCGCATACTAATGATAAAGATATATGATATATGATAAAGATATATGATAAAGAACAGCAAAAAATATTTTAATATCACATATTTCATTAGTAGGGATGTTGAGAACGTGCGAAAAAAGCTAAGAAAATTTAAAAAAAATAGCAAGCATATATTTTTCATTTCCAAAATTTATTTTAAATAAGACTTTTACGCGACTTAAAGCCTTGAGTAAAATATCTAAGGACTCTATTATTATTATTATTATTTTATCATTGACTGTATGACTTTAGATACTCTTGTATCACTTAAATACAACTTTTATGTTATTATTGTTGTTGTTTTGCTTGCTTAATTTATAAGTCAGCTTTGCAATTTTGCCGCTTCCAACTTAAATTGCATTCATTAGCAGCGCTTTATCTCATTGCTGCATTTGTTAGGTTCAGCAACTTGTATCTATGACTGTTTTAGATAAATCTTGTAGATTATTATTGTCGCATAATTACCTTTGTCTATGTTATTGCTGTTGCTCTTATTGCTGTTATTTTATTGCTAATTAGCAATTATGTAGATTTTGAATTCGAAAATTAGGTTAATGTGATTTTTATTGTAATCTCTTTTTTACCATGTTCATTTCTGTATTATCTTTTTTATTTGTTTCTTCTTTTTGCACTGTCAATTTCAATGTAAAAGATAAAATTGTTGTGGGCACACACAAACACATCACACGTACAAGCTTATACATCACAAACAATACAACTGTAACAACCAATAACTGAAAATTGCTGCAAAGTTTTCATATCATTTTCTCAAAGTATATAAAAAATGTCGCACTCTTCCTCTCCGTCCATCCATTATCCGAGTTGAATAAACTCAATTTCAAAGTTGACACTTTGTTTTACTGCTATTAAAAGCTACGCAATTGTAACTCCAACTGCAACAATTCTCGAGTGCATAAAAAAAAGTGCTGTTGTAAAGTTTTCCATGACTACGAAGAGCGTATAGTACACCGAGTTCCTGCAATAACTTTGAGATAAACTTTAATTGTGTGCGATTTTTTTGTTAAATAATAAAAAAATGCATAAGAAAAGGAAAAATTTAAACTCTGCGTTGCATGGGAAAACAACACAAAAATAGAGAAAATAATATGTAATGAACTAAAAATACAAGCACTTCTTAGAAACATTGCATGTAAATCGAAAGAGCTCTCTCCAAAATAATTTTCTATGAAATAGTAAATTTTACTCATGCGATCCACTATATGTAATTATTATTTTGATGGTTTTTGGTGTGCTAAAAAGTCCGGCAACTTTATTATTATAAAGCGTCAAGGCTTCAGATATATGTATGTACATATAACACGAAAATGCTAAAAGTTGGTATAAACGTATGGGTATTAATGGCGCCAAATTTAGATTCAAAATAACCTTACTTACTTACTTGGGTGGCCATAACAACCCGTTGCCGGGTTACGGCCGACCTCAAAAGCTCTCTCCAGGCGCCTCTGCTTCGCGCGCGCCTTCTGCAATCAATCACACCAAGCGTGGATAGGGTTTCCTCGGCTTGGTCTCTCCATCGGAGGCATGGTCTTCCTCTTCGTCGTCGCCCAGCGGCTTCCGCATCAAACACCTTTTTCGCCGGAGCTTCTTCGTCCATACGCACAACATGTCCCAGCCAGCGCAGACGTTGGATAGTGATGCGCTTGACTATGTCAATGTCAGCGTAGAGCTCGTACAGTTCGTGGTTCATTCGAATACGGTAGTCAGTCTGCGACACAACCCATGCTTCTGCGCCGTAAAGTAGCACGGGTAAGATGAGCGTCTTGTAGAGTGTCAGTTTTGTCGGGCGAGAGAGGTCTCTACTACTCAATTGCTTACTGAGACCATAGTAACACCTATTAGCAAGAGTTAGTCTTCGCTTTATCTCCAGGCTGACATCGTTTTGAGTGTTCACAGCGGTGCCATGATAGGTGAATTCCTTGACAACTTCGAAAGTATAGTTGTTCGCAGTAACAAAGGATCCAATACGACGCGTCTCCCTGTTTGTGGACAGCATATACTTTGTTTAGCCCTCGTTCACCGTCAAACCCACTTTCGCTGACTCTTTTTCGATAGCAGAGAACGCAGCAGTAACATCTCGCTTACAACGTCCAATGATATCAATATCATCGGCATATGCAAGGAGCTGGACACTTTTGTGGAAAAAAGTGCCATTACGATGTACACTGGCTCTTCGCAACACCCCTTCCATCACAAAGTTGAAGAGGTTGCAGGATAGTGGATCGCCCTGTCTGAAACCTCGTTCGGTATCAAATGGTTTGGACAGGTCCCTTCCTACTCTGACGGAGCTGGCTGTGTTGCTCAACGTCATTCTGCAAAGCCGCACCAGCTTCGCAGGTATACCGAACTCAGACATGGTGACATACAGGCAATTCCGTATCGGGCTATCGAAAGTAGCCTTAAAATCGATAAAGAGATGATGGGTATCGATCTGTTTTTCGTGGGTTTTTTTCCAGGATTTGATGGAGTGTGAAGATCTGGTCTATGGTGGACTTACCAGGTCTAAAGCCGCACTGATAAGGCCCAATCAGTGTGTTGGCAAACGGCTTAAGTCTTTCACACAGTACAGTCGACAGGACCTTGTAAGAGATGGCAAGAAGACTGATTCCCCGGTAGTTAGCGCAGATTGTCGGGACACCTTTCTTCAGTACAGGACAAAGGACACTGAGATTCCAATCGTCGGGAATGCTTTCTACTAGCCATATTTTGCAGATGAGTTGATGCATACACCCTATCAGCTCATCGCCGCCGGTCTTGAACAATTCAAAATAACCATTACCATAAAAAAAAGTGACATTATAAATACGGATAACGTGTCGTATGAGTAACGTTAACTCTTATTTCAGGAAAGGCACTTGTTTGCAAATATTAAGTTATTGATATACGTAAAACATTTGTTCTTCACTAGCAAAAGCCAGACTAAAATTTTAAGACCATCTCTTCTCTGAAGAGCTTAAGACAATCTTAAGCATCGAACAAAGAAATTTGTAGATCGATCTGGATGGTTCTAAAAAAGAAAATTTAAATTAATAAAACCGATGCATTATATTTGTAGTCAATTGTGTTCTTTATCAGATGACTAGTGTATCGAAAGTCGTTCAGTCTCAATTGATAACGAAAAACATGAATGTGCTCTTATCTCGAAAGTAGTAAGTAAAACTATGGTAAACTGTATAAAAATATACTTAGTTCCACTTACTTACAATGGGTGTCTGGATTAAAATAGTTATTGAACCACATTATAGAAAGTTATCTTTCGGTTACAGGTATCGTCAAAATCACAGAAAAAAATTCGAACTAACTTTGGGCTTTGAAAATTCAACTAGGACCTAATTTAACATAAATAAATGTGTGTCAAAATCAAAAGCATGAGGTAGTTCGCAGATGTGGTAAAATTCAATGATTTAATGCAAATACTTTTATAGGAAAACAAGAAAACACAATTGAATTTTTTACTTTATTTAATTAATTTGATTCATATCTATGCGGTCTTTGTCTTCGTTTACTAATTATGGTTTGATAATATCAAAACAAACATGAGTCTTTCCAGAAAAACTAGAATTGCATTCGATTGCTCATTTTTTTTCAATCTTTTCTTTTGTCTACCCTTTTGCCTTAAAAGATTTAAATAAGCAACTTCTGAAAAAATACATAAACATTCCTAGCTCAAAAGACTTCCAAAAAAAGATTTTTGAAAAACATGTAGTTGGTTTTCGAAAGTGGGCAAATGTTAAACATTAATTACATTCGATTTCTCATCGAATATCGGTTCTTTTCACCATTTATTTTAATTTTTTAAATTTGATTAATCAACTACATGTTGGTTTTTTACAACTCTTTAGGAGCAAAAGACCGAAACACATATTTCTATTTGCGGATTGCTGTCTTATGCTGTGCCAATTTTTCTCGGTTTTAATCATATATTTTTCTTATATTCGTCGCCACGAAGCCTTGGGTCCATTCTGCATTTGTCTCCCAGACGGTTTCACAAAATCGATGATCGATGATTGATAAGTTTCCCTTGCATAAGTACTTCCTGATTGCATGGCTCCTCAGCTATGATACAAATTTAGCCATATAAATTGCTGAGCCACAAAATCTACAATGTTCGTCTCAATCACGAGTTCTTAGAGTATGTGATTGGTGTTTGAGTGAGCTCATGCAAAGCCATGGCTTCGTTATATCAAAAGCAACAGCTATTGAACATTAGATTTTGATATTCGTAGCTTTTTTGTATATCTTAAGATGTTGTTTGACATCCATATTTTATGAAGTTATGCAAAGAGGTTTTCTTACTATATTGAGCACCGATTTAAATGATGAGTCCTGACAATGTAGTGAACATTGGTGCTTATGTTATTTCCGAATATGTAAACGTTTAGGAGAATTCCCTTTGTTGCCACTGGTTCAGTTTTAGTACTGTTAGAACGTAAACAAAGAGTAGCGCTGTCTGCTCGCTGATCTAAGTAGAATGGATTAGAATCTTTAGAAAACTTTAGATCTTTGGATAAGCTGATAACAACGGAGCTTTGTGATTCTTTAGATGTTTAAGCCATAAAAAAGCTTTTTTAAATTTTATTAGATGCTTCTTCTTTATGTTAAGTTAATTCAGCAGATATTGTTTTATTATTTAAGGAACTGCACACATTTTCAAAGTAAATTTCCTGCAAAAAAAATGCAGTTAAGTGTTTGTACCTAGACCACAACTTGTTCATGTGGCCAAGCATGCGTAGAGTGTTGCTTTTAAGTTTACTACGAAACTCATTTGCCACATTAGGACAAATTTTTGGAACTTTTGATCTTATTTCAGTATCAGTTTGCAGCACAAAAGCAAAAATTTGTACACATTTGCAATCATTGCAAAACACACGCAAACACACTTAACTGCATACCTACTAACAAATATGTAATTTTTTCAATTGCATATTGCAAATGCTTTGGTATGCATTGTCACTTTATCATTTTGTCCACACCGAGTCATCTGGTTTTCATTGAATGTCCTGTTTGCATGCATACCCAACTGTCATTCTCGTACTATATATTCATCGTACGTTGGCTGCACTCACATTGTCCTTTATACAAGTTTTTGTAATTTTTTTCTTTACTTTTGTTTTAATTTTATTTCTTTTTTTCATAACTTACAGTCTTTAGCACAAAAAATGCAAAAGTATGCAATACAGCAACAACGATGGGTGGAAACAACAAAAACAATAACAAAATTACTAGCAATATGTATGTAGGAACAACAAATGCTTGCTGTCAGCATCATTGTTGTATATGACGTACGTTTTTGAAGTTTACTGGCAGCACATATTTGAACGCATATATTGTGCATATGATGAATAATGACCCAATAGAAACATTTTTTTTTTTCATCATAAATGGTAAGAAGCTTGCATCATTTCTTAAATCTCTGCTGGCTAGTTTGGTCCCATGGCATAATCATTTTTCAAACAATTTCTTTGTTTTTTCTTGTGTCATTGACAGCAAGTTAATAATGTGACAGTTCTTATGGTAAACTGTCATCTAAGTTGATTTCCAGTATACGAGTTATTTCAGAATTTCTCATTAGTTTGCAATTTTGTCTACACTCTACTCAATGGATAGCAAAATTATTGGTGCAGTTGGGTACTGTGTTATAGCTCAACATGCACATTTGCACATTTAAATGAAATTGTTGACCACTTCGGTTGGCCAGTGCTACCAGCACTTACTATGCAACATTCCATCTAGTGCCATTGCAGGAATTCCATTTTGTACTTTTGTAAAAATTATGCAAAATGAAAATTAAATTGATGGCAAGAATTCGAAATCCAGAATTGCAAAGGTGGAATAATTTTTGAGGTAAAATAAAATTTAATTTTCAAATAACTCAATTATAAGCAATTTGGAATGTTGTGCCACAAATCTGTTGCAAAATACCAAATTGAAAATGTAATAGCCTTATGCATACATTATTTGTAGTTTTGGACTGAGGAAATATTTTATTTATTTTATTATTTGAACGTTTATCAATTTATTTTTATGTTTAAAATATGGTAATTTGATTAGCTGTCAAAATGTGGTAAATGGAAAAATATACAAAATTCTTCAAAGAAAATTAATCCAAACAAATGAAAATTTACTTTATTAAACGGCCATAAGCCCATCACAGCCTACATAAGGATATATAGGTTGCTCAACAGACCATTTATATGGCATCGTTTGTGGCATGCTTAAAAAAAATTACTTATTACAGACAAATCTCAAGGGTTCAAAGGTTGGCAATAATGTACTATGGTAAGTCCTACCTACGAGCAAGTTATTAGGGATGACTTTTGTATCACAGATTAAGATCAAATTGAATAATGTAGGACTTCCAAAGTTTGAATAAGTCGATTATATATAGAAAATGCTGAAAGAAGTTGAAAGTTTTTGAAAAACTCGAAAACAGTGAAACTAATGAAGAAATCTAACAATGTTGAAAATATTTGGTAAAGGTAAATATAGATAAATATAGATAAATATAGATAATAAAGATAAATATGATAAATATAGATAAATATGAAATATATTGAAAAAGTTGAAAAATTTTAGAGATGATTGAAAGAGGTTGTATAACTCGAAAATAGGGTTGAAAAAGTCGAAAAAATGTTGATAGGGGTCGAAACAATTGAAAAAGGCTATAGAAGTCGAAAGAAATATGGGTATTGTTGAAAAACTTTGAAAAATTTTGAAAGCGTCGAATAAAAGAGATATTTTGGAGAAAGTCGAAATTGTCAAAAAATGGCGAAATATGATGAATAAGTCCTAATAGTTAAAAAAAGATCGGATAGATAACGAAAATATTGAAAAAAGTTGAAAAAGGAAAAATTATATGAAAAGTTGAACAAAGATAGTGAAAAATTTTAAAAATTCGAAAAATAGCTCGCCCACATTCCCAATTGGGCCTACTTTTGGCTCAATAAATTATGTCCATGATCGGCATCCCCATACTAAATCTTATGACTAAGGCTTGTATAATTTGCGTGGTATACCGTAATTAGTCTTAAAATTTATGTCGGTGGCACACCCGCTGGAAAAATACAGCCCGATTATGTTTCAGAAATATCTTTTTATGCACAAAAATCTTACACCAACCTTTAGCATGATTACTCACAAAGATTCCTAGATGTGTCACATAAGATATTTAACTTGTATGGGAGGTGCCACGCCTATTGGTGCTATTTTACCTGATATTGAGTCAGATTTTTCTTATATTAAGTAAGTAAACCACATACTTTGATATATCGCTAAATATAACATTAAGCGTTTTTATTTGTATAGTAAGTAGTTGCCACTCTTATAGGTACTGTTGCGCCCACTTTTAGTTATGAGATACCTTATAGAACGTAGATCTCCCATATTAAATTTCATAATGATTACGTTATCAGTTCCTTGGTTATAACCTTTATATATATTGTGGATGGTGCCACGCCCTTCAAAGAGTTTTGACAGTATAGCGACATAGCTTATTTTGATAATTGCAATCAATAGTACGTTTTCAAGTAATATTGAATCAAATTTTTCGATTATTGAAAAGTGCCACGCCCACTTTTTCAACTCCGCAAAAATTTGAAAACGTTAAATTTATTTAAAAATTTATAAAAATTTAAAAAAAAATTTATAAATAAGGAACAACTCAAATTTACTTCATATTTTTTTTTTCATTGAGAAAAATGAAAGTTTTGCAGCTCTGGTAGCAACCAGAAAATCTTCGAAAATCGAGTGTTTTTGAAGTATTCTAGAACATGTCATTTATTTGAACGTGTCTAATGTACATATATGTGTGAGGTAGGATTTTAAAAATGAACAAAAATGTTTTTATAAATAATTAATGTGCAGGACCTCTAGTAGTAGTAGTAGTAGTAGTAGTAATAACTTATTAGTATTCGTGATGTCTGCGGGAACATTAAATATAAAAATGTTTCACACAAAATACAATTTTTTTTTTTTAATTTTTTACAGAACTTAAACATATATGAAATATTTGTATCAATATTTTTTTTGAAAATTACAAGTAAAAACCTAAAAACGTACGTTTACCAATTATTAATTGATAATGTTTGCTGTAAGCTATGAATTTTCGAAAAAAACACTTATTCTGAAAAAGTACGAAAATCGTGAATTTCATACCCGCGTATCTGAGCAACAAATAATATTAGGGCAAAATCTTAAACACACTTTTATTGCCAGACATCAATACTACAATCAAGCCAAGTTTCAGCCAAATCGGAGCAAAAATTTTTTCAGGTGGCGTTTTCGTGTGTTTTACCCCATATGCCACCTCTCAGGGAATTCCATAAGTCTTAAAGCCTTTCTGATAGAGATTCTTTTGAATTTTTATGTCACGTTTATTTATGCATATCATGGATATAGTAACAACAAAAAATTGTAGCATGCGTTAGAATTTGTTGTTCCATTCATAAATTTTATTTCATATCCTTAAGCTTATATTTATAACTTAAATACTGTACAGCTTTTAACTCAAGGTTAGATACTCACACAAATGTCCTTAATTTCTTCTAGCCTAAATATTTGAGTTTTGTTTTTGCAATGCTTTGCAGCTATAAAATTTTCTGTAGGTAGATATCGTAATACATTTTTTAAAATATGATTTTAACTTTTGTTTCGGCATTTTTATGTTTATTTTTAAATTGTGCAAATAGCCTTGACGTTATAACTTTCTCTTTTAAGCTCCTCTTTTTCAGTTCTTTGCTGCCTGCACTACAGCCATACAGCCAGTGAAACTCAATACTGTTATGCTACTATGAAATGAGTAGGACCCATATTGTATTGTTTTCTTGACTAACATGCAAATTACCCACCCACTTATGCCATGAGGCAGACTAATTAGAAGACATGAAAGTGTTTGCTTTTTTTTCTTTTTAATTGTAATAAATAGAAAAAGAGTTAAAACAAAGGATAAAGACGTTTTGCTAAAAGGGTGTTCAAGGAAATTTAAGAAAAAAAAAACAATTTTTTTGACTAAAAAAAATAATAAAATTGATTTAATGGAAATATGCTAAAAAAAATTTTAAGAAAAGTTTCGGTTTTATCTGAGTAATTCCATTTTTTTAACTCAATAATTTATGGTACACGCTGTATTGATAGCCTTCAAATACCTTTACATATACGTACAAAGTTGAATATACTATTAGCATAGGCTTAAGATTACTTTCATTTAAGTATGTACAATAAAACTGAACAAAGAATTACCGGCTTAAGTACTAGGCTGTTGACGCTATGAGTAGAGGATTTGTTATAGTGCACGTTATACTATTGATAGTGAACTATATTTTGAGTTTTTAATCAAATCATTAGTGAACATTTTTTCACTATCACTAAATAAACTTTGTGATAGTGAAAATGTGCTCACTAAATTTAGCAATAGTGCACAAATTTCTCCCTTTTACTAAATTTATTTAGTGGAATTATGTCAGAAATGTTAAAAAAAAAAAGATATTTACCGCACGAAAATTTGCACTAAATTTTAATAGAAGTGAACACTTTTGAACAGAATTTATGCCGTAAAGTAACTAAAAATTTCATCGAGTTTTCAATATTATATCTATATAACTATGTATGTAGGTGCCAACTTAAGTTCTTTCGCTTTCTGATTATTTGGGAGCTTTAAAAATTATGTTCCGTACCTGTGGGGGTCAGCGAAAAATGGCAATTTGCGCTACGAAAGAATTAAGAGGGAACGAGCATTATTTTTTGATGAACAGTACACTTAAGTTTATGTCTGTGCATATGTTTTTGATGGATCAATTAATATTGCTTCATTTTGGAATTTTTTGAAATGTGGTCCTGTGCTTCTTACAATTTCGTTACGTTGCAATACTAGGGGGAGGGGGCGGAAACCAAAAGTTTACGCAACGTAATTTGTGAATGCTCTCGTATTGTCTTAAAGAGTTACAGTCACTGTGCTTATCAAAATTACTAAGGAAAATAATCTATGTGCCTTTTTTTTTCCCCCAAATTAAAACTATTCAGATACAGTATATGATATTTTAAAGCGATCATAAAGTTCGGATAGAAATATATTCATGGAAGATATATTTTCGAGAAAATCTAAAAACAAAGCTCAGCAAAAAAAAAAATATTAAATTATAATTTGTTCCAAAAAAGCAAACAAATAAATTAACTTCTTATTATTAATTAAGTTTTTTCGTGAATATTCCATACCCTAGTATGTGTCTCTGATCATATTTTAAATACATACTGACATTTAATGTGGCATATGCTGTTTGAAAAGCAAAACTCAGGAAAGCGGCATTGGAATTTTGAAAATTTAATTTTTGACTTAGGCGACAAATTTTTAAGTTGAAACTATTCAATGTAACCTTTTCATCGACTTTTCTTTTTTTTGCCCAGGCAACTTAAAATTCTTTAGATGTTGAAAAGTATTGAAAATATAATTTTTTAACATTACAACATTCGTAGATAGTTTCAAATTGCATTGCTTTATTTTTACATTAAACACTTTGTCACTTTGAATCATATACGTACATACATATGTATGTATAAAATCACTTTAAATCGCAGTGGACTCTTTTTAAATCCAAATCAAAAATGTTTCACTTCACTTTTAACATTTGTTTTTCCCTGAACCAAAATGAACAATGCTGTTTAACCTATACTTTTATATAAAAAGATAGTCTATTCTTTTGTTTGCTTTTTGTATGTAACGGGTAATCTCAGGGACTACTGAATCGATTCAAATAAATTTTTTAGAAATAGAAAGCTACAATATTCCTGAGCCACATGGATCTTATTTTATTTTGATAATAGTAAGAGGCGCGGCACTTTCCATGCAGCAAAAACATTAAAAAACGCTACATCTTGGGTCCTATGATAGCAATAGTTTTCGAATTTGGTACAAGGGTGTATATTGTGAAATGTAATAACCTTATGAAATATAGATGCGATAGGACGACGGGGCGTGGAACCTTCATTTCAACAAAAACTTTTTAAACGCTATATCTTGGCATCTATGACAGCAACAGTTGTGAAACTTAATATATAGATGTTCATTAATTGTGCCAAGATACTGCAAAAATGTGAATGGGATCGAACATTTGGGTGTGGCTCCTCCTATGCAACAAATACTTAAATTGCTTTTCTTGGTTGCGTAAGTACTAAAAGTAAGTAAAGCTGCGAGGTCAGCTATAGTAAACATATATATATATATATGTCAGTGGCGATATTTTTTAACATGTAAAAATGTAAGCATAATTTTATTTTATTTTATTAAATGCAACAAATTTATTTAAAACCTTTGAGAATATGGATATATGGGTAGAACTTCAAAATAATCTGAATCATATTCATTTTTTTTTTTTGATTAAACAAACCATTTTTAATTTTGTATTTGCTTGCATTGAAAATCCCTAGAGTAAAAATCAACAAAAACTCTTGGCACACGCATATGATTAAAAATTTCATAAAATTTTGTCAAATTACCAACACGCGCTCATTTTTATCCTGTTCAAGGACAAAATTAGGGTTTCATAATCAACAAAAGACAAAATAATGTCTCTGGAAACAGTAATATAAATTAAACGTATGAAAATACTTTTTTTTAAATTGAATTGGAATTTAAAAAAAAATAAAGTAAGAAGAAAAAATTAAAAAGAACGTAAAAGCTTTTTAAAATATACATCAGTCATTCTTTTAATAACTGCACACTTTGTTCTTTTTGACGTTTTTGAACATTCTTTGAAATGAAATATCTCAAAAACTATATTAGATAAGATAAAAAATCATTTAATCATATTTGTTAAGAAGGACCATAATTTCATAAAAAAAAGTTAAAAAAACTTAAATAATTCTGTTAAAACACAAAATTTTTTAAGTTTTCAATATAACATCATCCGTTTTTTTTTTTGTAATGTTGTTTTGTAACTGCATTCAAATCGAAATTCTCGACATAACTTTGAAAAATATGAGTTTTTATAAAGGCGCGCATCAGTCTAATTGCATGAATTGTATGCTATTTTCAATTTTATGTTAAAAAACCATGGTGCGCGTCATCAGTAAAAAGTTCGTAGTTTCCAAAGTTATGGCGGGAATTTCGATATGAAAGCACATGCATTCTTAGGATTCATTAAGGAATAACATATAAAACATTCAAAACAAAAAAATTTGTTATATTGAAAATATTTTGAGAAAAATTTTTTTAATTAAAACTTTTTTTATAAAGTTATAGTCTTTCTTAACAAATATGATTAAATGATTTTTTATCCTAACTTCTATAGTTGTTGAGATATTTCATTTCAAAAATGTTCAAAAACGTCAAAAAAAATACAAAGTGTGCAACTTTTAAAAGAATGACTGACATATATATTTACGTCTGTATTAAGCGAACATACATCATTTAAGCGTGTTCTGAACGCAAATAAATCGATAAGTAAATCTCGACAAATTGTCATTCAACAGAATTTTGTCGCAAATCATTTATTGAATTAGGCGCAAATAGACAGCCAGTGGCTTCATTTGAGATGTAACTATGTTAATAAATATTTGATAAATGCGGTGTGCGTTGCTGAAAACTTTAATTTTTTATGAGGCATTAAGTGCAACCAGCTTTGCTCTTGTTATTTGCACAATATTTTCAACTTTTCCGCACTACATACCTGAACAAAATGATAAACGAAACAATATGTTAAAAAATTACTAATACTTTTTCAAACACCAGCAGTATGTAGCTAGATATTTTTTTTAAAAAAAATTTTTAGAAATCTTATTGGAAATTCCACGAAGAAAATGTAAGCAGTCGTGGCAAAATTAAAAACTCAATCGAACTGTGTTTTGACCTGAAAAATAAGCAGCTATTAAAACCCATCAACATTAAAACCAACACAGAGCCACGCACACATGCAAGAAGTACACATGAATACGAGTACAAGTGTAATGCAGAAATCTGCGTATGTAGACAGTTTCATATACATATATATGTATGTACTATGAGTAAAATATATGAACACTCATTTTGGCAATCACCAACAGACAGCAAATTAGAAAATGGCAGAAACGAATACGCACACAATAGTGTGAGGGAGATAGAAAAACAAAGAATGTACATAAAATATTTTCATATACATTGAATTGTGAGAGCAACTTCATGACTCCAACGACGAAATTCATGATGGCAATCATCAATCAAAATCACAAGCAAAATCGTTTTTGACATTAATTTATTCAAAGGACCTTTTCGTTCGTTCAATGGCATGTCGCGACTGAGCTGACGTAGGTAGAACACAAACACATACAGACAAAATACTTTCATATGTATTGAGGACATTTTGCCTAAGATTCATTCATTCATTCATTCATCAGCCACAGCAGCAGCAATTTCCATAATTTTCTATGCTATTGCTTTGTGGCGTTTTGTGTCTGTGGGTACATGCAGTCACCTACACTATGTAGATATTGATGTGCTTGCGTTCTTCATTCAACCGTAACACTTTTCAATTTCAATTAAAATACATTTACGAACATACATGCGTACGTATGTAAATATAGACAATTTTTCGATATCGAAATACCCTTTTCAATTCTATCTCGTTGAATTTCTTATACGTCAAATAAAATTTGTTGTGTTCAAAATTTCGATTGCTACAATTTCGTTATCTTATCATATCCTCCTAAACACAGGAAATATATTTGTGGAGCTTTTTAACTACGGTTAGTTATTAAATCAAATACGGCATTTAGTTAAACACGCAAGTAATTGATGCTTTGAAAGAAATATCCTTCGTGCTTTTTCCACACAATCGAAAAAAAATACAATATAAATAAAAATTAAGGACTTTCTGTCGCACTTCTATCGACAAAACGGTGTAGAGTGCTAAAGTTTAGGTGAAGCTAAAAATAGCACCCTTGCTGTTTTATTATTTTTCTTGGTTAGTTAATATTCATACAAGCCCTAAGGAATTGTTTTAGTGATTTTGGCAATGTAGTAAAAGGAAAATATGCATAAATTGTTTTGAAAAGCACATGGTCTAATTTTGCAAAGGATATATACACATACATAAGTGTGTAAGAATTATAGACCGTTTTACAACAAAATCTTCATCCTCATGACACAATTAATATTGGGAAAATTCTTCCATGGCTAAGATCTCAAAAGCTATTTAGAAACTATTTGTATGCAATGCAAAAGTGACACATGATGCCATTTCAACAGAGTAAAATAACTTGTGAGTTATTTGTGGATAAGCCTGTGTTGTTGTCCTTACGCTGTAAGCTTTGCTCAGAAAGCAAATCAGAGAAATGTTGATTAATGCAAATTTATTAGATTTCCAAAATTATTATTAATTTTATTCAATGCTAGCCAAAAGTCTCTGAAAACGGAAATTTCATATAGTATGTTAGAAATAAAATTATTATTCATTAGCTTGAGCACACTCGTTTTGAATGTACTCGTATATGAATAACTGGAATTCAACATAGATTTCTATCAAATTAACAAATTTTAATTTATATACATATGTACCTAGCTTTATAAGCTGTACGTGAATGTGAGTGTATTTTACAAAGTTTCTAATTAAACTATGCAAAATTATTTAATGCAATTACATAAACCACAATTTCAATTGACGTTTTCGAATATCGCTAAAGTGTTTCAAGGGTTTTTAAGGACTAAATTTTGATTTATATACTCCACACAATTTTTTGTTTGATTTAATAACAAGTGATTTTTTTCATTGTTAAAATATCTTAAATTGAAATATTACTCATCTTTATTAAGTCTTAATCGAATTATTTAATGAAATAATGTTCTTTTTATGAATGGGACATTTGCTTTTGCATCTCAGATTTTTTAGAAAATTTTTATTCTCTCATAACTGGTTGAAATTATTCTCCGTATTTTTTTTTTTTTTTTGTTTTTTAACGTTCTTTTCTTAAAAGAAACGACATTTTTTTTAATTTTCCTATAAAAGAAAATATAGAAATATTTTACCTTTATTATTCACAATGCTGCATCTGAACATTTATCTACATGGATAACTTTAAAAATATATATGTATATAAATAAAATTTCGAGCAACATTTAATTTAAATGGTGCAACAGCAACAACAAAATAAAGAAATGTACGTACAGAAGAAAATAACAGCATTGGATTATTGGATTATTTTCTATGTGGATATATCACTACCTTATGTAAGGAAAATTAATAATATTGTGCTTGAAATGAGAAAAAGAAAGTCAGATAATAGGCAACAATGTATGTCTTTTTTTCTCTCTCAATACAATTTATTGTTCTTTAACCCTAGAGATAGCTAATCATATTTAATACTCCTTAAAAGCTAACCACTCGTCATTTTGACGAACTCATAAATTTTTATTGTTTTGTATGTGGAGTGGCACACTTTTTACATAGGTACTGAATCAGTACTACTGATATTTTATGTAATATAACTTAACATATAATGACAAATTTATTTTAAACTTAAGAAAATCAAAGATAATCTTACATCTGAGCAATAACTTAGAAATCGGCTATTCTTTTAAAAACTTCACACTTTTTTTTGTTTTGATTTTGAGAATTTAAGAATGAATGTGCTTTCATATCGAAATTCCCGCCATAACTTTGGAATCTACGAATTTTTAACTAATGACACGCACCATGTTTTTTCAACATAAAATTTTTTTTTTTTTTTGTATTGTATTTTTAATCAATCCTAAGAACGTATCTGCATTGAAATCGAAATTCCCGCCATAACTTGCAAAATATGAGGTTTTATTATTGTATGAATTGTATGTTATTTTCCGAAGTTATGAATGTTGGAAATTTCGATTTGAATGCAGATACAATCTTAGGATTGATTGAAAATAACATTGCGAAAAAAAAAACAAAAAAAAAAATGTTAAGTCGAATTTTATGTTGGAAAAACATTGTGCGCGTCATCAGTAAAAAAATCGTAGCTTCCAAAGTTATGACGGGAATATTGATATGAAAGCACATGCATTCTAACAATTGATTGAGGAATAACATATAAAAAAATAAAAAAAACGGAAGATATTATATAGAAAATATTTTGAAAAAAATTTTTTTATCTAAGCAAATGAGTATTTTAAAAAATTTATTTAAATTTTTTTTATAAAGTTATAGAATTTTTTAACAAAAATTTGAATCCTATCTCTTATAGTTTTTAAGATATTTCGTTTCAATAAGTGTTCAAAAACGTAAAAAAAAACAAAATGTGCAGTTATTAAAAGAATAACCGAAATATATTCTATTTTTTTTATGGTAGAAAAAAAATTATTTGTTTTTATTTTTACATTTTTTTTAAATTGGATCATTAACATAAGAAATATAGATATAAGCTTTCAGCTTATAAATACGTTTCTTAATTATAAAAGAGAAACGTTTGTACACATACACAAATAGCTAAACGTTCGTCAAAATAATGAACAAGTTGCCTAAATGTCAAAATTCAAAACACCCACCAACTTCGTGCTACCACAACAAGTAAGCTTTTGGCAACGACTGAGTTGGTATGAGATGAATATTAAACATATGTTCGTCAAAATGACGAAGGTTAACTATTTTCCTTTGCTCCAACAATATTAAATCATGAAAATAAGCTTTCAAATTCGAAAATAAAAATATTTTAATAATTTTTGAAAAGGAAATTAAATTCTATTAAAAATGTCTATAGAATCAAGCATATCAGATCAATAGTTCTTTCTTAAGAGAGTCAAACTTTTGATATATTTGATCTACAGAGGTTAATAGAACAGCTAACCATTGTAATTCTTTCTCTTTTACAACTTTGATTCTGGTATGTTTTTGAAGGCATATATTTTGAATAAATGACAGAAAACGCTCGACCTCTTTGAACAGCCATCAGTGGAAATTAGCACTGCACACTAAGTAACTGAATTTCACTTTTTGACATTGACATATGAGGCGCCCGGTTTCAAAACCGCACAAGTTCATTTTTCATACTTTTGGACAAACAACGAAAAACATTTATTTTCATCTATGTTAATTGAAAAATTAAAAATTATTTCCCACATTTATTTATAGCTTATAAAATTTCTTACTCAAAACACATCAGATCAGACTTTTCAAGTTTTATTTGAGATAACAATGTTTTTGAGATAACAAATTTGGCCGATTTTGATACCAATGAACTGGACTTGGCCGGTTTTGATTCCAAGGCGTTGGAAAAAAGTGTAATTGGCCGGTTTTGATACCAATGTACTGTACTTGGCCGGTTTTGATTCCAAGGCGTTGGATTGGTTTTGAAAACAAGTTCATGGACTTGGCCAGTTTTGAAATCCATGCGTCAAAATATCTTTAAAAAATGTAATAATTTTGTCAAAACATTGTTTTTTAATCTAAAACCATTGTAAAGGCATGGGTTTCATTTTTATGTATGAGAATATCTCAAAATTTTATTTTTTTGGACTTGGCCGGTTTTGCAACTGGACGCCTCATATAGCAGTAAAAGTTACATAAACATTTCATAAATCGTTTCAATGATTTTGAGCGTAAAAAAAAACTTTGTTTAAAAAGTGAGAATTTTTAATATTATTAGATAATTAATATGCAATCAAATTACGTATACAATATATATTTTATTGAAGTACCTACTTAAACAAAATGATACCATGCAAAAACATTTCTCTTAACTTGGAATTAATAATCAAAAAAGAAATATAGGCTTTTGGTTCGATTAATGCGCTTGAGTTATTTGTGTCCCACTGAAATGGTTTTAAATTGTTGAAAAAAACACACTGCCCAACACAGAACAAAGAAAATTCGATTTTTTATACCGGCAAAACTTTCCTAAAGTTTTTGGGCCGTAAATATCAAAAATTTCGTAAAAAGTTTTCCACGTCTTACTTATTTTTTCATCAAAATAAACTTTAAAAAAAAGTTTAAGGAAATGGACGATATCGTGTGCACATGTTAAAAGGAAATACACTATGTGAATCAAGTGCACGGATACTCAAAATCATAAAGCGTTAGTGTGTAGTTAAAATACTGTTATAAGTGGCAACGTAATTTCTCTTATATTAAGATAAATTTCTTGTCAGATGTATCAAAGTTTTAATTGATTCTCCAAAAAAATTGCACACAAAATGTATATACATTAGGGTGGTTCAAAATATTAAAATTGCTCCGAACTTCGCTCCCCGGGCACCAAAAGTTTCGTATTGGTGCCAATAAGAACCACATAAAATATGGTCCATTTCAGAAAACATTTGATGGACCCGCCACCCTTTTGAACACTGGAAAATGGTCCTCAATCTATCCAAAATTATTAATATCTCTCCGAAGCTGCCTCCTATAGGGATCAAATGTATAACAAGGTCCCATTATTTTTCCTTCTCTAAAATTTTTTCTGAACACTTTTACCCCCTATCACAACCCCTTAGGGGTGCTCCCCTGCAAAAATGACATTCTTGTGAAATTATGAAATTGACTTCCCCCTCTTCTCAGATGCCTCAGAAGGGGTAAAACGTAAGACAAACTCACATTATTTTTACTCTCCCAAACTTTTCCTTTGACACACCTACCCCCTATCTGCCACCCTTTTGGGGGTCCCCCTACAAAAAACACAAAAAATTCCGAAAAATAGTTCATAGCTCCCCCGGAGTGACCCAAAGAGGGTTCATATGTATCACTAAGTCTTATTATATTTTTTTTTCTAATATATTTCCCGAACATACCTACCCTCTATATGCCACCTTTTTGGGGGTCCCCATACAAAAAACACAAAAAATTAAGAAAATTTCTAAAAATAGTTCATAGCTTTCCCGGAGTGACCCGTAGAGTGGTCTAATGTATTACCAGGTCCTCCCTACATTTTTCCGAACATACTTACCCCCTATCTCAACCCCTTTGGTGGGATCCCTTTGAAAAAATGGAAAAAGTTTCGAAAAATAATTCATATCACTACTAGGTTGTATTATATTCATTTTTATTGCATTCATTGTTTATATTAACTGGCTCTTTTCACAAAAAAGGATACTTTTTGCGATATACTTCTACGATTTGTAGCATTAGATGTTTTTATTCTCCATCATTTGGCAAAATTTGGTTGTAGTCTTTCACGGTGTCATTTACGACAACTAAACCTTTGCAAAAAGAGAGATCTTTGATCTCATAATCAGATTCCCATGATAATTGAAAATTCTGTATTCAATTCAAGGAAAACAAAAAAGGTTTTGGTTCTGTGTGAAACAAAGTAACTTAGACTGTGGTTTTGTAAAATTTTGACGTTTTCGATGTTCCTGCCGTTTTTCAATTTCACGACGGGATGCAAGAACTTGAGATGTTCAACTATTTTTCCCTTTTCTGCATAAGATACTCTTCAATCAAAAATGTGAGAGATACTGATTCCTCTACCACTCCACTCCACTTTTGGTACCCGGGGAGCGAAGTTTGGAACAACTTTAATTTTTTTCATATATGTCTGAACCACCCTAATATACATACATACATATATGATTTTATGATTTGAAAAATATTCTGAAAGTGCGTACTTAGAATCAAGTTAAAGATGTCTTGGAAATATTAATAAAGGTCTTCACACGGAGCCCAAACGATTTTGGTGCATTTTTGTGATAATGTTAACTTTGCCCGATGCCTAAAATTATACGAAGGAAAAAAGTTTGATTGATTTTCTATGAATATTTTGTTTACAATTTGCATTTACTTTGTTTCGCATATTTTTCGATCTCATAGTCTTAAGCATATCATCGAAAAGCGCGGATATTCTGTACCATTAAAAGCAACCACAACATATGTTTTATTTTTACGTCTGTTACTGAAAATAAATTAATTAATATTTTCTTACGCGAAAAAAAGTCTCAAAATCCTACAAAAAGCTGTGGTTGCGCAAATACAGCAAATGTTGCCATTCTTCAAATTTATTTATTTTTTTAAATATCACCCTTATACTAATGTTACAACCAGCATAAATTTGACAAAATTATGGTCCCTACCACACAAAGCGACAATTTTTTCGCAAAAAAATTTTCCTAATTAAGTTGACATTTTTATGTTGTTTTCCACCTTGCAAATATTTTTAAAATTTTTGTCCTGCCGCTGTCACAACTTTTTTTGCCGCATGATTAATTGGGATGCTTGATTTCTTTCTCTTTTTTTCAAATATTTCATTAAAGCTACGCATTTTTGCCACTATGTACTGCGTTTGCTGCTACTGTCGAGCAGGCGCCATAAATTATGCAATGAAATTTAAATATTTCAAAGAACAAACGATTTGTTCTGCTGTTGTTCTCCTGTTGTTTGCGTTTCAATTTCAACGTAATGCTGCAAAATGCTATCCGTGCGCCGCTGAGATTTATTGCGCTGACAAACAGTGATTAAATTGCATGTCTAGGTGTGTGTGTGTGTGTATGTGCAAGTGTGGGAATATTTTGGTAATTGGTGTAATACCTGTCAGAGGCGTCGTCTTCGCTTTTTTCTTAACTTATGCGCCTCCGTTGATTAATGGACGGTAGGACGGTGCTATGTTTGCAAATTTGTTTGAATTATTAATACGTTGAAAGTGATGTGCGATAAATTTAAAGGATATGCAAAACAAAAAACCAAAGCAAAAAACACATTAACAAAACTCAAAATTCAACCTAAAATGAGTAAAAAAAGCTTGACTGAGTATAACAATTTCTATGGCATTTCAGACAAGTTTTGATTTCTTGCTGGTTTGTTTGTTTTATTTTTTTATAGCTGTCAATTAAAATATTAGACCCATAAGCTCCGTATTTTGGGGTGTACCTAATTTCAATTGAAATATAATAGAGATTTTTTTTTGTTTTAAGAAAACAAGTAATTATGAATGCTTGAGTAATAAGTGTTTAATGTCCTTGAAAAGTTTATCAACACATCTATTTTGTTATAACTAATGTCTTTAGCTTTGTCTTTGTTTGATTTTTGCAGGCTCTTAACATCAACATTACCATTACGTGACAATTTTTCGAACACACGTGAGCACTGACGTTTTTATAGAGCATCTTTACGAGCTATCTTTCTTTGACGTAAGAAATTAGAAGGAACTTGTTGCTTGTGACTTTTGAATATAAAACACAAAGCAGCTTATGTTCATTTTAAAATTATTATCCATATGAAAAAAATAAAAATAATTTTTGAACCTATTTGAAAAAGAAACCTTAACTGCTTCACTGCTTTGATTTTCTATTTGTTCTTAATTATCTCTTTATTCCCTTTTTTACTAATGGGAACATTTACTAAACTGTTTATTAGGTCCACCCAACTACATGCATACAATCCGACACTCATCCGACTATATAGACAAATTTACAAAATTTCAAAACACTCAAGTTTTGAATTTTCACGCAATTATTTTGTTTTCAACATAAATCATGAGAGCTGTCTTAAATATACGCATAGTTTTAATAGCCATGCCAAAAATCTGCCAAAACTCAATGTCATTTTAAATAAAATAGATATAAGCATAGATGTCCCTTATTCTGAGCCCGTAGTTGGTTTTAAGATATCACAACAGTTTTTTCTTTAAATTCAATAAAATCAGATTAATTATGCAGATCCTAACCAGTTTTACATTTATATATGTACGCTTCTCCTAATTTAAAAAAAAAAAACCTGACCTGATATCCAAAAATCAACCCTAGCTTTAGAATCAGTAACCTGAATTCTATTTCAATAGTATTTTTTGCCATGAAATTGATTTAGTTATGTGTTCTAATGAACTTAAAGATATGTAAAGTGACTAAGTCGTAGCATCAATGTCAATTTTTTTAAAGTTTTTATTTGCAAAACTCAAAAAAAAAAGAGTTCAATAAAGTGCCATTTTTCGCACTATCCAAAATAACTTTTAAGAAAATGAATTTTTATTTCAAATTAAAGTATGTGTAGATATCTACGAATATATTTACATATATGCGTACTAGAACTCGCACAAATAATAAATTCTGAGCTACTTAAACATATAAGAAAATTTAAATTGAAAGTCCAGCTGGCATTTGATTTCATTTTATAATTTATGGGTGAGTGGAAATTTTCTTGGAGAGCATTTAGATTTGCCAGTCGGTCACAATCTGCCAACAAAATAGCAACGCACAGTCATACTTCACACAAAGTATACCTCACTTCACTTTACCTGCTGCAATTCAATTATCTGTTTTCGCTCGAGCCAATTGAAATTCCATTCTTGGCAACTGCTTTGTTTTTATATGTATGGGTTTACTTTGAAATTCTACAAATTATTTCAGACATATGTACGTATTTTCTGTTACTTCATACATGAGTCAAAATGGTCTTGTACTTTTTGAGACTTGAGCATGATTTATTTTGTAATATAAAGAATTTGACAATATTTCTCTTTGACCAAAAAATAGCAATTACAAGAGTGCCAGTTTATTAAGGTCAAGTTTTGAATTGAAAATCAATTGAATAGTTTTGCACACACATTGAGGTGATTCAAAAAATCAGTTTTATTTTTTTTTAAGTTGTAAACTTTAGAAAAATAGTTTGCGCCAAAAAACTGGAATTCCTAAAAAAAAAAAACTGTTGTTCAACATTTTAGGGTATTTGAGTGAAGTGCATTTCCTTCAATGTTCGTTCTTCGAATACATAAAAATTTTTAATAAAAATTTAGAAAATAGCAAGCAATTTAGGACAAAATAAACACCTAAATTTTTTTTTTCGTAGTTTGTAAAAACCCATGAAGAGTCTTAGAGCCCCTACCGCTAATTAAAGGTTAGTGAAATTTCAAAGGCTAAGAACACATATACGAGTACCTAAATCCTCCTAAAACATGATAACGGCGGCATAGAGAAAAATGATTCACTTACTCTTTTCATCATTTGGTAAAGTATATTCGGATGCCTTCAAAAACCACCTGCAAGCGTTTTCGACTTCTTATATTTCTCATCATTTTGGAAAACGTCTGAAATGATATTTGATACAGTTTCGAGAAGTTTTCGTTAAATTGGAGAAAAAACTAAGAGATTTTCTGTATGTTTTCGCTTTATCTTCTGGTAACCCGCATGTATCTCTCAAAAACGTAACGCAAATTTAAAAAAAAAATTTCATATGCATATCATGTACATTTGTATTCAATTCAAACCCTATTTTTAAAAGACTCTAAGAGTGGGCAGCATACGAACTGGATAGGTCTAGGAAAAAATTCAGAAAAAGCGATGAAAAATAAAGCCTATTGCGTCGAAAAGTTATAAAACCACTTAGAGAGCCTTTGAACAAAATCAGTTGTAAAGACATTGTAGTTACAAATATATATTGGTGTTGAAAAAATATATTAGGATCATATACGTTAAAAAGCTCAAAGAAGATCTACTGTACGCTACCCAAATGGAACGTCTATACCTGAAAATACAGATGTACAGCCCAATCATAACAAGAGAGTAGCTGAAATGAACAATGGAATACTTTTCCGGAGACAATTCTCTTACTCGTAACTCAAATGGAATACAGATATGATAAGCGACCATGGAGTTTATTTTAGGATAGATAATTAAAGCTTTTCCAGTTTCTTATCACTCACTAACAAAACTAAAGTGGCCTTGTCTTTTGCGGATTATGCCTTTTATTGCATTTAGTAATGCAACTTTTTTATCTGAATATTCAACTGATGAGCAATACCTAGTTAAGAACCTATTGTACTGGATTGACATGATATTGGGAATGCATAAAATGTTGCCATCAAGAAGATCTTTTATTTTCACGACTGTGATAACTAAATGAAACATCTTTACATGAAACATCTTTACAAAAATCGACTTTGGTAATGATGTTAGTCCACGGAAAGTTGTTTGACACCATTTAAAAAAAATTGGTTTTACATAGTGTTGTCAATATATTCTATTTGTGAGTCTTCAAAAAACAGAGATGGTTACGTACATGGAGAGGCAACTGAATGGTATACCGTTAAGGGCGGCCGAGAAAGTCAAAAAACTGGGGACGATATTTGGCAAAAAAACTAAATTGTGACCAACATGTCCATAGAGAAGTGGTTGCATATTTTTGGTTCCATATATAACAGAAGTAAGATTTCTTATTACAAAAGAAAAAGTACCTCAATTACGTTTTGAAAATATCAATTTTTGATAAGAAACCAATTTGCTTTATTGAAATTCATAATGAAAAACACTGCATATATTTGGAATATCAAACTCTAACAAAATAGAGAAACATTTAAGTATGCCCTTAGGTTACACTCAAAAAAATTATCCAATCACTTCCTTCCCAATTTCACATCATTTCTCCCCCATTAAGTTTTATCAAATCTTTTGTGTGTCTTTGTTGATATTTTTTGCAGGCTCTACAAAAATGTCATCAATAACTGCCAAATTAGGCGGAAATTTACAGTAACAGTAGCAACAACAACAACAACAGCAACAAGAACAATACTATAGCATACTACAGAAAAATTACATACTTAAATTTGACAGCTACGTGACAGCAGTTATGGCATTGAGTGATGCTGCCGAAAAGGCGTCAGAAATAACTAACGAAAAAAATGTGGCTTTTACGAAGTTGACTTGCTTTTTAATAGGGGTTGATTTTTTTTTCATTTTTATTAAAGTTTTCTTAAAAACACATGTTTTTCACACACACCCACACACACACGCGCAAAAGCCAAAAATCATAAAATGAAAATTGACAGCTGCCACTACAGTAAACTGACTAGTGACATTTGACAACTTAAAATTAATAAGAACCTCAGGTTCAGGCTAAGTTGTCCCTGGTTTCAGTTTGAAATTAAATAGTACTGTAGCACAGCAACCCTTTTTTCTGCAGTTAGTGCAGCAACAACATGCTACATACACATGGTTAGCAGATGATGCTGGCATTACAAAATTGGGGGAGTCAGTAAGGCGCATGGTGCACCCTTTGCTTGTGGTTTGTGAAAAAAAAATGGAATTGGAAGTGCATTTTCATAAATTAAACGGCATTTAAGTGTGTCAAAAAGGGTTGCCAACTAAACATAAGTGTTAAATAGGTTGTCTAATCGATCATTAAATTAATTCTCTACACTTGAGCATCATTTATTTAATTTAATTGCTTTCCACTACTTAAGTTCTTTAATTTTAATTTCTATAACATATGAATTTTCAATTTCATCTTTAAGAAATTTTATTCATGTAGGTTTTCGGCTACTCTTGGCGGAGTTTTCTGTTATCGAAAACATACAACGACATTTCGGGTACATGTCTAATTTTGACTGATTGTGTGAAACCACAAAAGACGCAATTCGAAATTAAAACAAAAAAAAAGTGACAACATAATTTCATGAGAGACCTTTCATTTGGTTATGCGTCTGTGGGTTTCTTTTGCGTTTCGAGTCATAATTAATAAAACAAACGCGACAACCAACTTCACCATGGTGAAGCACTATATATGGGCTCGTATATGGAATTCCATTGAAATTGTTATTAATACCAATGATAAAAATAATGCAGCATATACTAAGGCGCACATACGTTTTTTGTTCAACAGCAGGTGAGTAGGTTTTGTTGTTGAAAATATGATTTATTGCTGTAATAGCATATTTTAACAACTTGTATTTTGGATGCGACTTTGCGCATGAAAGTTTTTTTTTTAACAGGCATTAGAAATTAAATTAAGTTCTTTGCAAATTTGCATAAGTATAAAAAAAGAATTTGCACGATTCGCAGAAAGAAGATAAGATTTTAAGACTAACAAAGGCTTAACATATTAAGGAGCTGAAGGAAACCCTGTCTACGATAAATTAACTTACAATAATTTTAAATGCTATTAAAACTACTACACAGAAACAAAGGAGGAAAAGACGCAGAAAACTTTGCTTGGCAAATAATTTCTACATGGCAACTGCCACACCCTTTATATGTTTTACCCCCTAATACGCCGCCCATTTTTTTTCACAACTTCACAACAAGTAAAATCAACAACAACAACAACAACTGGCATCCTATGTCACAAAGTTTTTCATTGTAATTTTCCACCTCATAAAAACTTTTCTATGCTATTTTACCTTATTAGCAACAACAACAAAAGTATTAGACCAAATTTCTCTGCTGCCTCCATTGCCCACTTACAAAATGAATTTCTTTGTTGTTTTACGTACATATGTACGGTTTGAACTAAAATCTTGAGGAATGGATTTTCTATTTTTCGATATTTTGGCTTTGGTTTTGTTTCCCTTACTTTTGGTAAATTCATGTGACCCTCAATTTATTGATGATATATTATAAGAAGACGAAAGATGAGATCCTTTAGAGACTAAGGGGAATTGAGAAAGAAGAAGAAAAAGCTTAATACATTTTAAGTGGCAACATTAAGAGAAAGTTGGCAACATCACTGACAACAACAACAACCATGTAAGCTATTGGAATGCCATATATTTATAAGCACTATGTGGCTCAACAACTCGTCCCCATTTTTTTATTTTTTTATTTGTTATTTTGCTCTGCATTGACCAGCACCATTAAAATGTATCCCTTGGCTGCTGATTTTGTTGATATAGAACTTTGAATCACAATTTGTTCATAGTTACGATTATAGTTAGTTAGTTTTATTTTTAGATCTGAATGTTCATAAGATGCTCTGCGAGAAATTATCATATGTGCATTGCAGCAAAACTTACAAAAAAAATTAGCACATCATGTCACGCCTATTTGTCTATACCGCATAAGTGTGCAGTATCTACTCATTAAATTATGACCGATGCAAAAATTTGGCAAATTTGCTATTTTGCTTGATGAAATCTTTGAATTTTTTTTTATTGAATTATTGTATAGTATTGTGGGTGTTAACCGTGATTATTAAACTTAAATTTGGCAACTACACAACGTTATGTGAATGTGACAGCTGCCAAAATAGTATGAATCAAAATATCGATGTGTTTGAAATGTGATTTGTATAATGAATCTCTTGCGCTCTTTTCTATTTTGGGTTTTGTTTTTGGTATGTACTATGATTCTTTACATGTTTATAACAAAAGGCGAAGAAGAGAGGCTTGATAATTTCTTCAAATCAAAACATCAATTTTATAAGCGAGAACTGTTATTTTTGAAAAATCGTTACTATGGGTAAAATGAAGGATAATTGTGATTTTCAAAGGTCACAGGTGGCTGCGTTGCTTGTTGAAACGAAAGTCAAGCTACGGCTAATGACGGAAAATATTGAAATATCGAAGTTATTTGTGGTAAGCATCGCTGAAATTGTGAATATGGCTACTGGTTTTTTAAGTGTTCCCCCAAATAATCTTCAAAATTGTCGAATAAAACGAACTCCAAGGAATGACCCAAGAAGTTTGCAAAAGGCCATTATAAATCGAAGTGCACCAGCTTAATCAGCACTGAACGGCTTAACAAAGCTGGATCGACATATCGTGCAGTACATTGCGAGAAAATGGCTTGATAGGCCGACGTCCTACAAAAAAGCCAAGACTTACAAATGCCATGTGCAAACGGAGGCTGAATTTGGACGCAGCTTCCTTGTAATACTTCCAATGACTTACTTTAATTCAGTCAAATTCAGTTAATTCAACGTATAATCCTCAGAAAATTTCTTATGAATAATTTCTTATGCTTTTATTTATTTCAAAGTCATTTTTAGCAAAGAGTGCCGGTAGGAAGCAGTAACCCAATGGGTCAGAACACACATTCATACAAAACTAAGCTGGAGTCCAGATCCAGTATGAACGTCCTAAGTTCTTTAACCCTCTAACCCTATTTTTTGTCAATTTCTCTTTTATTTTTACTTAAACTGATGACAGTGCTTTCAGAAACATATCTAGGTATGTTTCTCAAAGTCCTGTCATCAGATTAAATAAAAAATAAAAGAATTAAAGAGAATTAAATTGATAAAAAACGATTTTTTCAAAGACTGCCTCAGGGCACTCTTGCCGGTTAGAGGGTTAAATTTGGAAGTGTTGCCTTAGCCGAATAATTTGACGGACTTATATGCAATTGAGAATTGCTTTTCTTATTAAATATATAATAACACTGTAGCTCAATTGGGACATTCGCAACGTGTGAAATAAAGACCCATCTTTAAAAGAAATAATAGTCAAGCGCATTGCAAGTATGGCGAGCAGAATTAATGAAGTCCTAAAATACAGAAACATAAAATATTAAATTCTCCTCGAGATAACACTTTAAAAACCTCCAGAATATATGTATGTTTCAATAAAAAAAGGAAAAACAATTTCGCGATTTTTAGTATATTTGAGGAAAATCGAAAATGTATAATATTTTTTCATTGGTCATAATCCAATGGGTAGATACTTTATATAAGGCTGTTTATTTTGAAAGTTTTGTAGATGAATTTTATTCTTTTTTTTTTTTTTTTTCTGTTTTGTATATTATGTATGCTTTCTTTTTTTTGCCTATGTTTTAGCTTCTAAAAATAATTTTTCCAAAATTTGAGCTTCCTAGCTCAAACATGTAAACAATGCGGACTGAGTTTGAGTCCGATTTCGTTAACCCAAAATTGTTCGAACAAACTCAAAACTCACGAGATTTTCACAAAATTTAAGCACCGAACCAACTTCGTTTAACTCAACTCAACTCGGTTCATTTAGTTCGATGTGTTTGCTTACATTTCAATATTTTGCTTCTGTTTGTACCTGCGCACAAGTCGTTTGAAGAAAAGAAATAAAAATGCGCCGTACTGTGGGAAAAAAGTCGAAACTCGAACAAACGAGTAGCTCGTAACTCATGCGTTGCAATCGTATGATACGGAGAACGAACGAAGTGAACTTGAGTTGAGTCGAACGAATCGAGTTGTCCAAGTTTGATTCGTTGCGTATGGAAAAAGTTCGAACATGTTCAATCAGCTCGTTGGACAGCCTTACTATTCATTCATATTGGGTTGAAAATTAGTGTTCGTATTCAAAAACCAAAATTAGTTCGATAAATTTCTTTTGAAATTTGTTTCTGTATTTGCACCTAGGATATGCTACAGACAAATTCATTTTGGTATGAGTGGAAACAATATGATGAGAAACAAAATGCATTCGGTAGTACATTTATTCGCGGTAACGGCCAATATTTGAAAGATTTTATCTGTAAGAAATAAATTATCATGTTATCTATGTATGTCGATTAAGACTATAAACAATCAATTTTACCTTTTAATTTGAAAACTGTATGGGGTTTTTTAAGTTTTCGTATTTTAAAAGATTAGGGGGTTTCTGGCAATCAAAAAAAAAAAAATCTCGTCCAATTTAGTTTAACTTTTTTTTTTTTAAGTCGACGATAGTTCATTAATTGCTCTTTGGCAATATATCACTACATTTCTTTCAGCAACTTTGGCATCAGACATTTCTACTTGGGCACTTGTCTAACCCCTATCAGAAGCAAATAGGAGTGATAGAAAAAAGGGCATTGACAACTACATTGATAAATACACAATGGAATCAAAAAACGCATGCTGCACGATATCCTTATTGTTGCTGTGGTTTCTTATATTGTTATTGTTTTTTTGGTATTGTATTTGCCTTTTTCTATATACATATCTATCGTACATACTATTATTATGATTTTTATTTGTTTTATTTTTGGTTTCATACTTTCGTAGATTCAGTGCGTTCTTTATTTCTACTCTCGACATCTTCAGTTTTTTCTTTCTTTACACGAAGTTTTATCTGTAGTGTTTTTTTTTTGTGATTTCCTACCATTTCCTTGTTATCGTCATCGCCATCGCCACTGTCATTACCATTGCTATCAAACTCAACTTCTTCATCGTTGACTTCAGTTGAGTTGGGTAAGAGAAAAATTCATTGGAAAAACCATTCGACGTTACAATAAATAAAATCACTTTTACAAACAAAAGGCATCTCTCGTCGTCGTCTTCATCGTCGTCATCATCGTCCTTCAATGGATTAAAAGAATGGGATGCATTCGATTTGAATTGCTATCGAAGAAAACGTAAAGGACTCGTTAAGGAATCCAATTTTTGGAATTTATGCGAAAACATTCACAATTCAGCATAAAAACGCGATTGGATCATAAAGTTGCAAAATTAACGAAAATTGATATTTCTTTGCGTTTCTTGCTGCTTATCGATGAAACGCGTTCAGGGATAATGATGTGAGGACGTAGGTCGAAATACAAACAAACTAGAATCAATGGAGCAATCATCATTATGATCATCATTATTGGCGTCATCGATGATATCTCATGTGTGCGCGGACGTGTGCGTTTTTTGCAATGCGTTGAAGGCACTTCAAACGCGCAGGTTTCACTCTATCCGTATTTGGAAATGGGAGTGTGCATGTGTGTTTGTGTGCACCTGTGTGTGTGTGTCTGAGTTTGAGTTGGAAAAGAAAAAGCAAATACTTTGCTGTAAATGTATTTTTAATGTGCCACCACTTGGTTGTGGGGGGCAACACTTAATTAGGTTTATTTATTACTTTTCATTGTTATTCGTAGGTTTTATTGCCCCATAATATAGTGGCCAGCGGCTATTGTGCAGCATTAAACACATTTTCATTCGAAGTGAAGACAATAAAAAAGCATTGTTATAAAATGCAAGGCAAAGCAGGATGGTCAAAAGGGTAAGTTTAGGACCCATTCTTTTGGAGGGAGCCAGTAACATTTTTCTTGGAAGTTTTGAAATGGCCAAATATTTTCCTCCTTAGGAGCATTTTTTTTGCTAATATTATATTCTACGTCAGGGCGAATATATTTTCAAAAATTGTGGGTCGAATCTGAATTCAAAAATGTGTTTAGAGTGGGGTGTAATTATTCAAAAAAAAAAAAATAGTCATTCGTGGCGTAAACGTAAAAACGGCTTTTCATAGCAAATATTATATACAAAAAAATGGATGTGGTGTAGCATTATATTGCACTACCAATTTTAACTCAGAAAGGGGGCTTTTAGGATTTTTTTTTTTTGTTAATTACTTAAAATCTTTAGCAGGTTAACAAAGGTTATGTAATTAAAACTTTTGCAGTTGTCCTTGCAGCATAAAATAGTTTCGGGTTTCTGAAACTGAACGATTAACAATTGCCGCAAAATGAATTTTTTGAAGTTTTCGTGACTTAAAAATCTTAAAAATCAGGCACCCTTTACATCTCAAATTTGTTCCGATATTCCAATTTATTTTGTGCTGTGGCAAATTTCAAAATTAACTATGAAAAGAAAAAGTTCCTATGAAGTTACTTGCAAATTTTGCTCTATATTACTTATTTAAATGAATAACATTTTGGGAAGATTGAATTCTATTGAGAAATGGGAAAAATATTGAAAAAGGTAGGCTACTGCTACGTATTCTAAGAAACAGAACAAAGATTAACACAGACAACGGATTCGTGTTTAACACCCAAAAGTCAATTGGATGCTCAACGTACTATTATATTTTAGAATTCGAATTTTATCGATAAAATAGGTTATCAAAATTTTAAAATCAGCAGCCCGAGTTGAAGTCCGATCAAGCTAAGTTTTCACACAGTCTTATTACGAATTTATGCACAGAAAAAAAAGATTCTATCATATCAAACAATTTCGTGTCCGATTTCAACGAATTTTTTATATGATTTTCAGTCATAGAAACAGTTTTTCTGATATATCAAATTGTGATTTGTTGTTTTTCATCCTACAATTTTTGTTGAAACTTAAAATAAATTCGTTGATTTCAAAAAAACATTTGTAAATATTGCAAATATTTAATTCGTATTTTCAAGGAATTTTTTCTGTCAATCTTTGATTCAACTAAAACATTTTTTGCTTCAATTAATTCAATGGTTTTATTAACGAACTTTAATTAGAAAAATTATTCAAAGATTTGGAAAATTCAACGAATTATAAAAATTAAAATTTAATTATTTTATTTTTATAATTATTAAAATTCATTAAATTTAAAAAAAAAAACTTTGGTTCAAACATAGAATACTCTAGGTATATCTAAGAATTATTTCAATATAATTCACCTATAATGAAAAGAATATATCATTGAAAAGACAGAAACTATTTAAGAACTATTTAGTTCATTAGAGTGAAAAGTAAGATTTGGTTAAAAATTCCAAAGTTTGAATTGATTTTTCTAATTCAGTAACGAAGTTTTCTATTTGCACTAACTGTGAAACATTTAGCTGATTAAGCTAAAATATTTTGTTGTAAAATCAGATAATTTGAATTTGAAAATCTAACAAATAAGGTGTTTTGATTTTGCAAATTTTTTCTTTAATTTAAAGAAATGAATAATTGAATTCTAGAAATTTTATTCATAGAATTGCAATTATTTGATTTTACCAATTCTGTTTTTTCTGTGTGGGCAACCTTTCATTTCACGCCAATTTTGTGTTTCGAAAAAAAGTTTTTAACTCCGCAGTTATTGAAAAACTTAAATTATTTTTCATAAAAGTGGCAAATTAGAAACGGTTCCGTAGCTTTTCAGCCATAATGTGTTTTTGAAAATTAAATTTTTTTTAAGGAAAAAGCTAATATTTTTTAATTAATTCAACTTGTGCTTCGGATACTTTTTTGCTTGAAAACCATCAAAGACCAGATAAATTAAATTAATAAGTTTTATAAAATTTGTTGACTGAGGGCCTGCTTAGCTCTCAAATTTGTTTTACATAATTTATCGATCTTTAGACTCATAGCTCTTACAACAATACGTTCAAATTTTCAGATATTCAAATTCAACTTTTTCACACGATTGATTGAATCGGAAAATAAAAATTTTTAAATACAATTTTAAGAAACTTATATTCTCCACAAAAAAAGTACTCAAATTTAAATACATCTGATCAATGGCTCTGAAGATATACTTAGAAGAAATTATTTTTGCTCCTCATTACAAGTGAAGCAACACTTTGTTCGTGCGCAATCCCTAATACGTATAGTCATTGATTTGAGACACTTGACTCTGAGACATGAAGATGACATGAGCCATATATGGGAATATCTAATAATATTGGTCCACAATGCTTACAGTACTGTTGCGAACTTTGTAGTAAAAAAAAAAGTTTTACTGGGCGAGTAATAATCCAGCGCTACAACGCCCAAACAAATCAAACTGAAGTGCTACTATAGCATCGCTAGCGTTAAGTAACGCTACAGAAGTGACAAAAAAAGCATGGGCAAATAGTACTACGGCAGAGGCAGTGAAATCGACTCATAAACCCAACCTAGGAATATTTAGCAACACTAAAGCTCAATCAAAAGTAAGTTCGAACGGCTTAAGAGTCTACCTAGAAAAGTTTATAAGATGGTGAAATCACTATTTGTTAAAATTTAAAGGAATCATGTTCCTTAACACATCTTTCAAAGTATTGAATTAAGTTATCTCAATCGCAGTCAAAATTAACTCGATAATTCACTGTGTAGGCAGCAAACTGGATTCCAAAAAAATCGTTTACGAACCATAAATTTGCCCTATATAAAATTTTTGATCCACTAAAGCCAAAGGAAAGAAAAAGGAAAAAAAAAACTTGTTTTCACTTAAAATATTTTTATTAGTGAGTTTGTGGTGTTTCGCTTATGACCTATTTATTTATTTTACTGAACGAAATTTTTGCATGCCTTAAAAAAGATTTTGAAGACATTAAGTTTATCATGTCTTAACCCTTAGCGGTACCACTTCAATTTTATATCAATCCGGCAGATTGGGGTCTTTCACAACCCCACGTTGAAAAAAAATGTATAAAAAACGTATTTTGTATTCCAGGATTCAGAGCTGTGAACGAGTGTTGAGATGACTCTACTTTATGAAACTCAATGATTTTTAGGGATATTTTTCAAAAAATGTTTATGCTACATGAGGCTCAACATGAGTATTTATTAGTTCGAAAACTGATTTCAACATTTTCGTGGGGTCGTTCACGACCATATGGTGCCGCTAAGGGTTAAAAGAGGACTGGCCTCCTCTATAGTTTCATATTTTAGAATATTATTTTGTTTTTTCTAATTTAAATCGAACATTTTCTATAGCGCTCAAGTTTCATATAAAAGCATTTATTGTAAAATTATTATTACTATCCATTACACAATATATTTCTCTTCGAAAACATATTGCTTAAAAGGAATGAAAATAATTGGTTTTCAGTGCGTAAACTGTCCTGATTACATTTTAGAATTGTTGTACTAGACTTGTAAAATTGGCTGACATTTTAGTTTGATGCAGCCTACGTTATACCAATCGAAATTCTGTATGGCCATCTTTTAGATATTGGTGGTTAAATATCGCTCAAGCGTATTAAAATATTCAATTTTTGATCCTCCATTTTATCTTAACTGTCTGTGGTTTATTAATTTTTACCCCCGTTATCATAGAATAGTCTAGTGCTCATTTAGACTTTTCATCACGACGACATGAAACTCAATTTCAGCCAATTGTGCAAGAATCAGTTTCATTTACAAATTGTGCGGTGTTCTTTACAGTACCATAACACTCTGTGTGCGTAGTAGATATAATGAAGTCAATTATTTGTATTCATCACAAAATCGTTTTGAAGATGAAAGACTATTTCTGGAATAATTAGCAGTATGACGTGGTGCTGAATGACAACATGCTGTCTTTTCAAACTGAAAACATTTTTTATCATAATCGTCATCAAAAACCATATCATCATCAGTGTCATCGTCATGAATACAATTTTATTTTCTTCATTTTTGTACGACAATTAACTGTGCAAAGCGACTTTGAGTTTCAAAACCGAAAAGATAAAACTTATCTATTGCTGTGATTCCTTTTTTGTCCTGTTCTTGGTATTTTACGCTCTTCCTTTTCAGCATAAATGATATGCATCAATGATGTTTTGTTTCTGTTTCAAATCTGTGTTTTTGTGGATTCAATAGCAAGTGTTTCTTAGAAAAGACAAACTTTCAAGTCAAAAGAAAATTAAACTGTCAATTTGTTTTTTTTTTTTCTCTTCTTTTAGTTTTTGAAAGCGATAAATTTAATCAGCAAAGAGGTTAAAATGGAAGTTTAATTTTTTTCTTAAATTAAAAGTTGGTCTTAAATCAAAATAGGTCAAAATGCCGCAAAACTTAATTTTTTTAAGCACGAACACTTAGTGATATTTTTTCACTTCAAACCAAATAAAACAAATCTAATTAACGTTAGGAATTACAACTTCAGAGGTCTCCCGTGAAAACTAATACGATATAAGCAATTGCCTTTTTATGAACATTTTACATTAACTTGCGGCAAATTCAGAAATCAACATACATTCGAAAGATTGTCACATATACAAGGTAAATACTAAATATGCTAAAAATAACACTTGATGGCATTCTTGGAAAACTTTTCAAATCTCTGCAGCAAACCAAAAAGAATCGATCAGGCAAAGTATTCGTGTATCCCCAACAATTTCCAGCCAGAAATCGGAGAGAACAACACAGCGGCATGGAAACATGACGGAGGCATCAAATAAATGGCAACATTTCCTGCCCAAATGGTTGAACCAAGAGCGGCGTTTGCAATGAAAAATTCCAGCGACAGAGACAACGACGCGAAAAAATTTTCTATTTTTAATATAGAAATATACAAATAAAAAGCAGCCTGTTTTTGTTGTTTTTGTATATACAAATAAAAAGCAGCCTGTTTTTGTTGTTTTTGTAGATTTTTCTACTGATGGATTTTAAGTTGAATTGTCGCTTTTAATGCGCCAGTCGGCATTAATGAATAGCAAACATAGCAGCTTTGTGGAATTTTTTTGTTCGCTGCTTTTCTTTTGCCCCAGAGGGCATAGAGTGCAACACTTAAAACGACATCGACGACAACAACAACACCGCCATCCAGCAGCAACGACAACAACAGCAATGGTAGCAACAGCAGCTGTTGGCAATGTTTCAAGAATGCGAAATGAAAACTGAAACACTAAAAATGCATTCGCTAAGCAACCGCAACGCTAGTAAAAGTTTAAGGCCGCCTTTCATCCCTTTTTCAACATTTTTCTCCAATTTTGCATTACACGCATTATATTTGTAAAGTTTTTGCTTTTCGTTTTTGGAAAATTTTCCACTTGTCTAATTAATTGAAAAATGCAAAAGTTTTACATTTCAAAACTTGTCATGTTTTGCTTTGCATTTCATTTTCCTCTCCTAATTACGATAAAATGGGAAATTTTTGAAACTCTGCAGCAACAATGAACTAATACAACAACAACTGCACTTTGTTGACATATCAACAGAATTTGAAAAAAAAGCAAATTAATGAACTGGTTGAAAAGTAACTTCAAAACATGTAAACTGCATTTGTTTCGAAAAATTTTCTACATTTCAATTTTAAGTTTTTTTTATTTTCAATTTTTTTTGTTGCTTACTAACAGCAACTGCCGTGCACTGGTACATTGCTTCTTCTTTTAGTTCACCCTTTGAAATGCATCACATGTTATTTCACTTTTAATAAGCGTACACTGTAGTATCATTGGTTCGTTTACTGTAAAAAGTTTCTATTTCTAATGCATTTCTGTTGACGACTGCAACTTTTTCTATTTCGTGCTCTGTTTGTTTTGCTTTTAAGGAGCAACATTGAACGATAGGAACAACAGCATCTGCAACAACCGCATCGAACGATGAAAGTCTTTTGATTTTCACATTCGAAATATGTCAGTTCTACTCACTAATTAGCAATGTTGAAACTTAATTTCTGTAGACTTTTAAATGGTTTTTCCCAATGTTTGCTTTTTTTTCATATTCTTCAGAATGTGTGACATTTTATTGATATTGAGCCCTATTTTGGGTCCTTGCGATCCTAAATATAAACATATTTTATATTTTTATTTTATAATTTTGCAAGCATTTCCTGCATTTGTGGTGAAATCCCAAAACTTTCAAAGGTTGCTAGTTCCGAAAAGCTTGAGACCACCAACAGCGTTTTAAGGTTGCGTTGTTGCAGATATTATTTTTTGGCAAAACAAAAAAGTTCATATAATAGAGAGGAGTTTCAAGATATTGTTTGGGGATGCCTTTGGTTTAAGTTCAAAGTGCGCTGTTTAAATTTTTTTTTTCAGAAATATGCTTAAAAACATCATAAGAAAATTGCTATAATAATTTGTGTAGCCGTTTTAGTTCCTTTGCAGAGCTTTTTTTCCCGCATACATTTTATTTATGTTGTCTTATTTGCTTACAGTTTTTCATCATTTTCAATTTCATTAAAAATATGCAAAAAAAAAAAATGTTCTGCTGCTTTATCGTTGACCTAAGCGCTCAATTTATATACCACGAAGGAACAAACTTTTTCAATTGACAACGCTGTCAGACCATTTTAAAAATTGTAAAGTATAAACTAAAGAGATGAAACAAAAGATAGAACAACCAACTGCGGGCTCTAAATTAATGGAATTTCAAAGTGCAACCATTTAAAACAAATAACTAACCAGTTCATGTTTACATTTCCTTCTTAGTGGGTGTGAGCAAGGGTATGCAAGTAATACTACATTCATGACCTTAGCCAGCTGTTCAAAATAATAATTGGAAACAAACATAATTTTAAATGTAGCATGCAATGGTTTCTGTTTCATCCTGCCAAACTTTTGCACCAGTACAATATTTATTCGTATTTGTATCGATTCTGTATGAATGTATGTGTCCTTTCATTGATCTGTTGTTAACTTGAAACTTTTTAGATTTGTTCGCAGAAATGTATTCTAACTATCACCTAAACTTTTGTCAGTTTCAACTAAACGCGAAAATACATAGTCGCTCGCTGCCAGAGCGTAAGCTTGAGGAATCAAGCTTCATTATTGTAAGCGCACAGCTTGACAGCTTTCAGACTATCATATTTCTTAGTGTTCACTTAAGCTTTCAAAATAGCTTAGTACATAAAATTCGGATCAGAAAAAAAATAAACCTTTTTTTGAGCAGAAATGAGTGGGTCATTTTTGGTTCACTCGAGATTTGTGCGATTTTATCCAAGTCATTTCGTGCATAAATTCTTTTTGGTTTGCATCTTTTCTATTTTGTATAGGTTATTTTTTTAAGCGATATTGTCATACAACATCCGCTTCATGTAGAAAGCATATGTCAAATTTTAATTTTTTTATAGCACATATTAAGCAATCTATGAAAATCTGCGGAGAACATCGGTCTAGTTTTGTCTCACCGCCATTCTGTTGTATCTATTTTAATTTGACAAAATAGAGTTTAATGGGGCATTCGATCGGCATATTACTTTTAATTGCTTAACAACTGGAAAGAGACTAAAAGTAAAATATTCATTTTAAGAAATGGAGACAATCTTTAAAATTAAAAGGATGCATAAATTAATACCCTAATTTTTAAAAACTTTCATATCAATGTTTTTTTTTTTTCAGACAATTGTTGCAATGATATCTGGAATTTTCGTGTAAAAGGTAAAATATTTTTATATAAAAAATAAGAATTTAAATATACATATAAGAAAAGTCACTTTGGTAGTTTTCTTTGAAAAGTATTCAATTACACTTCAATATTTAAGAGTATTAAATATCAATAATTGAAATTGGCAACACTTATAATTGAGAATATTTTGTTTGCAAAATGAATTTTATCACCTAGTTGTCGTCACCTAAGTTATGACTCCTAAAATACTTATCTGTTTTTGATAACCGAAGATTCATTCATGAACGCAATGTCCTTTGTATGCACATATGTATGCATATAAATAAGTATGATACACTTACATACATATATACTGAATTTAGCGAGAATTGTACAATCATGAATTTATTCACAAATTCGCAAAAACACTTGAAAACAACTACAACACAATTTTGCTTTAATGAATGCTCAATATGGGATGAAAATATTTTCAAAATATTGTTCAGAAAATGTCACTCACTCGTAGCTTGCGTCAGTGATGGCGTTTTGGTTTTGTTGAAAGGTACTTGTGGAATATACAATTTTCTGCCCTCTAAAAAACAAAATTTGACCGTGAACAATTTCTGTTTTACTAAAAAAATAACAAAAGGTAATCACATTTCGCATTCCAAAAACCCTACCAAATTGAAAACGTACTTTGATGTCATAAGCACCAAAATTAACAAAAAAAAAGTTTATTGGAAACAAAAAATAATAAATAAAAAGGTCTTAAGCATATTTCGCGAAAATTAAAAAAAAAATTTAAATTTCAAAAAAAAAAAAAAAAAAAATTTAGACATAAAAGGGTAATTATTATAAATGGTCCAAATGTTCAGAAAATGTACTAAAAATGCGCCAAGTGTACTGAAAATCAGGGACATAACTATTATAAGTTTTTTGTCAAAAAATTTGGTTTATAATTATTATGCATAAGAGATATTTTATTAGTTGTCAATAACTATTATTTTTCAATGGATTCTTTTTTTCGTTAAGTCATAACTATTATGCCTAAGGAATTGTTTATAAATTGTCAATAACTATTAATTTGGAAAAATATTTTTTTACGTTTTTTTGAAAAAACATGTTCAACAGATTTTCATTTTTGTGAATCTTTTTGCACCAATCGATGGGGATGTGGTTTTCATGACATCACCAGAGGTGGTCATCGGTTCGAAAATGTGAGCGATTTTGACTCATTTTTGAAATTTTTTTTACTTCAATCAATGAAAATAGGTCTAAAAAGGATATTGGCCATCACTAGAAGTGGTACCGATCTTTAAAAGTGCTCTATTTAGGTCCATTTTCGAAATTTTTTTTGCAAAAAATCGATGGAAAGAGGTTGACAATGGGTTTCGACCATCACCAGCGTTGGTCCTAATTAAAAAAGTGGTCGATTTTGGTCCGTTTTGAAAAAAAAAAATTTTGTATCAATCGTTGGAAAGAGGTCGAAGTCGAAAAAAAAGTACCAAAAAGTGCACGATTTTAGTCCATTTTCAAAATTTTGTTAGCACCAGTCGTTGAATAAAGGTCGAAAATAGATTTTGGTCATCATCAAAGGTGGTCCCGAGTCCCAAAAAGTTCCCGATTTTGATTTTTTCGAAAATGGGTCAAAAACGGTCTTTTCTAGGGTCCGGAGCCACCTTAAATGAGGTCCAAAATTCATTTTCGACCTCTATTCAACGACTGCTGAAAATTCGTCTATTGTACCAAATGTAGGTACTAAGAATTTGCAGAATGTGCTGACGAATATTTTTCACAGTGCAAACGTTCTGAAAAAAAGTACAAATGTACCAAAAATGCCATCAATGGATTGCATTCCTTTTTAGGTGGAAAATAAATTTTGATTGCGGTAGCTAATCTATGAAAAACGTCGAAAATGGTGATAGAAATTCCTTTGGGAGCCTCTCCTTCATCCTAAATTTCCTTTTTCACATCAATTGGTCCACTATAGTTTTTTTTTTCCTTAAATAGGGCCAAACTAAAAGCGGCGTGTAACCCATTTCAAAGTTTACTGTCGACTTTAGTTTTTGCTCTGTCTTTTTTCCTTGATTGAGAACATATGAAGCGAAATAACCTTCCTAGTTTCAATATCAATTTTCGACATTTTAAATTTAATTTCGAAATTTACGGCGCAAGCGATAGTCGTTCGGCTTCAATACTTGCTTGTGAGGTTCTGAGTTTATAACTCCAGTAAAATTATTCTTAAAATAGATGGACACGCGCGGTGCCAGGTCGACTCATTCAAGTCTTCTTCTACTCCACTCCCAGCAATGGTAATATTCAGTTGAGTTTTACTCCATAGCATAAATGAGCATTAAATTTTTTCCATGATTCACTCAATAATTTTAGTAACTAAAGCCTGCCGGCAAGGACTGATATGGAACCATCCGGCTTGTAGGCCGAAATAATAGTAAAAATTATCGATAAAACGGGATATACCTGAATCATGAAAATACTGAAGAGAATTGAAGGCTATAAAATTCCTAATTGTTCCTAAAGAAAATAATAAAAGTCTAACAAATCATTCCAGACAGGTTTTAGTTTCTATGGAACGGAATTTTGATAACAGAAATAGCTGACTTTCTAACGAAGAATAAATATTTTTTCCACATAAAATAAATTGTAACAAATATAAAATACTTAGCCCACGTTAGATTTCCCAACATCTTTATAAATGTACTGGCCTGTGCGAAGCATTTTGAAACTATTGCAAACTACGATTGAGGAAACAGTAGCAGGCGTTGTTTCTACCAACAACTGCATTACACCTACACTACCACACCACTACCTCTTTAACTTTTAACTGACTTGCTGTGCTGCCTTCGTACTTCACGATTTTCAACGAAGGTTTTTTTTTAAAAATATTAGAAACTCTTATAACATTTTGGAAAACTTATATTTAAGATTTAACACTTGTTGCTTTTGAGAGCAATAAAAAAAACATTTCATGAAATTATATTTAATTTTCCAATAAAAAATAAAGTACAACACTTTCAGCGACAATGCCAGCTCTGTCGACGACACTGCTTTCACATGGACTTGCATTTGAGTTTTTAAGTTAGAAGCAACTTATTGCTACTGAGGAACTTGTCCCTTCATCACAATTTTATTATTTATTTTATTTCTTCTTTTGCTATTTATCATATTTTGCAAGTGACTTGTCTATGTGCAAAATAAACTATTTAATAATTGCTGTGCTATTTGGCTATGTCAATTGTAATATGTTGCTTACAGTTCAAAGTGCACATACACAAATTTATTCATAAATTCGTAGTCACTCAAAAACAATTACAGTACGCTTTTGCCTTAATAATTGCTCAATATATTATATGAAGAACTGCTTTAGAGATTGTTCAGACAATCTCGCTAGTTTGAATTCTTTTTTAGCTCTCGAACTTTCACTTGTGTATAAATCGAAATTATTGTTTCATTTGATTTATTCGTAATATTGGCAACCATCTAAATTCCATTTTGGTAAATTATTTTCCGAAACACTTTTTAATATTGTTTCAACACTGCGTATCTATTTTTAGTTAATACCTAAGTGAAATATGTATGTAAAAGTGTTAATGGTATTTTGTTGTTACCCAATTGACAGCTTCTTATACAAATTGACACTAACTAATCAGAGCGGAAAGGTAGATTTGGAATACATATTTTCCATTTGCTATAAATTTGTATTAAAAAGGCTACATACACACACTTGCAACGCGCACACATTCACGCACAGGCACGTTTTGTTTATTAAACACCCAACTAATTAATGGAAAAAGTGTCAATTAATTAATCAAATTGTTGATGAAAAAATTAATGAAAACAAAAAGTAGTAGAAAAAATCAAACCATAATATATGAGGATAAACAAAACGGAAAATAAGACAAACAGCTATATACATGAGCTCATTAAATATCATTGTAAGTGTACATTTGTAAACTCAATAACTTGCAAAGTAAGCCACAAGTAGAAAGACACATTAAGATCAGTGTTTTAGAAGAGCTAAGTGCACATCGATTTCATGTCCGAAAATCTTGATACGACTAAATGTGACCTATCTTTAATTGTTTAAAAATTTACAATAAATACATACAGTAATTTTGAACAAAAAAAGTTATTTTGAGCGAAAACTGCGGTTTTAAGATTTTAGTAAGTAATATTACCATACAATTTTTAATAAGTCGCGGAAAACAATTTCTTAAAAAGTGAACCTGACTTTTTTGCTTCATACTCCGCATAGGTAAGAACAACGTACTTTTTGTTAAAATATTTATACAAATTATATTAAAATCTTGTATTCCCTTCTATAATGTGCAAGTTTAAAATTTTATCGATTTTACTCTTTAGCATTAGGCTTTTCCCATCCGGATCAGTTAAAACAGCCAGAAGCTAATGAAATTCCGCTTTTGGGTGCAGTAAGATCAATATAGCTTCAAAAATATTAAACCTTTGATAAATATCCTTAAAATGACAATTCTGTTAGACATATCATAGTAATAGGGCTGCCAAAACTGGTTTCGGTGCAGAAGTTACAGTATTGAAATCCACATTTAAGATAACGTACATGTCATTGATGTCAAACAGAGGTCTAAGAATTGCTAATTTTCAGAAATTCAGCTTGGAACTTTCACCTTGCGTCCAAGTTCTTACTTGGAAACTAGTCCTGTGATTCTAAAAAGGTTAATGTAACTTTTAAAATATTGAATCAATTGTGTTGGACACATTACTTCGATTTGCCGCAAGAACAAATACTTGGAACAATATTAATGAAATACTCTAATCTCTACGGTCTCTTATATACTACTTACGACTTTAAATTTGCTAGTTTTTTTTACCTTTTTCTCAAAATAAGTTGTTTGAAAATTAAATTTTTTTTTAAACCATGTTAAATGGTTTTTGTTTTTCGTTTACAAACGAAGCAAATAAATGCACTATATTTTGAATGCAAAAAAATCATATAAAAATAGGAATTTTCTATAGAATAAGATCATTTTTCTAAATTGTTTGCTAATTAAATAAAAATACTTTGAATTTTTCAATAAAAAGTTTTCAGAATCCAAAGAACTATATTTTATTATTTCTTTTTTTAACATTAGAAAATAGTTTTTTTCATGTTTTAATTGCCTTTAACTACATGTTTAAAATTTTTCTTCAAAAAACCTTGTTTTGCTTAATAGGACTGTAAAAAAATTTTCGAAAGGCTTATGAGTATTTTATATGTATTCAAAAAATCCCTTTTAAAAAAAGCCACCATACTGTGAGGACGCTATGTTTCGAATTTATTTTACATATTTAGAATGTCAAGAATGAACAGTTTGACATTTCCTCAAGTTTGATTTTTACTAATTTACATATGTATACTTATATGACAAAACATTTTCTACATAAAAATTTTACTGGAAAGTATTTCCTTGCAATCCTTAAAAACTAATTATTTGATTTCATATGCAAAAATTTCTCTCCTTGTAGGTTGAAAAAGAAAAACTAAAAAATTAATATTAAGAAACGAATAGCAACTATTCCAAATACGAGAACAAGTTGAGTGTAATCAACAGCAGCTAAAAAGATCTCTAATTTGGATTAAACAGCAATTGTGCTGTTTGTTATATGCGCCACTTGCTTTACGCTAGCGCTGCAAACGCCAATGCGAATGCTAAAGCTTCAGCTGATGCTCAAGCGGAAGTGAAGCTTGACATTTGCGCTATTAAGGATAACATAAGCTTAAGCTTGTCAGGATATCAATGACTGCATGTTTTGTAATCGTAAGGGTATTTAGAATGTCTGCGCGTGTGTGCATTCATTCCAGATATTGTGTGTGCGGGTGTGTGTGTGTGAACGTATTTCGCTTTGTGCATTGTAGTGTAAAATCCTCGACAATCCTTGTGTTTACTTGCTTGTTTTTTCTTCTTGTAGCATTTTTTTTTTTTACAATTCAAAATCCTTATGTAATTAAATCCAATGATGCGTGACATTCTTTTCTATTTTCCTTTTTTGCTATTTGACGTTTTGCGTCCTTCTACTGAAGGATGCCTGTTTTGCACATATTACGCTTTATTTTATATTTTTTTGCAAATTTGTTACATATTTTTATTGAAAATCTTTTTCAATTAAAGCATGAGAAGCAAAACAAAATGGCAACGTCATATAGCCTGAAAATAAAAAGGTAGTGATGGCCGAAAAAAGAAAATAAATGTTTTATTTGTTTCTATATTCGTCATTTCAATGGAGTCTATGGTTCAACTTAAATATTTGTACCGAATGGTTGGAAGAAATTTATAAAAGAAAGCGAAAATTGTATGCGAATCAAATTTGTTTTCGTCACAAAAATATTTATATTTTGTTTTCAATATTTTTTTTTGTATGTTTTGTGCCACCCTCGTAACGATATCGATAACTCATTCCCCACAACACAGTGGCGTAGCTGAGCGTCCGCAAACCTCGTGGTGCGGTTGGCCCCGAGCTCAAGGGGGCCCCGCGAGCTACGGCGAAAAAAAAAGAATGTTAAATAATTAAATCTGCAAACCCAAGTAACCTAATCGACCCAGCTTGTTCAAATTTTTTTTTTTTTTGAATATGCAATCCTAAGTAACCGAATCAACCCAGCTTGTGCAGTTTTTTTGAGCATTGAATCTGCAAGCCCAAGTAACCGAAACGACCCAGCTCGTCCAATTATTTCGATCTTTGAATATGCAATTCTAGGTAATAGAATTGACCCAGCTTGTGCAGTTTTTCTGATTTTCGAAAATGAAAACCTATGTAACCGAATCGACTCAGCTCGTGCAGTTTTTTAATAATTAAATATGCAAACCTAAGTAACTGAATCGATCCAGCTCGTGCAATTTTTTTCCGGTTTTTATGATTGCATATTCAAAGACGAAAAAATTGCACCAGCTGGATCGATTTGGTTACTTAGGATTGCAGTTTCAAACATCAAAAGAATGTCGCGAGTTTTGTCGTTACGGTTACTTGGGTTTGCAGATTCAATGATCAATAAGTACCTTGGACTGGGTCGATTCGGTAACTTGGGTTTGCAGATTTAATTATTTAAAAACTGCTCGAGCTGGGTCGATTCCGTTACTTAGGTATTCACATTGAACGATCACAAATAAACTGCACAAGCTGGGTTGATTCGGTTACTTAGGATTGCATATTCAAAAATAAAAAAATTGCTTCAAGGGGCTCACTAAGATTTTCGCGGGTGGGCACCTTAACTCTCAGCTACGCCACTGCACAACATTCATGTGAACAATGTAACAAACAAAAACTTGAATATCAGGAACATTGTATGAAGGTCACAAAGTGTGAATAATGTGAAAACATAAAAATTAATTAATAATCTTCAAGTGTCTATGTGCACACACTTACAACACACATACATGTATTGTTTTTATCTCGGTGTGTGTGCGTGCAGCTTCTTTGATATCCCGATAAACAAGTAAAATAAATAGCATAAATGTCGAAAATAAAGAACAAATATAAAAAGTTCATGTTGAGTTTTTACTATTTGTTCTTTTCCTGGTGTTCAATTTGTTGTATTCGATATAAAAATTATTTGTTATTGCTATTGCTCGTGTTGTTGAAGTTGTTGTTGTGAGCACTGTCAACTTGACGTTGATGCTGAAAAGTTTATAAATTTTTTTTTTCCTTTCGCATGCGTATTCTTGAATTCTCAAGTGTTTAGAAATTTATTTATGTTTTTGTTTTTTGGCTTTTGTTTTTCTCTTCAATTTTGTATTTTTGAAGTAAACAACATTGAATTTATTGTTACATTTTCTAATTGAAAATGTAAATTTAAGATATGAAACTGCGTATTTATGCGATATAGTTGCCGCAGTTACTATCACCATTTTGTATGAATTTGAAATTGCTTACTGTGCTATTAGACTTTCGAAAGATTATAGCTAGCGAATTTTTGTTGTAAATGTGTGGCGCCAATAAAATATTAACACACAGCATTTTTGATTTCAATTGAATCGGTTGTTTGAGAAATACGACAAAAGCCAAAAATAAATATTAAGTTATTGTGCCAAACGCAACGTGGTACGTAGACGTACAATCACAGGTAGAGAGGGGCGTTTTCAGTGTAAGTATAACTAAGAAAACAAACCCAATCTATGTTGACATTTCTGTCAATTCAATTCACAGGAATAACTTACACAATTTGAAATACTTTCGGTTAGGATTTTTGAAAAGACAAAAGCTTTTCTTTAACAATAAAAGGTTTTTTTTGTATACTTTAAAACACTAAGGTTCAATATTTTCCCATTTTTTTTTTTTTTTTGTTTTATTTTTGAGTAAGAGAAACTGCATTGTTGCAAAACACTTTCAAACCAAAATTTGGTACAAAAGAATAAAACACAGCTCATATGTTTGTGATGAGTAACGTGATTGAACAATATGTACTCAAAAATATTTTTGATGTTGTTAAACACGAATTTCACGAAGGTTAGCTCCAACAAAAAAAGAATTCGGGCAACGTAGTGTGATAAAATTCCACGCCTCAAGTCCTTAATATTATGTTTAAAGAATAACACATCGCGAAAACAAAGCTTTACCTAAATTTTTTGATGAATCAATGGAGCCCTCAGAAGCGAAATGGGCGTATCTCAAAAAAATGCGTTTTGAGATAATTGATATTTTGTTAATGTCAATTTGTTGAAATACCTATAAAATTGAGATACACGGAAAAAAAGGTTTTGTAAAAAATAACGTGAGATATTCAAAAAAAGCAAAATAATCAGGAAAAATTGTCGTATAGCCCTGTAATTTCTAATTTCATGGAGAATTCAGTATAAATTGATGCGCAAACTGCAATCATTACAGTCTAAAACTTTGTTATTACAGTTTCAGAATGGAAAATATACAATGTGGCCAGGAAAAAATTTAGTTAGCAAAAAGTACTAAATAATTAATGAAAATTTCATATGATCGACAAATAAAAATTACAGGGTAAACTGTAAAAACTTCAATAAGTATCACATAATAAATTATTTATCTTATGATTCGATATAACTTTTTTGTCACCTGCGTTGTACAAATACGACATAAAATGTAGATATATGGTTACAAGAAAATAATTATATGAATGTTGCCAGGCTGGTTCTCTGTTTCGTGCTATGTTAAGAAGTATGTGGTTAGGAAGTATAATAAAACATAAAATAAAATGAAAAAAAAATAAAATAAAAACAAAATGTAAAGTTTTCGTTTTTAAAATTTTTTTGGAGTAAATGATAAATTTTACAGTGTGAGCATTGTAATTTTTCATTGACAATCACAATCAATTATTACAGTTTTACGCTTACTATCTGGGCATTACAGGGAAAAACTGTAATTATTGTCGGAAAACCAATGAATTTTTACAGAATTTTTTTTTCCGTGTAGAGAAAATTCTCTTTTGAGATTCTATGAAGGTAGAAAGGGCCTCAAAATTGAGTTCAAATCTGCCGTCAGATTTTGGCTTGACTAAACTAGTTTTGACATGGCTACAAACGATCTTTTGTAATTTTTTATTTCAAATCTGAAAGGTTTGGTATCTAAGGTTTGTTAAGCTAAGTTGTTCCCACGAGAGCTGTACACTTTTTACATTTAAATGTTGTGTTGTTTTTTTTTTTTGTTTTTTTCATCTATGTCATCAAATTTGATGTTGACACCATAGCCGTGTCTAAAATCCGCGGGACCCGTGGCTGAGCATGCGGTGCGGACCGTAACGGATGGCAATAAGATACAAAGGTAATTTTTGTACAGCAAAGAAAAAGGTCAAGATCAAGATCAAAATAAATAAATCAACAATTTCATTAACCGTTATTTTTTGTTATTGTTACTTCGTCAGTAACAGGCAACAGTCTATGTAGCCTTTGCTTAAACACGGTCATGGTTCAAACAATTGTAGTGGAAATACACACATTTCCGATTCAGTTTACGACTAGAAACACTTCAAAGATTGTAACCATCACAAAAAAAGTGAGGTACCTTAATCTACATAAGGGTTGTTATTAGAAGGTGCGTATATTTCATCACGGAAGCTCCAGGGTGTCTTTTGATTCGATCAGAATAACTGTAAACGTATAAATTTTCTGGTAGCTCTGCCTCAGAATAAAGACCACTGATATGACTGCGCACAAGGGCGCATAGGGCTTTAAAGACCGGCATTGATTTGAGACAGTTTGAAATGTTCTGGGACTATAGGCGTAGTGCAATAACTAAAAATGACTTATTTGAGGGTTTTTACCTTAATTTTCTCAAAAACTATACGTGATTGACAAATTGTCTGTCTAAATTCGTGTTCAACGTGCAAAAACCTATCGAAAACTCTAATTCACATTCCATAAGCAGAGCGAAAGTCAAAATTTTTATACCATTATAATTTGCACTATGTTCACTTTCCTTTTAAATAAATTAAATTTGAAATAAAATTTATTTAATACAACAAAAATTTTTTTGCTTATAGTGCTGCTTTTAATTTTTGTTGATTTAACTAAAAATCGTGATGCTGTCGCCATGCGCTTATGCTTTCAACAAGAGCACATAATTCGCTTAAAAGCACAAAGGATTTAAGGATATTTTCGCTTATACCAAAAAAAAAAAATAAAAAGAAGAAATTATGTAGGTCATGCGCCAATACAATGTAAAAGCGTTTTTTCATTTTTTATATTATTTGCATTATTATCTTTTTTATTTATTATATTATTGTACTCTGTTACTTATGTGTCTGTGTGCTGTATTCAGAACTTGGTCAAGCAGTTAGGTTATACACAGAAAAAGAAAATAAAAAAGTACCTTAAAAAGTTGTACATACTTCTTGGCTTAAGTGTATTAGTGTTCAGTGCTTTTTTTTTTTTGGGGGGGGGGGGAGGTGGCTTTTAAGCGAATATAAAATATGAAAATATAAGTTTGTGCCAAAATAATACATAATAATTTTCACTTTGCAATTCACCCCTACTCTGTTCTTTACATTTTTTTTTCAATTTTTTGTGTTTTTTGGTTCATATTCAAAGCAAGGCGATTCACAGTTGTGCCGCAGCAGCAAAATAACAGGCCAAAAGGTCAGTTGCGTACTTGCAAAAATGGCGATACAAAATTTTGAACTTTAATGCTTTGCTTCAATTGTATTTGACTTGGTAGGGCTTTTGGCGTTTTGGCTGCTGTTGCTGTTGCGAAAAGGACGAACCACTTACTTACTGGTAGTGGGTTACTGTGTGCAGCTACTCTCTTTAAAAAATGTTGTATGTATTCATTTTAGAGTGAAAGTTAACATTGCATACTTGTTGGAGTTTCACGAATATTTAATGAACTTGTTGATTTCAGCGTAAAGCCATAGAAAATATGAAATAATGAATTAAAGCAGAGTTTTTACATTTACATTTGAATATGTATTTGTGAATAGTATTTTGTGGACTTGTTCAATATGATATAGGTTTAAATAAAAGTAGAAAATTATCCAAAAAATTTAAAGGAAATATCGCCCAAACATGCAAGGATGTGTATACATTGTCTTGTATTAGATTACCAGATTTTAGGCAGTCTTAATTGAGGCCAATTTATCCAAAATTTGATATAACTTTAAAGAGAACAAAAATCGGGTGTTTTGTTTTTTTTTGCTAGACTAGAAGTAAAAATGTTATTCTCAAAAATTTGTCATATTCGAATAAAGTTTTTGGCAACTTTTCATTTCAAATAGTATAAATCCACTTTTTCACAATCTTTTCCCGCTTTTAAGGGTATCTTTCAGCTATTTATCATAGTCTGTCAATCATATTGTATCGTTCTTGAGTACTTTTCTCTTCACCACCAGGTCAAAATGCGAATCTTCCTTCAGAAAGATTCTGGAAAGGTGAGTCAGCTTTTTAGTCCTTAGTTCAAATTTTTTTCCGTCATTTTTTTCACTGTCATCTCTTTCCTTAATATGTTAATGAACACAGCATTCATATATTCAATTGCATGAAGTATTTTCACTGCAGATAGATAAATAGTGAAACCTGCATCATTTTTCATATTAAAAAATAAATATATTATAAATCGTATAACTTAGCGGTTTTGGATGTGATTTGTCGCTGAAAGTATTTTTTATTCAATAAAAATAAATATGCAGAAACGCTTTTATTACATTTTTTTTTTGTTGTTTTAAAACCTTGAACAGATTTTGGAGCTGGTCGACTCATATGATATTTAGCTTTCATTTATATTGTCTATTTGTGGATTTATAATCCACTCTCAGTTCTGAAAACGTAAAAACTTTTGATCTTAGAGAAATTGACATCACCATACAAACGTGAAAAAAACAAGAATCATCTTCGATCAATTTGCCTCAAATATAAGCAAATTGGATGGTATAAAGAATAATAATTGAAGACCTCAATTCTCATAAACTGTTAATGTTTGTTTTAGTGAAATATGACTTAAAGTTAATAGAATGAATGATTTCAGTTAATTTGCTGACAATAGCGGTGTGACACACTATATCAAGTACCATTTGCTTTTATCCTGGAACAAATAATAGGGTCAGATGCATTTCTTTAGACTCTAAGAGTAAATTAATTTTTTTGAAAAAAAAAAATTATTTTCCCTCATTCAAGTGACAAAACTTCATAAAAGATAAAACCAGACATGAGTCCTATCGGTTTTTGCGATAAAAGCTAAATTGTAAAAAAAGTGACTTAAGGCCTTTCTTAAATAATCGATTCATATGGTTTTCTTGCTCAGAAATATATTCCACTCTCTTCTTTGGAAATAGCGATAAAGTTATATGTGTTATAGTTGACACGAAATGTTCATTGATTATCCCACCTTAACTAATATACACTCTGGCAAAAAAACGAATTTTGAGTAAAAATTTACGAGTTGACTCTCCAAAATCGAAACTCTCAATTGTTTTCTCTTGTTTTACGTCAAGCAAAGTGAAATGCACTAAAGTGTTTCTAAAGCTCATGAAAGTATGCAATAAAAAAAATTTATGTGCCTTAAAGTGTGCAACATTATGTGAAATTTAAATTTTTATAGGCAATCAAAGTAAGTAGCAGCATTTTTTTATATTTTTGTAATGAATACTAAACAACGCCGTAGAGTAGGCAACATTTGAAATTGTGAAAATCGATACAGCTCGAGGTAGTACTCAAACCCAGCCAACCTTCCAAGCTCTGAGATTTTAATTCTTCTCAAAGAGTTTAATTGGCATTTTTGATCTTCATATATCTCAATCGACTGAGTTTTACATAAGCGCGATAAACTCTATATGGTATATGGTGAGCAGAAACACCGGTTTTAATTTTATAAGACTGGTCCTATGTTTTCATGTTATGTTGAGTGCTATCATTTTCAATTATTTATTATAAGATGCCACAAAAACAAGCAAATGTTAAAGTACAGGGCAAGTTATGTTTGGTTGATAAAGATGAAACAATAATTTTCAATGACATAATTTGTATTGAAATTTCATTCACCATTAACAACATTTGCTTGAAACTCTTCCTTATTATTTATACGTGAATCGCTTTTGACGAACAATTAAAATTCAAAGGGAGACATAGTAAAAATTGCATTTAAGTTAAAAAAAAAACATGAAAAGTTACATTAAAAATGACATAAAAAAATAGCTATCTGAATTTTAATTGAACAACCTTGAATATTAATTCAAGACAGCCTTAGCTTCAAGAAAAACTATGGCTGAAAGATGTACTCCAAAAAAAAAAAAAAAAACGAGGCCAGCTAAAAGGCCAAATCTAATGGAACTGTACATATATACTTTCCATTTTTGTATGTATATAAATACGTGTCACTCTCAACATAAATGCTATTTAAAATTTCGCCTACGAAAAAAAAAAATAAAGTAATCCTTTCGGACATAAAAAATGCCAGTACATACGCAAGTAAAAAAATGTTGAAATATAATCTGTTCATACATAGCTATGTACATGGCTGTGCATTTATATTTAATCAGTTTAACAAAATTTAAAAAAATATATGTACATATATGGTTAGTTACGTTGGTTGCGTGTTTGGTGAGATGAAGCTTAACGCTGTCCTTCAACATTTTTGAGCAACAATGAATTTTTATGACAGCTTTTCATATAAAGTGTGACTGTGCTGTAGTATTTGTGTTTGGTGGAGCGAGTGTTCAACTGCTGTTTTATGTTCTTAGAGATATAAATCAGAGTGGCCTATGTTTGAAACGTAATTTAAAAGAGTTATTTATTTCATAAAATATAAGTAAATACTAAATAATAAAATCAAATGCAAACCAAATAATGTGGCATGAAGAAGTTTAATAATTCAAAATCTTTTACCCATCTCTAATTTGAAAATTGAAAATTTAGGAAAAATGAGCCACCTTAATTCATACATCATAACGTTATTGTGTAGCCTGTCAAATGTGATTTACTTCTTCTGTGAAACGTCAGCGTGTGTAACAAGCGACAGCATGTTTTTCATATTTTTCTTTCTTTCCATTCTCATATTTTTTATTATCTTTTCAAGTGCGTGTTTATTTATAGTAAAAATTTGTGTTCTAGTGCCTGTGTTTGTCGTGTATGTGTAAGTTTTTAAATTACATATTCTTCATCTGCTGATCTTGTGGAAATTGTTGCAAAACATCAGAAAACAAAAAAAAAAAGGTTGAAACATACTACAAAATGTCGCTGTTGGCAAGTAACAACAGATGGCGCTTAAGTGCATCACGTCACGTGCTGTTGCTGCAGCTACTCGTTACTTGCTTTTGAAATATAAAATATTATTTTTATTTTATTTTTTTTTATTTTTATTTCAACGTGCTCATTTTTATGAGAATTGCTGCACTTTGTAGCACAAACTGATTTGAACTGACTGAACTTGACTTAACTTAAAAGGATGTATGAGAACTTACAGTAAATTGCATTTTCTTTAAAAAAGCAAAGTTGCATTTAAACAGAAAAAAATCAATAAAATGTTTATATTCTGACAAGCCTGCTTAGTACTTACGATTAAAAGAAACAAAAATTTAGAGGTGTCAACGAGAAAGTTAACAAAAAGTTCGTTAGTATGATATATTCTTCAAAAATACTTTCCAGGTCTCTTTTTTCGGGTGCACATTACTTTGAGAACATTACAAAAAAAAAAATTAAATAGGTATCTCTTTAGAAAATTCAACCCAAATAAACACGACAAATTAAATGGAAATTTCAACCGAAATTAAAAAAGAAAAAACTTCTTTACGAGGAGTCAGTGGCAGTAGAAGATCGTGGCCATATATACAAAAAAAAAATTAAAGTGGAAGTGATTTAAATATTTTTTAAGGAACTGTCGGATAAGATGCTCTAGTTAACTTGTTTGAAACAAACTGCAGTAATGTTGCATATCAACGAAAAGTTCAATATTTTCACTTTATAAAAACCAGTTTTGCTTCTTACGTTTTATAAGAATTATAGGGATTTTTCAAAAAATAGAATGAAAAATGATAAAGCTGGTAAATTTGCAAGTTTTGACAGAAGAAAAAAAAAATACATATCTCCGGATTTCCTTAGTTTTTATATATTTTGTGGAAAAGTATGATAAACTAAGATCCGCTCGGATCTTTCAAATTTCAAAAAATCGAACTCAGTAAAAATTTTTTTTAAATTGGACATAGTATTCAGAAACTTTTTCTTAGACTAAAATGGATCTCTCTGGCATAATTTTTTAAAATAAGATTTGCGCGAATCGAAAGAGCAACTTCTCAGCAAGACATTCATTAATTTTCAGAGTAGGACAGTAAATGTGTAAATTTTAAGTAAATAAGACGGTAGTATCTAATTTATGTTTGCATTGGTACTCGACACGCTTTGTAAAACTCGTCAGCTTGTGAAAACGTGACGCACCTATATAAATCTTATCAGGTATCTTCTGATATCCCTGATACAGGCATTTTTTGAAAAAAAAACATTCACCACTTGAATTAAATATTGCCAAAAGATTAAGTCACTGTTTCGGCAAAATTTTGACGGGAGCATTCATTAGGAACAATTTTTGGTCAGTTTGCAAGCGAATTAAAATCTTTTGACTAAAAGTATTCTTACTTCAAACCTAAAAAACTCTTTGCAACGTTTAAAGTTTCCCAAAACAAAATTCCTCTCAAAGGATCTGAGCTAATTTAAATATTTTCTTGTGAGAAAACTTTTATCATTGATTTTAATGCATATTGACAAATGTTAATAATCATCAAACATTTTTCCATGAAATTTCGAAAAAGCACTCTAAATATTTTTAGCCAAAAAAAAAAAAAATTAAAACATACCTACAGACGTCCTACTTTAAGGTTCTACAAATTTGTTTGACTGCGTTTTTTTATTATCTACTCATAAGTACTTTGCACAAAATAAACGAAAAAATCAACATTTTTGAGGTACTGACATCCGCGCCTACTGCTTATCACTGCAGCTACTGATGCCACACACTCGTTGTCAGTCAGTCAACCTGACAAGTGTGTTACGCATTTTTAACATTTCCAGGAAAATACTACAACTACACACACACTTTCTCAGCTCAGTAGGGTTTGGGTCTACTTGGTAACTGTGACCGACATGTTTTTCTCGAGCTTGGTTCACGCAAAATTGAGCTGCTTTGCTTATTTAATTTAAAATACGTGTATGCTCCCATAGGCTGACTTTGCACAAAAATACACAAAAATCTGAACGTACAAAAAAAAAAGAAAAGGAAAAGATTTTAAAGGACATGAATATGCTGACACTTGACATTTGTTGTTATCTTCCACAATGATGGCTTTCAGATTGAAAGCATAAGGGAGTGGTAGTAAAAAAAAATCATTTAAATTCTTTTTTGCACTTTTTGGTAACTTGTGAGCTTTCAGGTCAGAGGAGTAGAATATCTAAGGCTGCACTTAAGGATCAAACTTATTTTTTTTAATTGCAAAGAATCTACGTTGTTGAGGTTTTTAAGAGCCTTATGTCTTATCTAAAATGTTATGTGAATCGTGACTTTTAGTAATAATAATAATTTGTTGTAATTGGACAGAGTCTTCTGGATATATGATAACAAAACATACGCAAGAGTCCTTCTGCTTCTGAGAAGCAGCAAAAATGATTGATTGTTTTTTAAGAGATTAAAGAATCACTCTTCATCGACTATTTCAACTTTCTTTATAAGCAACCCTGCTAATCTTTTGGCAAACATCCTTGTAAAAAATGTGAGACAGCAGTCGAGAGTAAATTTTTAACAATGTCAACAATTTACTTTCGAACAAGAGCAGTGAAAATGGTCCTGGTAAGCCTTAACATGAAAAAAGGCTCTGGAATTTATGGCGTATTAGCCGATATCTTGAGATAGTGTGCTTAAACACTAATTCAATAGATCGAAGCAATGGTAGCGCGTAATAAAATTCCACCTTGTACATTTCTGGATCGCAACGAATTAGTTAAAGAGTGCCAAAAAAGTTTCCCCAGAGCACTCTCTACAGTATTTCTGCTGGCGTTCCTCACCGAGAAATGAAACCAATGTGCGTACCATCCTGATTGCAGTTTGGTTGTTGCTCAAGATATTTTAAGTGCGATTGATCAATTTTTCCACTTCATGACTAAATTATTTGCATTAAGTATCGGTAACTTGTTTTCCCGCTTTATCCGTGGTTTAGTTGCCATTTTTGCACCCAGAGAATGGGGTCATTATTATGGAACTCCATTCCTACCTCTGACCGTCTTCATTGTTTTTATTGATGACTTTCTGTCTTCGAACTGCAACCCAATCCTTTCCTCTGTAGACGACGGTAACATTTTTTATTCATATTATTTAACCCATTAAGACCCAATCCTAAGCAACTGAACCAAAATCAATGAAATTTCATCCAGAGGCTACATTTGGATCGTAGGTCTGAGGTTTGATTTCTTTTTTACCTGCCTAGATTTGGGCTCAGGTGAGTGGTCGATTTTTCAACCACTGGGCACAACCTATATCTAAATTTGCAGTATTTACTAAAATGAACGAAAAATGTTTTTTGTATGGAGAAGTAATGATTTTTTGAATCAATATTTATGAAAATCGATTCTTATCATTTGTGAAGAAATCGATTTTGCAAATTTTATGAAATGCTTAGAAGCCTTTTTTGTGCAAATTTACATAGCATTTGGTGCGTTGGCATGATGCATCTGGCAAGCGTGGCAAGGACGTGAACAAAATACGAGAGTACTGACCGCTGAGGCTTAATGAGTTAAAAAATCAAAGTTCAGAAAAAAGGGCGAAATGTGAATGATAAATTCTCTAACGACCTACTTTTATTCAATTTCCGAGTGAGTTCATTCTCATCGGGTAAATTTTTATGCTAATAAGTCCCAATGCTGTTGATTTTCTTACTGGCGAAAAGAACATTTTTTTGTTCATAATATGGCTTGCATAGATATTACGAGAACAATTACTCTGAGAATCGGTTTAACAGGACCTGAGGTGAACAGATCATGTATTCGATGTGTCAAAAGAAACGGCCAAGTGTATTGTTTTTTTTTTTTAAACGATGATAACACTAATTTGATCTTCAAACTGTTTATTTTATCTGTGTTAAACCCAAAACGGAGTACAATTCGCACATTAACTGCGAATACGTATCAGTCCATAAGAGTTCATCTCGCAGCAACATTTCGATTCATCGGTGCTATATAGAAAATCACACTATGGCGATCAATCGTTCTTTGGTCGTTGTGGATCAATCTGCTCGTGAATGTTTTCTGCGATAGTTATGACATCGCTAGGTTCAAGAAAAAACTTGATGGACAAAATTACTTCTATCCCCCAGTCTGTTTTTATTGCTAGTAAGATAAAAGCCTATTGCCTCAAAATATTAGACTTCCACTAAGTGGTCGGTTCGTAGAAGTCAAACCCTTTTACCACAAAGCATTTAGTGGCAGCAGAATTCAAACTCCACTACCACTAGATGTTTACTGTGGAGATGTTTTCTAATGCTCGTAACACTAAAAATTTTCATTGATCTAAAAAATAAAGTTTCGTGAGAGTTTCTAATGAAAGTGAGCCTCATGGCGTTTCCTTCTCCCGCAAAATATGATGAGATCTAAAATAATTTGAATAGCTTAGTACTAATATTATTATTTTTTTTCCTATTTAAAATCAATTCCTAAAACGCCTTTAACGATGCATCAAAATAAAAACGAAAAAAAAAAAAAAAAAATTTAAGCTTTTATCAACTTTTGGGCTTTAATTGAAAAACTTATTCGTTTGCCTTAAAAAGTTTATTTATCCTTTGGCATAAATCAGTATTTTGCTTGCAATTAAATGAAGAACTCGGCAATCTATAAAAATGTCTGAAGTTTTTTTTTCTTGATGTTCATTCTGTATGTTGCTTTGTTTTTAATTTGTTGTGTTTTTAAACACAAATCCTTTTTTAATTCCATCACATTTTTGTTGTAGAACCTTTGCTTTGTTGCTTTTTTTTCTAAAATTTGCTTTGCTGGTGCCAATGATAAAGTTTTTTTTGTTGGGTTAGGTTTCGAATTCATTTTTTTTTTATAGAGTACGTAAAGCTACCAATTAATAATCTTGTCATGTTTCAGACTTTAAGTACAAATGCGCCTAAAAGTTTACTGTGAAATTAATAAAATGGATATAACAGGTTTATTTCGTTTCTGCTGTAAGCAAAATTAATGTCTGAATGCTTTTGACTTGGATAAATACAAAATTTTAAAGTGTCTATAGCGAAGTTTTTTTTTTTTATAAAAAAAAAACCTTAAGACTTAATTCATATTGTGTTCACATTTTCAATTAAAATTTAAAATATGACTTTTGTTATTTATTTAAGGAACAAACAAATTATGGCTTAAATTGGAAGTATATTTAGAATTTTTTTGCTTTCAACTTTTCTTAATTGAATTTAACTTTGGTAACCACAAAATAAATGAAGAAAAAAAAATGAATTTTTCAATTTGGCTTAAGCCAAGTTTTTAAGGGCAGCAAATCGCAAGACAAAAGTAAACGAACCAACTATTTTGTTTGCTTTTTCCTATGTAGCTATCGTCAGTCTGCAGCTGACAGTTGTGATTACTTTTGCAGTGCGCGCAACATTTCATGTCCTGGGTGGCTGCTTTATCTACCACTGATTTTTTTGTCTTAAACTTCTTATGCTCATGAAAGAAGTATTTGTTTTCTCAAACATTCTTTCCTCGTAGGTTTTTTCCCTGTTCTAATCTTTCGTAGTTTTTCTTTTAATTTTATTCCTCTTGTCAGTTTGATTAACAAATTTTTCTTGTTTAACTTTGACGCTAAGTTGATGACTGCCAGAAAAAGAAATGTTGACCGAATTTTCCTTGGAATTAAGGACAGTAGCCAACGAAAAGTTTTACACAAGAAACTTAAATATTTAAAGTTTCCACTTAGGTTGGGTTGCAAAATTGCAATTTGTATAACTTTTGCGTTTATGTTAATTAGCTGAGCTTATGAAAAAAATAAACATATTGAATTTAGCCAGCTATTCCCATTTTTTGGAGCTACTGTTTTTAGTTACAACACACATTGAACATCAAGGAATTCCAATTAAGGTATTAAGCAGAGATAGAATAATTAAATCACTAAATGAGATGTTCTTACATCCCTTGATGTTAAGCTCTAAGCTGTATTTACCCCATCCACATATTTTTTGCTGTTTAAAGTCCTTAATGAAGCATTTTTGCAGCACATTGATAGAGGACCTTATCAGAAATTCGAACTTAATTTGTCTTACCATCTGAAACACAGTGTGTTCATTTATAGCTTCAATTTCAAGGCAATAAAAGAGTTTCTCTTTCTTAGATTAAACGTCTATTCTAGTAGATAGTCCGGAAAATTGTTAGCAATGTTTTTGAAAGCATTAAGCATTTTAATGGGGACTTGCCAAAATATTTTGTATTTGCTATAGAAGCTGTCTTAAAGAATTCTCTATAATGCATTATAGAGGATTGTCGTGAGACACCTGCTTTGTGCGATAGTCTACTGTATTCAAAACAAAACTTTGGATGTAAGTTATTGGTACTTAAATATCGCATAGTGGCCTCGTTTTGTGCGTGTTGTAGTGACCGTATACATTACTTTGAAAGCACTTCCTGAGCTATAGGTTGCTGAAAAACCACTAAGTTTTGAATTTTTCGGGAATTCTGATGCGGAAAAGCAAGTAGACTGGCGGTAAAAGTAAAATTGTTCTTTCAAAGTGATATTGTTAAAAAATCATCCGAATACAAATATCAAGATGACACTTTAACACCCAAATTGAAAAAAGTAATGCCCAAATTTATAATCAACAAATTTCTTCACGAGAAATTTAGACATTTTATCCTTTTTGATTTTTTTCTATACCCTACCTACATAGACGGTATATTCTTTTTTTCATTCCATTTGTAACGCATAGAAGGGGTTGTGGCAGGTATAAAAAAGAGTATATCGGGCATTTCACGCGAAGCAGACAGGGGAAATGGGGTTCATGTTTCCAATTTCAGATATATTTGAATATCTTGTGCTACCTGTATATGTCCTCGACACTGAAACAAAATAATTTTATAATAGCAACACTGGTTTACATAATATGGGTCTTTGAAAATTTTATAAATCTTAAGGTATGTAAAACTCCAAAAATCATTATTCAAAAAATTCTGAAAAAATGAATTAACAACTGGGTTTTATGCTTAATTTTTTGGCTTTTTTAACCTCATAATTGCATTTTAAAAATAAAAATAAAATACACTGAAAAAAATGATAAATATTTTTCTTTATCGTTTTTTTATAATGTTCGCCTAACAAAATTTTTTTTTTAGGTACATTAAAAAAAGCTTATATTATGCTTATATTTAGTGCCAAGTTTGATAGTGGTCCACACAGCCGTTTTCGAGCTACAGTGAGCGCCAAAAGAAAGTAAACTAAAAGATTTATTAAAATTAAGAAAATAACACAAAATCAAAAATATATACAGATGGTCGATTGGGTTAAGATCCGGGGGCGGATAATCAAGTGTCTTAGGAGTCTTGTACAGTAGCCACTCCTTAAAAATTTTCGACGTATGTTTTGGATCGTTGTCCTGTTGGAAGATCCAGTTTCCAGTCAAGCCAAATTTCTTGACGCTAGGGTTAATATTGTCCTTCTAAATGGCTAAGTAATCCATTTTGTTCACACTCGAGTCAATAAAAACGAGATTATCAACACCTGTTGCCGCCATACAGCCTCAAACCATAACTGAGCCGTATTTGACAGTGTTGGTAACACACTTCTCTTTGGAGGCTTCATTCTAAGCACGCTGTATTTTTGGGGACCTTTTCGCGCCGAAAATTTCGAATTTGCTCTCATCTGTATATAATTTATTTTCCCAAAAAGATAGAGCCTCACTTTTGTACTTTTTAGCGAAATCCATACGCTTACTCTGATTCACCTTGGATGTGTTTGACTTCTTGTGAGGTATCCTTCAATATAAGTCATTTTTCTGAATAGCTCTCCTGACTGTACTCGCATTTGCTGGCTTGCCTGATGTCAGAGTTATGTTTTATGATAATTTAATTGTACTTGAGGCAGGATATGCTTTTACTTCTCTTACTACAGTTCAGTACCACTAAGCCACTTTGGGCGTCCAGATCTCGGTAAATCTTCAACCTGATGGTGTTGGGCGTAATTATTAACTATTTTTTTATTGTGCAGTGGTTCCTACCCACAGTTGCACCAATTTCACGCAATGATTTGACTTTTTCTGATAAGTCTAATATAATTTTCCGAGTTTCAGCCGATGAGATTATTTTCCTTTATACCTTTTTAGTTATAATTAATTAGTTCAAATCAACTTAAAATTATTTTTAGTGAAGTAAAATATGTGATCAGTAAAAATTTATCAGAAAACAATTCAGGGTATTCCCCGAAATATAATAAAGCTAAGTAAATGTTACCACTGTTTACTTTTTTTGACGCGTAAAATCTGATACATTTTCACATTCGAGAGGTTTGAGTTATAAATCTTTCAATGGTGTAGTAGTAAACTCTGTTATATTACTTTTAATCGTAAGTCAATAATAACTTTTTAGTGAGACAATTTAAAGATGAAAAATTGGTGTTTACTTTCTTTTGACGATCACAGTATATGCATTGCAATGCCGAAACCCGAGTCGAGGCAGTTGATATTCATAAAAATAACAATATATTCATAAAAATATGAAGTTATTTATAAAAAATCTCAAGATATTTATAAAAATAACATGTTAAAATGAATGATGAAAGAAAATTCCAAAAGTCTTAATTTGATTTCTCATAATCAATTTCGTTCAACTCCGATCAATACACAGCTCAAAAATTTTTGAACTCTATGTTTTTTTTCTTAAATCTCAATTAACGGCTTTAGCCAGATCAAACTGATTTTTTAAAAGAAATCTTAAAAAAATACCTTAGTCTTATTTACTTTCGAATTAAATATATGTATGTAGTATATCTTTGAATTGTGATGTGGTAGTGTTCGTAATTGTTTCTACTGCTGCTGCATAGTGGTGGAAATTTATGACAGCAACCTATCAACACTAATAAGCAGCAACAACAACAATGTTAATTTTAATTGCGTAAAAGTGACGCGTGTTCACACAGGATAACAGCAATTAAATGCTTGACATATCAAACGAATATCATTTAATGACAACAGCAGCAACCCCGTACTTCAGCGGTAATGTAAAAAGTATGATAAATATAATAACAACAATAGCAAATAAAAAGCAAAGGATCATAATAAATACAAATAATATTTTCAGAATGAGGTGGATGCCCAGTAGGCAAATAATGGAATAAGAACTTACCCTAATTTTTTTATATAAAATTACCGAAAAAGTTCGCCTACAGTGATATGGATATAACTTGGATGATTAATGCCTAATTTCCATGTAATCTTTCTTGAACTTATCTTATCAAATATCAGGGAGGACATCACATGCTATAAAGATAGCAAATGTATGCTATTCACTCTCGCATTCTCCAAGCGCATTAGGATCTGTTTGCATGCTTTTTCTTTCTTAAAAAAATTTGATTTGATATCCCTGATAATAGAGATCAAGAAAGATAGCATGGAAATTAGGCTTAAGAGTAGTAAGGTATTCAATGGAAAGCAGAAAATAAGATCTTCCATTAAAGAGACAAAGTAGGTTTTCCAAAGAAGGGAACAAAGCAGACCTGTTTTAAAGTTTTTTCAAAAGAATGAAGACATATAGTATTTCATTAGAAATCGATGTGTAAAAATACCGGCATATTCAAAGTTATTTCTCAAAAATATGTTGCATTTGAATACCGAAATTTTTTAGTATATTAAATTCTATATTGAATGAAGAATATTCTAAGTACCCAGACATTTTTAGTACCACGTAGACCCAATAAGTCAAAAAATTTATTGGAAATTATGAAAAGAAATGAATCATGAAAAAAGTAGAGAGTATATAGAGAAAGGTTTTTGGTTTAGCAAGCCTCCTATTAGAAGGATTAATCACAAGTGTTGGCTTGTTGCCAACAAGCCTGCCTGTCTGGAAAACTGATCTTGAGAAGGCGTTGTGTATGAATGCTTTGATAGTGGCAAATGTCCTTCTTGGGGAGAAACATATCTCAATTGCCTGCTGGGTTGGTATTATTTCCCTCATATATACACACGTGACAGCAGCAATTGTAAGGATTTGTTTTTTTTTATAGCATCCTTAATTTAGTTACTGCGTTGCGTGTGGATGACGTCAAGTGTTACGCATTGTTGACTGCATAAAAGTTTTGTGGTGCTTTTGCAGCAAGTAACGGTATATTTTCAGGGGTACGAAACTGTTGAGTTGTAGTGCTGGGTGTAGAAATATGAAAAAATCAAGCACACGCCCTGCTGTTTCAGTTTTTTTGTTTCATTTAACTTTTGTATGTCATCATTTTCTTCTATTTTTATGACAGAGTGCTTTCTTCATTTTAGTGATTTTTGTTTTCTCCTCTGCTGCCGTTACTGCTGCACATCCTGTGCGTATGCTGCCTGAAACTTCATCTAAACTTTAACAGCAACAATTCTAAACTTTTTTAATGAGCACATAGCGCGCTACATAAATTTTTATGAGCATTTGCTTATGTTCTTTTTGTTTCTTTAATTTTCTTATGTGCGATTTCTTGATTAAAAGATAATAACTCACGCTTGCTGCTCGTCATAATCAAGCGTATCATCATCATCTGTGCTGCGCTTAGTTACTAAGTAACCGTTCTGCTACGTTTTGTTGCCACAGGTGCCAAACCGATTAAATTCGCGATGAACAGTGGCTTGTGGCAGAGTAACGCAGTGCGCAAAATTTTTATTTTTACTTTTTGGAATGTAAGAATTCATTTCATTGGTTAAGAGAAGTTATAGACAATAGCATAGGAATAAAAGAGTACTTTCATTAAGACTTACAAAGATGTCGCAGCTGGAAATCGTTATAGAGGGAGGACCATTACAGCAAAACTAAACTGCAATGCTGCGGTAGGTGACCTTTGAAAATAATTGCTATTTTAACGCTTTGACAGCGAGATTAGTACAATTGGTCGGATTTTAAAATTGGAGATAAATGGACGTAAGTTATGAAAGTTATTTACGAAAAATTTTTTGTTAGTTCATGATGTACTTCTCTCACCTATGCAGACTACAGGCTTCCTCTGTAAAAATGACTCATGTCAGATTTATTTAAAAAGGTTCAATATTATTCTTATTTAATATTAATATTAAATTTCAGAAGTAAATGAACTTCTTATATTATTTTAAATTAAATCAAGTTATCTAAAAATATATTTAAATTAATAATAGTATTTATTTTTATCTTTCAGTATCATGTCTTCTTATATTTAAATTATTATTGTGTATTTCTATTCCTTTGTTTTCAAAATTTACCTTGTGATAACATCCATTTTGAGCTATTATTTCATATGGCCCCTAATGTTGATTATCAAATTACTTTCAATTTGTATTTTTTACATAAAATACAACATTTTACATTAAAGGCATTGCATTTATATTTGCTTGGTTTTGTTTAATCCTTTTTCTTTGTTGTATCAAATTCTCTTTGATAGAAAAGTAATCATGATTCAATTTAAAACAACATTTTTTTATTATCTTACATTTAACATGGCAACGCATAACTTTCTGTAAACTAAATCGAGTGATGAGTAATTTCTTTCAATATCTTCAAAAGTTATGAATCACTTGATAGAAAAATAAGTTGCACCAGATAGTCAAAATACGTCGCTTCACACAATATCAATAGATACGGTAGGTAAGCTTAGAGCTTCATATAGACTTAGAAGCGCAAAAGATTTTTAAATAGTAATGAAATATGCGGCTATAGTATCTGAAAAAGTGATGGAATTTGGATTTTGTAGAAATGCACTGAATCGAGACTTCAAAAGCACTTTTTAGATGGCGAATGTACTTTTTCGCCATGACATGAAAAAAAATTAAAATTACTTAAATTCAAACATTGTTTAACTTAAAAAATTATAGCAAAGCTTACTCCAGGTAGATTTACTAAAAAAAAATTGGTAATTTTTAGAAGTAGTCCAAATGTATTGAAAATGCGCCAAATATACCGAATGTAATAAAAAACGTGTAGAATGTACTGACGCTGAGTTTTTACGATGCATAAGTACTGAAAAAAGTAGAAATGTACCAAAAATGCCATCACTGAGCTGAAACGATAGTAGTAAAATTTATTCAAAAATATACAAATATTTTTTAGAAAAAAAAAACCGATAGGGCCCTCCAATTAACAAATAAGTTGCTGAAAAATATATTTAAAGCATTTAAGATGTGAGAAAGTAACTTCTATAACCTTGTTACTAAAAGCCATGAGGTTCAGTAGAGATAAACCATTTGCTTCTACCTTATGTTAAGAGGGGTGTAAAATGTTTGGGAGGAGTGGTTGCCTCAACGTGTTCCATATCTACAACACAATATTTGTTACTATATCTACTAGATTATAAGCACGTAACGATAAACCCTTATCAATAATAGCCCCGAAACATTCTAGTGTTCTTTTGGGCAGTTGTATATTTTTAATTTGGGATGATTTTCACTTGGGTGATCATTATTCTCTCAGACAATAAATTCCACTCAAAGTGCATCATGTTGATAGTGCTCTCTGGGTTCACAAAACGTTCTATAATTAATATGGAGTAAAGAGCACAGTACTGGGCACAGTAAAAATCAAGTTATTGAACTTAAATTTTTTATTGCATAACTTTGAAGATATATTGATCAATATTAAGGTCTTATACTTATTTTTACAAAATGAAATTTTCGTGAAAGGACAAGAATATTTTGCAATTCATATGAAATAAAGTTTTTATAAAAATTTTATTTCCATTTATAAAAAATTAAGGTTTAAATAAACAACTAGAGTTTAAACCAATTTCTCATATGTTCAGAAACAAAATTTTTCCACAGAATTGTTCTGTTAAGTCTACACAACTTTCTCCAACTATAAATTAAAGTACCTGGAGACCGACCCTAGCTCGGTTTTTCGTTTTGAGGTTGAAAAAGTCAAAAAAAATGTAATACAATCGAATGAGAAGTTGGAAATATTTATAAAATATTGAATTGGGTTGAAAATCCGAAAAAAAGTTAAAAAAAATTTTAAAGAAGTTGATTATATGTATGTGAAAAATATTGAAAAACGTTGAGAGAGGTTGAAGCAGTTGAAAAATTTTGATAAACTCGATAGTATATATATTAAAGTGTTGAAAAAGCTGAAGGATATTGAAAAGCTCGAAAAAAGTTGAATGAGGTTGAAAAGCCAAAAAAAGTTGAATGTGGTTGAAAAAGTCCAGAAAATATAGAACGTGTTGAAAAAAGTTGAAAAGGTTGAAATATATTGAAAAAGTTGAAAGAGTTTGAATAACTCGAAAAAAGTTGAATTAGGTTGGAAAATTCGAAAAAATATGAAAAATGTTGATAAAAGATTGAAAAAAATGAAAGAGAGTTGAAAAATTCGAAAAAATATGGAAAATGTTGAAAAACCTTCAAAGAGGTTGAAAAATGTTGAAACAGTTGAAAGAGGTTGAATAACTTGAAAAAAGTTGAATAAGATTGAAAAATTCGAAAAAATATGGAAATTGTTGAGAAAAGTTGAAAGAGGTTGAAAAATGTTGAAACAGTTGAAAGAGGTTGAAAAACTCGAAAAAAGTTGAATGAGGTTGAAAAAGTCGAAAAAGTTTCAAAAATGTTGAGAAAAGTTGAAAGAAGTTGAAAAATTTTGAAACTGTTGAAAGAAGTTGAAAAACTCGAAAAAAAGTTGAATGAGGTTGAAAAAGGTAAAAAATCGCGAAAACAATTGAATGAAGTTGAAAATTCCGAAAAAATGTAGAAAATCGTTGAGAAAACTTAAAAGAGGTTGAAAAATAATGAAGCAGTTGAAAGACGTTGAAAAACTCGCACTAAGTTGAATGAGGCTGAATATATTGAGAGCAAATTTTATTAGGATCACTCCTTTAGTTTGCTAAATATGGCATCAACGTTATAAGTTTGTATGGGAGGTGCCACGCCCACTAATGAAATCCCATCAAAATTCATATAATTTCAAAGCTTATAGTAACCGACACCTCTACACCAAATTTAAAGAATATTACTCCGATAGCACACTAAATATAACATTTAAAGTGTTTTGCTTATATGGGAGGTGCCACACCCACTGATGCAATCTTGTCGATTTTCATTTAGTTTCAAAGCTTATAGAAACCGACATCTCTATACCAAATTTAAAAAATATTACTCTCATGGAACAATAAACGTAGCTTTTAACTGTTTTCGCTTGTATGGAAGCTGCCACGCCCACAGGTGCCGTTTCGCACACTTTTTGTTACAATATACCCAATATCCAGTATATTTGACATGTCAAATTTCATAACGATTGCGTTGTTAGTTCTCTTATTATAACGTTTATAAATATTGTGGGCTGTGCCACGCCCTTCAACGAGTTTTGCCAGTATAGTGGCATAGCTTTTTATAATGACCACATTCAGCGGTCTTAACTCTAAAATTTTTATGAAAATTCTCGGTGCCGTTTTCGAGAAATATCGAACCAAAGTTTTCAATTATTGAAATATACCACGCCTACTGTTCCGATTCCGCCCACTTTTGATACCATTTAAGATATTTATGATATACATCCGTCTACCAAATTTCGTTGCAATACCTTGAATGGTTTGCGAGTTATCACGAAATAAAAATTAAAATTTAAGGCTGTGCCACGCCCCTGTTAGAAACTTGAAAAACTTTAAGCCTAGTCCAATCTTAATTTTGTTCACATATGAATGAAATCCCGAAGTTTTATCAAAATCGCTGCAGCCGTTTTCGAAATAAAGTTTAGCCATATATAAATAAATATATAAATAAATATACAATTTTAGCTCGTTTAATAATAGTAGATATAAAAACGACACATTCTGTCTAATTTAAAGCACCTTTTTGAGAGTGTGCTGCTTTTTAATCCCACTGTGCATTTGAGCGCTGCTAATCAAGGTATAAAAAAATCGCTCGATTTTTACAGGTGACTTGGCAGCGCTCGGTGCAGGATGTCGATTGCAAATTAACGCAAGAAATTTAAGTCAAACTTTGCTCATTAGATGTGACGCTTTTGCTGCTGTCGATCTCTTTTGCCATATCTATGTCCTGGGCTAATAATTTTCTTTTCATTTGTGTGAGTGTGCATAAAAGTTCCAAACATATTTTTGATAGACTCCTTTGGCTGTTGCTGGATACGTTTGAGTGGGGCTGGTGATATTTGTAGGCGTGTGAAATTGCTGCTATTTTTGCAGTTGTTTCATCAGTAACAACTGTCTTACTACATTTGTTGTTGTTCTTGCTGCATGCAGCTGCTGTTGTTTACGTAATTAACATTTTTGTGAGTTGTGTGACTGATTAATTAACTCATATTTTTTCTATGGCATTTTATAGCTAATTTGTCTTGTTCATAGCACAGTTGTATCTTTAGACTTTGCCGCGTTGTTTGTTAAGCTCTTGTTTCGTTTTTGTTTTTAATTAATTGCAAAAGTTTGTTGCAAAACATTTTATATTGAATAAAAATTATGCGTCGGGCGTAGGATTATTTTCATTTGCTAAAAGGCTAAAAGGGAAAGAACTCGTCAATTTTGTTAGTAACGTAGTTGAATTTCTTAGCTGTAATTTTAATTAATAGCAAATTTTTTATTTTTGTCTTTCGTATATGTGAACATTTTGTTCTTTTAGAAAACTTTAGAAAAAATTAAGTTGCATAAACATGAAGTTTTTATCTCTCAGTGTTGCTGCAATAATTTCTTAATACAGCTGTGATAGGGAATTTCAAGGCGGTTGCTCCTTCCTTGCCATACTTTCCAAGTATTCAGTTGCTCTAAGACTTATTTCTTTTTTTAAATGCAATTTCTAAATCAACACTATTGGATTATATTGTAAAAATTCATGTTTTATTTCTTTAATTTTCTTTGCATTTTGCTCTTGGTTAGTTTTCTTACTACTGCATATGTGTTTTCGTTTATGTTTACATTATCAGTTCTTGGTCTTGCATGTGAAAAACAATGAATTTTCAATTTTCCAACCCATGTTCGGCAGATGTGGGCGGCATTGGTTCGTTCATTCATTCACTTACTCATTCACTAGTTGTTTTTGGCTCTTCAATTTCAAAATGATGTAAACTTGAAGCTCATTTACTCAGATTTATTGTTGTATTAGCTCAAGTTGTGAATGTAAAATTACTATGAGTGCATGTAGACTATGATTGCCAGACCTATCTGTTATTGTACCAAAATTTGTGAGCATGCTTTGGGAAAAATCATCTAAAGAATTATCGATCAAAATAAAATAAGTTGCCGAAAGTAACTCGTAGTAGCTATAGTAAGTTTCTTTTTGTCAAAGAGATGGAGTAGCCAAATTTTTATTTTGTAAATTATTTAAAACACTGTTAAGTTTTTCAATGATGTAAAGAAAAGGCTCCTGAAATGTGGAATTTTTGAGAAAAAATTAGATTATCAAAGCAGTGACATAGTTTTTCTACAATGAGCTATCCTACCTACACCCAAAAAAAAATTCAGGATAGTGATAATACTAAAGTCCTTATCGAATTATTTTATACGGATTTTAAGCTCCTTAACAAAAACAATCACAATTTCTTATCAAATTTATTCAGCAAAACATTAAAACTATAATGAAATCGATATCAATGTGAAGCGGAAGAAGTATTGTTGTAAAAGGTTTTCAGTATTTTTTTGCTCAGTTAATCAGTTTCATCAAGTTTCATATTGGTCAGTGTTATAATTCGATATTACTTTTTTGTTACTTACATACGATATCAAATGTATATGAGTGTTTAGAAGCAAAGAATGATGACGATGTTGCCAGACTTGTGGTGCTATGTTATGTTAACCCTTTGATCCTTTTAAGAATAGTGTTTGTATGATAATTTTCAACTATCAAAATTGTATATAAAAAATATCACTAAGCAAAAATAAAACAGCTCTTAAAATGGGACTTAAGTCCTCCCAGATCTATCTGATGACGTTTTAAATATTGTAAGAAATTTACTTTTTTCTGAGACTATAATTCCAATACTGAATCAGTAGCAAATTAATACGAGTTTCCGAACGACTTTTATGGGTAAAAAAGATAATTTTGACCTTCATCTGCTCCTTGTGTAGAAAACTACACATCTGAGAATCTATTTTTGATTTTTTCTAAAACCATCAGTTCAAAATTTACCAAAATTTTTGACATTGTCACCAACATTATTCCGCAAGCAAAAATGGGTTGTCCGTTAAATAAAAGTTTTTTTTTTGAGAATTTATTCAAAAAATTACGTTGTTGGCCTTTGTGTGTAGATTTCTACACAAATGTACATTAGACATGTTCAAATAAATGGCATGTTCTAGAATACTTCAAGAACATTCGATTTTCGAAAATTTATTCGTATTCGAGTATATCCTCATTTAAAAAAATAGTCCCTAGGGTTACTACAAGAGCTGCAAAATTTTAATTTTTCGGAATTTGGCCAACAAAATTACGAAAATTTGAGTTTTTTCTAATACATAATACTTTTTTCGATTTTCCATATTCCTATTTCAGTATTGTTTTTAAATTGTTTTTAAATGAGAATATACTCGAATATGAATAAATTTTTGAAAATCGAGTGTTTCTAGAACATGATATTTATTTGATCATGTCTAATGTACATGTTTGTAGAAATCTACACACAAGGACCACCAACGTAATTTTTTTTGAGGAGCAGATGATGGTTAATATGGATAAATCATAGTTTTTTTTGAGTGTAGCATTAAGATGATAATTTTTTTTAATCACATATATATACGAATCATTTTTGACTACTATTTATGACCAAAATGTGATTATAAGTAATAAATGAGAAAAAAAAATTCCAAAAATCACATTTCGGTATACCCAATGATCTAAAACTGATTGCAAAGGAAAACAGTAGCAATAATATTACTTTTTGATATACGTAGTGATTCAAATGTGACTTTAGAACTTATTCTTGAAAATATGTATTTTAAATAGCGTTAGTTTTGTAGTTCACAATATCTTAACAACAAGAAAATACTTAATATATAAATACTTTTACAATAAGTAAAATTATAGATATAGAACTGATGATGATGTTAACATTTAAGTTTCGCCATGGATATTGTAGCCAAAGACAAAATAATACATGATTCGAAAAAGACTCGCAAATGACTAGAAATATGACTCAAAAAAGACTCGCAAATGATTAGAAATATGACTCAAAAATGAGTCGAAACTGATCAGAAAAACGGGTCATAAAGGACTCTTCACGAAGAGTCGTGGATAGGGTACGATTGCCTCCCGACAAAAGTATCATTTATGAACAGAAAATTAGCGCATTTATGACCATTTTAATCGGACAGAGGACTCGAAAAAGACTCGAATGTGATCGGAAATTTCATAAAAGGCTGGCTCGGATAGTAATTAATATGTCTTGAGGTATCTTTTTAAATTTTGAATAAAAAACATAAATTTTTGTGAGATGTCTATTTATTTTTATTGAAAATTAAAGTAAATTGGTTCCGGTTAATAGCGGAAAGAAAATGAAAATCTTTTACCAAAATGTTGAATAACTTTTTCGCAAACTGATGGCGCAATTAATGTTATTTACACGATGATGTCGATTTTGAGGTGTTGAACAGGATTATCCGCATAGACTTTACTCTTCAAGAAACTCAATAAGAAGAAATACAATGATGTTAAGTCGCATGATCTTGGTGGCCGATTCATGTTTGCTCTCCAAGAAATTATTCCATTATTAAACTTCTCTTTCTCTGTTGCTGTGTCTCATGTTGACGTCATGCGTGGTCAGTTGGCTTTAATACTTGTTTTAGCTGTATTTTGTAAGGTTTTACATAAAGATCTTTGTGTAAAATACTGAACAAAGTTGTTTTTTTTTAGGTTAATTTCCTGTGAACGACGACAAATTGATGTCCTTGGCTTTCCAGCATCGCTTATGCTATTAGCTGCAATATTTTCACTTGAAACACCACTACAATGATAAATTCCCAAGAAGAAATTTGTGACTTTAAAGGTCACAAAATTCGCGTGCAAGTCACAGCGTGGTTATTGTGACTAATTTTTGTGTAAATAAAGTAACTTTTCCTGTATTGAGTCACATTAACCGATTATTAACTAAAAAAAGTTATTAAAAGGTCAGTTTGACTTTATGGTAACATTTCAGTAATTTTCGTGTACCAAATTGATCCTATTTGGGTCAAATTTTAGTATAGTAACAATAACTAGACAGTTCCTCTTAAAAGTTACCTGTAAGTAACCACGATATTTTAGTGACAAATCAGTAAAAGTGACTCAAAATGTGATCATTTCGTACACAAATTTAGTAAGAGACACATTTCGGTCACATGTGTGTACATAACATTTTGAAAGTAGAGTGGTTCAAAAAAATGTTTTTTTTTTTACGATGTGTCAGCGGATATTTATAGCGTTACACATCTTGAAAATGCTCCTCATAGGATTCTAATCATATTGAATACTGGATTTGAGCCGCCTGTTTGAAGTTGTCAGCTTTTGAAGAAATAGATTGATTTTAAAAGTTGCTTAAGTTATAAAGGTTATCGAATAGGGGTTGAATTGACAAATTCAAACAGGCGGCGCTAATTCAGTATTCAATATTGATGGAAATCTCTTGAGGAGCGTTGTCAAGATGTGTAATGCTATCCGCTTACACATAAAAAAGCACAATTTTTTTTTTGAATAACTCTAATTAATAATGAGTTACATTGAAATTTTTAAGATTAAACAGCTTCGCGCTTAAAGGTACACACGAACTACACAGTGTAGTTATTGTGTAGGTATGAGCACAATTGTGTAGATTAAGTCATGTTAACCACACTGTGTAGATAACAGAACATAAGTTTTGTACTGAATGGTAACAGTGTGAACACAATCGGTCACAACATATGATGCGGTCACAAATATGCCTGGCGTCATTTTTCATAAGACATCCATTTTGATTTATAATTGTAAATAATTTCTAAGAAAGTTATTATGCAAATTTAAGGCTCAAATTATTTAAATAAGGCTATAATCATACATTTAAAACACCTAGTAAACGTTTTAAGATCATTCCAGCATTTTAAAAAGCATTTGATTACTAAAATTTTTTTTATATTTTTAATATATTACTAAATATTCGATATTTACTAAGCGCATAAGTTTTTCGTTCAACAGAATATTAATATTTACCATAAAAATGAGCTTCGTTTGAATTTCTACGCATAATATGCAGAATTTAGTTCATATAAAAAGTAAATATTATAAGTCATAATAATACGCATACATATTAATGCTTCTTACCATTGTATTCATTTATGTATGTATACTACAATGATAAAAGTAACTTAAAAGTAAAATATTTTCTACACAAAAAAGTCTGCGTGTGGGTCGCTATAACTACAAATTGTGGTCACAAATCAGTCACAAATTCAGTAACAATAACTACACATATCCCTTTGTCTTCCATATCCCCACTTGGTAACGGTTACGTAACGATTACGTAACATGGCGGGGTTTGAGTAGTTATCTACACAAATACTTAACCGAAACAAACCGAATGTGTGGTCACAGTGACGGAACTCTGACCGAAATTTTTACTTGGGTTCTGCCTCTCTGATATTGAGCTGAACCAATTTCTTCAAATTTATCAATAATAAGTATAAAAGCATGGTTTTTCGGAGCATTTTCTCTACCGTATTTTGAACGAAATTTTCTTCCATCTTCTGAAAGATATTCACCATACTTAAAAAAGGTTTTAATATCGAAAAAACGTTTTTTACTTGTGTAACGATCCATTCTAATTTACCGGAATGTACTCACTTTTTATCTAAAATACATCGGTGTACTTTGGTAACTGCAAAAAGAAAATGTCCAAATTTGAACAAAGAGACTAATTGAGGAAAAGTCTCCAGTGCTCTGCAAGTTAAACAATTTTTAATAATTTTTCATTTGGTCTTATTGAGCTTATGTCCTACCACAATTATAGTACACAGACAATGTTGCGCATAGTTCAACATTTTCAGCAAAAATTATAATCCTAAAAATCGACGAGTTATATGTTGTTTTATACGTTCATTCGCCCTCTTTTACATATAAAGTAAAAGTACGTATGTTGGGAATATTTTGATCTGTTGAGCCTTTCAGGCATGACTTCTGGTATTAAGTTGGTAAAAGTCTTAGTACTTAAAAATATCTTTTGAATAAATTATGTATAATTGATATCAAAAATACATTTTGTATACGATTAAGTGCATAGCTAAGCTTCGTGTCGGTTTCTCACCTCTACCTGTGAAACTAATTTGTACACTTTTCCAAATTCATTCAAAAGTAAGGTATTAAAATTACCTTTCAAATGAAAAACAAATCATTAACCCCGCTTTGCACCTAACCGCTTTGACCTCAGTATAAAATTTGTTGTAGCGAAAATTTCCTTAGAAATTATTACATATTTTATGTTTTCCTGAGCTTTATGTGGGCCATTTTTGAACACATTATTTCAATTCAGCAAAATATGGCAAGTGACCAAAACTTCCATTGGAAATTGGTCCAGCACCGGCGTATAACACCAACGTTTCGTTTAGCTCTATCAAGCAACAAAAAAATTGCATTGAATTTTTCTAAATTTTTTTACACCTATAAGACACTAGCGAGCTTTAATAATTAAGTATTTCTTAATGAGTGCGCCAATTGTATTTTAATTTCAATCTGAGTTTTTAAGAAATATAAATAATTAAAGCTCCCGAAACTTTCGTCTGCCATATGGCAACCCTAATACATATGTATGCATTAGTGTTACAGTGGGTGTTTGCAATGAAATATTTTCGTATCTGTGTTACCAATGTCGAGACTCTCGTCTTGTTTCAATTACAGTTTTCAGCATTTTTGCCTGCAATACGTTTCATGTTTTTCGTGGAATTTTTTGTAAGGTCTTAGGTCTCAAGGAAATTTATACGAAATTTTTTGAATTATTCAAATATGTTAATTTCTTCTTGGTATTTTTGTGGAGTCTATTATATGATTATTTTAATTTTGTATGTTGTTATTTAGCTGGTCTACTGCCATGGAAATAAAATTAAATTACATCATATACTAAGTCAATAGAATGATGTTTCTCATTTTATTTTTTCTTATTATTTTGTTTGGTTTTTTTTTTGTTATTATTTAAAATATTTGTTATAGAATTATTGCCCACTTATGTCTGGGAATCGAATTAAAGAAAAATTGTGTGTTAGCAGAATATTATGTTCCTTAAACATATTTATAATTTTTGATACAGTTTATTGATTACCAGCATTTTAAAAACATACATATTCAATGTTAAAGAGTAAAGTTTTCTCAAGCGGGCACAAAAAAAACCAACTTATTAAACTTTAACTTTTTTTGCATAACTTTGAAGATTTATTGATCAATATTATCGCCTCATATTTTTTTTGCAAAATTTGGATTTTTTAAAAAGTAAATATTAGGAAAATGTTAATAAAATTTTCGTGATAGGACAAGAAATTTTTTGCAATTAATATGTAATAAAGTTTATATAAAAATTTTATTTATTATTTACAAAGAATTAAGTTTTAAATAAACAAAAAGAGTTTTAACCAACTTCTCGTATGTTCAGAAACAAAATTTTTCCACAGAATTCTTTTGTAAAGTATACACAGCTTTTTCCTGAAAAAAAATTTTAGTATGTTTCATAAATAAAATAGTTACGAATGTTTAAGTGTCGCCACTTAGGCAATTTTACTCCTACAAATCATTCGATGAGAAAAATTTGAATTTTACAATTACACCCACATAAGAATTCACTTGTTCATAGCTTTCTAAAAAATCTAATTTTTGCAAAAAAAAAAAAATAAAAGGCGTTAATATTGATCAACAAATCTTCAAAGAAATTCAAAAAAAAGTTTAAGTTGGTTTTTACTGTGCCCACTTGAGAAAACTTTACTCAAAGTAAATTTTTATTTAAAAAGAAAAGTTTAAGTGCAAACTTAGTTTAACTACAGAAATTATCATTAACACACATCTGTATGTTCTTATTTTGTTTAAAAAAATTACAGCAAATTTGCTATGCTAATGGGATTGGTCTAAACTATTTCAGGGTAATGTTGGAAACTTCTAAGTACAACTTTCATTTTTAGCTCAAATATAGTGCGGTGTTTAACTCATCCGTATTAGGGACAACGTATGCACTTACATTTTTCTAAAACCTACCGCTTTATAAAGTACTTAAGTAATTTGAATACGCCGAAACATAATCCCACCTATTATGCGATATATTCATGTTAATGACACCAACTTGAAGAACGAGTGTCTTTTTTATAGGCGTTTACGTACAAAACTCAAGAGATTTTACGATCGTAACTTTATGACAAACATAAAATGTTAAAACCCTGGAAAAAACACATCCATTGTATAAACGCCTTCATTGTCTCTAAAAACTGCAACCTTCACGCATCGTAAAAAAACCTAGAAAAAATAGGGTTACCACCATGATTGTAGAAAGAATAATAAAAAAAAAAAACGCATTTTTCATGTTTATTATTTATTTTTCCATTTTATTTCCTTGCAGATTTTGATAGACACGCCAAAAGTGAAAACAAAGAAAAAACTTTGAGCGCAGCAAAACAAAACAAAAGGACTTTTGACATTTACTTGGCATAATGACAGTTCATATGTGTATGTTATATGTGTAAAATTGAAAAGCCAAAAGAGAAAATCTCTAAGCAGCAAACATAAATGAAATAAAATACAAGCAATAAAAACGTAAAGGACATGTCAGAAAAATAAAACGCATAAAAATAAAACGACATGCGTACGAAAAGACAACAAAAACTAATTTAAAACAGCTGTTGCTACAACTACAATACAAAAAAACGAGAAATAATAAAAATAATAACACTAACACATATAAAATGCAAGTGTCAACATTTTTACAAATTTTTTCTCTCTCATACATTAGTACTGTCAACAACAACAACAACAGCAGTGGCCGTATAGGAGTAATAGTAACACTTTGACAACAACAACAGCGTCAAGTACAACTATTGCTCGTAAAAGCTGTGCAACACTGAAGCGATGTTTAATGAACATTTGCAACAGCAGCAACTGAGACCTAAGGCGATCATTGACTTTGTTTTATTGTTTACATTAAAATGGTGTCCTTTTAAAAGGAAGTAGGTGAAGGACTTAAAAGTGAAAGTAAATGTTTTTGAGTATATATTATATAGAAAGAGAAAAAGAAAAAATACTGAAAGAGTAGAAAACATATCAAAAATATAAAAAAAACATAAAAACAACGATAAAGTGACAAATAAGTAATAATAGTGTGACAATCGATTTTCCTTCTGTTTCTTCAACATTTTGAATACTCTCGTAAATGACGTGTAATTGTGTGTTTTTGCAAAAAAATGGCAGATATGCAATTTTTAACGCTGACATCAATTACCAACAATACAACAACAACAAGAAATCAACAGAACATAGCAAAAGCAGTAACCAAATTAACACAACAAAAGAGAAAATGTTTTCAGCAACAGAAAAATATTTTCTATGTGCCGACAACTGCAACAACAGTGACATCACAAAATCAAACTGCTGCACAATATCTGCTATTAATTTGTCTAGTAATAGCAACACTTTGCGGACGCACCGGATGCGACGAATCACAGGACTTTCAAAAAAATAGTGAGTACATTGATTTCATAATTATTGTGTAGCTAATATTTTTACTAACCCATTAAAGACTGGTACTAGAAGGGCCCGTAAGATTTTGATAAAATTTGGTATGGGAGGGCAGGGGATCAATAGAAGTTGCTGATGAAAAAAAAAAAATGTATCCCCATCGGCACACCAGAGGTATGGATTAGGTAAACTTTTACCCAATACTTCTCTATGAGCCAAAAAAAAAAAAAAAGTTTTCGTCCAACCTTTCATTGAATCAAATTTTTTTTACTATAGCAAGCCTCATAGGAATTTTAAATTTTTTCGCGCTTTTTTCTTTAAGTCTTCAAATTTTCCTAGGTCAATTTTCCACCAAAATTTTGGAAATTATATGTTACCTAAATTATGTCTCACAAAAATACAGGTTTACCGAATAAGTTCAGAAGAACAGAAATATTCATTTTAGACCTATCCTTCCTCTACCCAAATAAGCTTTAAAAACCACAACACCTCTTACCTGTCCCTTGGTAGGATTTTTTAATATGCACTCTTCTTTTGAGTAAAAATTTACCCAATAGACCTTAATGGGATAAAATTATAATAGAAAAGTTTTTTAAATGGCGAGTATATGTATATGACAAACTTTTCAGCTCCCTCACACTCATCAATTTTTAATTATTTTGTAAGTCCCTATAATCTCTCAAAATGAAATATATTAAACATGAACGAATTAGTTGGCATTTTTTAAAGATGGGGGGTCAAAAACTGTTAAGTCCCACATTCATATAATAGCCGTTTGATATTTTTGGCGTACCGTGTACATTGGGCTCCCGAGGCCAAGACGTCCCTCCACCAAAAGAAAAAAACATTTTTACCTAAAAAAGGTCCTCACTTTTGATGAAAAAAATGAGATATACAAAACAACGTAGAAATTATTTTCCATTGACTTAAAGAAAAAGTAAGATACGCATCATTTACAAAATTTCATAGTTATGCTGAAAGCAACATTTTAATTTCGATTGCCATTTTGCCACCACCTCCCTCCCCACTTACATACACGGTTAGAAATTTTGGAATAAATTTTAATACTTTTGGGCTTACATATATGACTACACCAGAATTGTATTAAAATTCAATACTGTCTAGATATTTAAATTCATTTTTAATATAAATTTGTATTAAAATTTAATAATCGTTTTTATTAAAATTTAAAAAAAAAAAATATTTCGTATCCACTGGGATTCGAACCAGGTTCGCTTTCAATACAAGGGTTGTATGAACATTTTAACGACATCAGCCAACGTAGTGTTATATTTGAAATACTTCGCTTGTATTAAAATTTATTCCAAGATTTCTAACCGTGTAGGTACGCTACTGATAATTCATGATTCTTGAAATATAAAAGTTCGATCAGGGATATACCAATATAGACAAAATTATACTAAGCTTATAAATAAATTAACTTGTTGTGCTCTAAGGAGCAACATAATTTGTATTCTGTACAGGCAAAAATACAAGTTATGAGTGGTTTTTATCCATACATAAGTATGTGAAAAAATGAATTATATATACACGGAAAAAAAATTGTAAAAATTCATTGTATTTCCGATAAAAATCTTTCCCTGTAATGCCCGGATAGTAAGCGAAAAACTGTAATAATTGATTGCAATCAAACGATAATTCCCTTTTGTTGAATTTATAATATGCAGATTGAACAAGTTAAAATTTAGAGGAAAAAATCAGTAAAATTCTTGAGCTTGTTATATATATTTTGTGAAATATTTTGTAATGTTTCCCATATAGCAATAATCAAAGTTACGAATGAATAAGCACATTTAACTTCGCAATACAATTAATAGGCGTGTTTTATTGGGGTTGGTTAAACCAAAATTTCATACGAATTAGTGAACATGCTCAGTTTCTAGTTCAATCGATTGAATTTTTTTGTCTTTGCTAAACTGTACGCTAGTGAACAACAGATGGCGCTTATCGCAAGAAGATGTACACACAAACCTAAAATAATTAAAGATATATGGCAATTTTGCCGGAATTTTGAAGAAGCATTCCTAGGTCACGCGAGGCCTTGTGCACCGAGTCAGTGCTAGGCTCAAATATTAAAATAGAAACACATAGTAAAAATAAAAACTGTGATGAAACAACAGAAAACAAAAAGCAAACTTTTGTATTAGCGTTTGCGACACTATAAAAACAGTTGATAGCAATAATTTGAAAAAAAAAAATTATGTACTGATACGTGAGGCCCCGTTCAACCACACGACCATAAAGCCGGCTCTGATTTGAAAATAGAGTTTCTTTCAAACACTGTCATTCCACCTGTTGGCCAAATGCAGAATTTCAAAAGGTTAAACTTCTGCGTTTTATTCACTTTTAGGTTTAACCAAAGCCAATAAAACACGTCTAATATTGTTGGCATCTCACGTCAATTTTTACAGTATGATTTTGTAATATTTAAAATTGGAAAAATTTTAATTTTTACTTAACGTCATAATACTTTATGAAAAAAGCTCTTTGCGTTTTACAGGGTTGAAACTCCATTAGTTTAGCAGTAAAAACGTTTTTTTATGATTAAAGGCGTGGCACCACCTACTCAAAACAAATATATTTTTTCTGGATTTAGTCTAGCTCCATACAAAATTTCGATAAAAATCGATGAAGGGGCTTAGCCGAGACAGCGTTTTTTCTCAATAAGTGCGGTGCCACGCCTAATTTAAAAACTCGGAGCTTCTAATTACCTTTCTTTAGTGTTTCACCGAGGCTACGAGGCAGCCTCGTTTTTGACTACGAGAACGAGGCGAGACCGAGGCGAGAACGAGGCGAGATGGAAAAATAAATTTTCCTCGCTTGACCGAGGCGAGGCGAGATCACACGGCACCTCGCCTCGTCCTCGCCTCGGCCTCGCCTCGTCCTAGCCTCGTTTTCGAAACCAAGAGCGAGGCGCGTTTTGACGAAATCTGAACTCGTAAGAGTCATATGCAGATTCAAAATATGAATGAAATTTTTATAATAAAATCTATATTTAACTAATATTTTAGTATTTTATTTTGAGTAAACTACTTTGTTTTATTTTTAATCCGCATGTGCTTCTTACGAGTTCAGATTTGGTCCAAGCGCTAATGCACAGAAGTGCTTGGATCGCATCAGCTTCTATGTGACTTCGTCTCGATAAATCATTTAGTGAAGCATGTAAGGCTATAAGCAAAACTGCATGATTGACAACACTGCATTGAAATTGATTTATTCTAATAGTCTTTCTAAGAACCGGTAAGGTGAAGCGAAACGCACAGGGTAATGCTAGTATATAAATAAAGATCAATACATGTATGTTCGCTGCTAATGGACTCCTAAACCGTTCAACCGACCGACGAAAGATTTGACATACATATATGTTTCTTATGTTTTGGGATGCTCCGTAATATAGTTTACGATAAATGGGTGATGCCACCCCCACATTAGAGAAAAACAGAATTCATTATATATTCTCAACACCTTGATGCAGATTAATAAAACTTGGTATATTTATAAAAGGTAGAGGCATAACTAAGATTCAAATAATAAAATGAGCGGTACCATGCCTTCAATATAAGAAAAAAAATAACTTTATCATATCTCAATATCTATTTGACGTAAATAAATAAGACTTGGTACATATTTTGCTTATAGTTTGTAAAAGGTTCATAGCTTAGTTTGGTTTGGAAAAATAGGCAATGCGTCTCCTTCCCATATAAGAAAAGAATTAAATTTATCATATCTCATCCAATTCACCAAAAATAAAAACAGATATTTTATTTTATTTCTTGAGGATTGATCAGCCTATCAGCCCTGATACATATATAATTTTTTATTTATTTTAATAAAAACCTCGCTTTTTTACCGAGGTGCCTCGGCCGAGAACGAGGCGAAGCGAGGCGAGGCATGTGATGGCAAGATCTCGTCCGAGGCCGAGGCGAGGCGAGACTTAAATTTATAAAACGAGGCGAGACCGAGATCAACTAGAACCTCGCCTCGCCTCGGCCTCGGTGAAACACTACCTTTCTTATAAAAGGTTTGATGTTTTTCTTAATCTGTTCTTTAATGCAATTTTTAAAATTTTTACCATTATTATCACATGATATACTTATAGTATTAGGGAAGTTTCTGACGTCGCCAATATAGGCGGTAAGTGACAGATTTGCTTTGCGCTCAAATTCTTCCGTTAAGCCCAGAATTCTTATCAGATTTAGTCTTCACCAAAGCCTCATTTGTATCATCGGTTAAAAATTTCATGCTTAAACGAGGCTTGTACTCCACAGAAAAAGTCCTATTTTAAATATTACAAACTATTCGGAAACATTATTAAGAAATAACGTGTTCGCTCCAAATACATTTTGACATTCGTTCACTGGCTGGAGTTGAAATTAATAGAAAATGACAAAATTTTGTGCAGTGCAATACAGATTTTTGACGATATACCATTAGTTATTTTAAATTTTCCCGACTCCATTCATACTAGTCTTCCCGAAGCTTTAAATAAAATATCGTAATATTTCAAATTAATTAATGAATCTATCTTTCTATCAAAAATTTTACCCAGGTGTAGCCTGGGTGCGCATAATCTAAGCTGAAACTTCTTTCTTTTACTTGCTCTGTGTTTTAGAACCAATAGAGTTATTCCAAAAATCCAACCAATAATTATCTGATTATGTATCAATTATATTGTATATATTATATTTTATCCATCTGAAACAGATATATCAACAAAGAAATTAAAGAATATTTGCATCCACAATTTGGCATAGACGTGAGCTTCAACAAAATTAAAAAAAAGGATATAAACATAAAATTTAATCGAATCAAAACATTTCCTTAATATATCAAATCTTACGAAATTCAGTGAAGCACTTTTAGCAAATTCAAAAAATAACTTTATTTTCGCGTCTAAGTATACCCAGGTGTTTAACAAGGTGCCATTTTTTAATATTATTCATAGCGTAATACACTCATATTCATGAAGTTTTCTCTTTTGTGTTTGATGCTTCGGAATTTCAATATATTGCATAATTTTACTTTCGATATTTTCCCCCATTTGTATTTGAAAATTTGAGCTCTTTACAAGCAACCAAGTGAAAATTTTGACACGTCAATGATTGACAGCTATGAGAAGAAGAAGAATTATGTGTATATGTATGCATGTATGTACTATATATAGTCGTAATGCTGTCAATACTAAGACAGCACAAAATTCAAGGGAGATATGGAAAAATTGGTAAAAGCGCGCATATTGTTTGAGTAGCATATTTTACACAAACAATATGACGACACACTAAGGTGTCATAAAGAGCACAAAATTAACACAAGACTTCAACATAAATGATGATGATTCCAAAGATGATTATGATGACGATGTCAAACTCATAAGAAAATGTACTATTTGGAAGGGGGAGCACGGAACAAATTATGAAAAATTAGGGGAAATACAAAGCACTCAGCACATAATCACGCATATTACACTTACTTATATGAGTGTATAAATATTGCGTTTATGCACTAAATTATGATAAAATGAGATAAAAGATTATGTTTCTTAAAAAGCAGCACACAACAGGAAATTGGAACTAAAAAAATAAACAAAGAAGAAAATTATGAAATATGGTATTACAGTAGATAAGAAAACAGTGAAAAATTAAAAATAAAACATTTTATTAAGGCACACAACATTTTGACTTCAGGACTAAAAATAAGTTAACGACGGTGTCAGAAAAGATGCTAAGTTTATGAAAAAATGATTTAATGCAGCACACATGAGCTCACATGCATAACCATTTTCTATATTTGGATATAAAAAGATTGACTACTTACTAAGTGATAAATGATTTTTTAATATTTGTGCAGTGTCTGGGCGCTTTTGAAACTTTTTTCTTTGATATAGAAAAGAAAAATATATTTATAAAGTAAACAAAGTTAAGTCAGGTGCATTAAGAGCTTTGTGTGTGTAAAGCGTTTTATGTATTGAAATTTTTTTTTATACTTTGAGCTAAAGTTAAGTTAAAGTGAGACGCATTAGAAATATATGGGACATTTTACGTTAGCCTAATAAGTGTTCTGTCTAAAGGTAGAAACATGGAGCACCATTTTTATAACGAATCTTTGAAATTTTTGAAAATAAGTCAGTTCCGAAAACATGTGGCAGTGACTTAGAACTAAAACAACATGTTAAAAGCTACGCACAGTTTTTATTGTATTGTATTTAAAAAATTTTCTCTACTTTTTGTTATGCCATATGTTTAATCATTTCATGATCTCACAAAAAAAAAAAAAAAAATGTTACGATCAATTTATTGCATATAAGTTATTTATAAGAGAAAAAAAATAATTCGTGTGGCATCATATTCATCATCATTGGGCAGCATATACATCATCATTGCGCATAATTCTGAAAAATTGAAATAGAAAGTATTAAAACGGAAAAGTAACATATAAACAAAAAAGGACTACTGAGTTACTGCACCAATTTAAAAGAAACAATTGTTGTTTTTGGATCATGAAAGCTTCCAGAATCTGTTCAAAGAGGGCAGAGGGCAAAGGAAATTCTTAACTATAACTAGCTCCCAAAGAATTGAGTAGATTTTTATAAATGAATTGTATTTTTTGCATTATGATAAATATTAATACAAGAATTAAAAAAGTTTTATTCAAAACAAACGCTGCAGACAAAAACATTCTTTTGCCTATATATCTGAAACTAACTACTGCACTTCGCATTCAATATTTCACTACTTTAATTGACCTTATTACTTTTTAACTGTAATTGGCATCTTCAATACATTTCGAAAAATCGATAGAAGTTCAAAAAGCGACATTTTTTGATGCAATTCAATAACTTGCCAGATTGTCAGACTGTCTGTATGTTTATTTGATATTTTTTAAGCTTTATCAATTTTTTTGAGGAATTTGTATCGACGTTTTTATGGAACTTGCATCGACTTTTCCAAACCCTTATATTCGATGTTTTTCGAAGCAATTCAATATATTTCGATAGTTTTAGCATTTTCTCCTTATCGAATTATTCGGTATTTTATAAAACTTTTCGTTACCTTTCGAGCTTTACTCGGCTTATCAATGTTTTTCGATTAAATTTTTCACTTTACAATTCCTCACAGAGAAAAAAATAGACACATATTGAATCGTTCTAATGCGATTTTTTTATGCAACGATATTTCTTAAAGTGTTCACCTCTAGAAAAATATTCATGTCGGTATATTTGAAAATAACAATGCAAAATATATTTTATTACTATATATGTATATATAGTCAAAAATATTCGAAATATAAATTGAGTTTCGGACTTATATACCGCAAAACTTGTGTCAAATGCGCAAATTTTAACTCATTTAGTTCTGGTTACTTTTGTCCAATTATGCAACTTTATCCTCTCCTAAAGAATGCCCACAAAGCATTATGATACCCATCTCTTTCCCTTTTTTTATAATAATTTTTATTCGTTAATTCTGACCAAAAAAAAAAATAAACAAAACGTCGGACGTCTTTTATGGACGACCCCACAGAAGCGCTCTCATATCCAGCGCAGCACAACCAGTGCAACTTTCGAACTTCTACGACTTTTCGAGTTATATGAACTTTGCTGAATTTACTCGATATATTTTGACTTTTGCGAATCATTCAGTTTTTTTTTTATTTTATTCTATTCGGAACTTTCTGCCTTTTCGATAATTTTCAACTTTTTCAATGCTTGGCGACAATATCGATACTTTATAGAACTTCGTTAACAATTTTTTCGATCTCATTCGATGCTTTTCGACTCTATTCGATTTAATTGATATTATTGAATCAATCTGAATTTTCAACGATATTGTTTATTATAATTCAACCATTATTAGCTTCTTTGGTTGGTCTCTCGATGTTTCGAAATTCTCCAGACAATTCACTTAACTTCGATATAATGAAATAGGAAACAAAGTGAATGCGCCGTTTGCAGGTTTGGTTTATGAAGCTGAAATTTTAGGAGAGTTTTCTTGAAACACGATTCTATATATTATGTAGGCATATAGGACCGCAAATTTAAAAACAAAAAAAAATAAATAATACCTCCTTCGGGTGTATTTTTTCCGCATTTTTAGTCACACGAAAAATGTAGGCGTGGTTTGACAACAGTGGGTGGCGTTTCCCATTAAACTAATAAGCCCAAAATGCTATATCTTGGCACCTAAGGCAGACTTTTTCTACGTTTTAATAAGTCGGTTTTTTCGTTAAATTTCAACGAAATTGGACATAAACTCTGTCCGCGCCGTTAACAGGTTTGAGCTAGGAAGCTGAAATATTGTGACAATTATTTTTATTCCTCAAGCTATAATATAGGAAAAAATAAATAAAATCCTTCTCCAAAAGTTTGAAAAAAATACCCTTGTATATTACATATAAAGTAAGCGGAATGTTAGGCAAACAAAAAATTCTATTACAAAAGTTTTTTCAACAAATGAAAAAAATGTATATTCAGGTCTGTTGCTTGGAACGTTTGTCCTGGGACAAATAATTCTTTTTAATTGAATTTTACTCACAATTTTTATTTATAAAATGATTTGATTTGACTGAGATTTGAACCTGCATCGTTTCTGGAATAGTTCGAGAGTGACCCCGTTCCTTAGCTAGCTCGGCTACGGAATGTCGACGTTTAATTAGACAAAATTGAACAGTTAAAATGAAATCGGGAAATAGATGCAAATAAAAAAAAAGCATAGATAAAACGCACGATATAAATAAGTTACTTTTTATCAATGAATTTGTAAAGTACTCTGCTTATTTGCCGGTGGGTTATTCTAAACTTCATTTTCTCTTATTTCTCTTAAATAAGTTGTTTCAAGTGTAAAATATTTTCTTAAATTTGACTTAATATTTACATGGCCATTCAGATTAGAAGTGAATATATCTAAACGTAATTTATATTGTTTATTATTCAATGGATAGTAAAAAAAATTAATAAAGATAGCAATTAAGTTAACTTCATTTTCCATTTAAATATTTATTTCATTCAAAATAAGTAAGTTAGAGATGATTCCTCTTTCCCGCTTGATTGTTTTCTGTATTTAATTTAGTTCTAAAATCATTGCTATATTGCTGTAATTATGGTTAAATCGATTTATATGCTCCTTTGACTTGGTCACTTAATTTTGGGTTTGTTATAGCTTGAATACTTTTCAATGTCTCCTCTTACTCGATTGATAGTGGTCTGTAATTAATTTAGTCCCAAAATTATTGCTTTGTTGCTGTAATTATAGCTATTTGCTCGTCACTCATGATGCTTTCTTTAAAAGCTTATAAACTTTAGACCTACCTCTTACAAATTTAATATTCACATAAGATGTCTGCTAAAATTTATTTCATAAATATCTTTGAAATATTTGCAACGTCTTTAAACAACATTTTTTATTTAATAAACAAAATTGTGCAAATATTTCAAGTGACTAAATACAGACAAAAAGGATGTGGCATGTTGTAAAAAAAAAAACTTTTGCTTTTTACCATGTAGCACTCCATAAATTTTCATACTCATATATCGAGGCACAAGAAAAAAGAAATATAACAGATACATAAACAGGCACACGTACACAATGCAACCAAACACCGATAACTCGCAGTCATCACCCGATATTTTCCACTTGAAAAGCATATTCAATATTTATTGCCAACTTCAACTTATTTTCCACGATGGCGGCGGCTGCTAGCGGCAGCAACTGTGACTGCTGCCGCAACACGGTCTTCTTCCTTTTGCATGGCAGGAAGTCTGTGTCATAACATGCGCCATACTTCACTTGAATTTTACCCTTTTTTCTCTATATTTTGCTCATTTTTGCCATATTTTCGCCCCATCCATTTCAATATTTTTTTTTGTTATCCTTACGGATTTTGTGCAGCTTCATTTTTTCTTTTTATACTGGGGGAAAATTGTTATCTTTGTAATTCGATTTTGGCGAAAATAAATGTTTTTCTTTTCCTTTGCATGAATACCTATCAAATGATAGCGACAGCAGCAGGAGCAAAGCGGTACGCTACACTTTTGCTGTAGGGCTGTGCGATTGAAAGCGATGAAAAAATATGAATGGAAGAATAGGATTTAAGCCGCAGCATATTTGTGAATTGATTTCCTTTGCACCGCACCGACTTTCTTTCTTTCTTGCTTTCTTCAATAAACAAAGTAAACATGCTACTTCTTCGTATTTTACGATTTTATTTTGTGTTCATATTCAGTTGTAAAATTTTGTGGGCGATATTAAAAAAAAAAACCATTCCTGTTTTATTATCAATATAATCTCTTTATTTTTGTCTTATTGAAATTTTTATGTTGGATAAAATATTTAATTTACACTCAAATTTACAAGAAATATGATGCTTTGCATGTAAATGTAAGTTTATGTAAAGTGAGAAATAATTTTTTTAGTCTTCATATTTAATTCAAAAAATCTTGAAGGATAGAGACATAATATTAAGATCTCTTTCAGGTAAGCCCAGCATTTCATAGTTTTGAAAGTATATAACATTTATTAATTTCAAAACAGTGATGCTATTTTTTAAGCAAAACAGTTTTTAGCGTAAAGTTAGGCCATAATTTTTCTATGTATTAAAAGGAACGGTTGTGCTGCAATGCCGTACCGTATGCCGTAAGATAAACAAAAGATACGAAAACGCTCCGAAATGCATTCATTACATTGTTTCTGGAGCACGCCTCAACTCAATAATGTGATATTCGTTGTTTGACCGCTACATCGGTTCATTGAAATCAGTTCAAAAGTTGCTTTTGAGAACTTTTAAGCCCCGATCGTCATAAAAGTAGCTTAAAGCTCATGCGCCTTCACTGTCAAATATGCATAGAATGTCATAGACTTACAGTAAATTAATTCAATCGTACAATGCGAAATTATAAACTACACTAGCTGTCCCGGCAGACGATGTTCTGCCCTTTCCGGCAGGTAGCGCGAAGCTGTATGAACTCATGCTATGGAATGTAAAAGCGAATCAGCACATTTTTAAAGTGAAATCAACTTCTGTCCCTAATCTTTTACATATAGTGTAGTATAGCAGACTTGGCAGACGTTGTTCTGGCCTTACTGCTAGGTAGTGCGATGAGTTTAATTTATTATAGCTTTTGTGTTTTACATAATTACCAAGTCTCAATCATCTGCATCAAATAATTGCTGATATATATATAGAAAATGTTGTTTTTTTCGCATATGGTAGGTGTGGCACCACCCATTTTCTCATTGAAACTTCTTATTGTCCGTACTTTTTATAAACATATATATCTAGTTTCATTCATTTGCATCACAAATGTTGGTCTTTTCTTATATAGAAGACGTGGCACTGCACGGTTATATCTGTGCCTCTTAATATAACAGATACGTGGTGTAATTTCCATGTGAATAGATGCAGAGGTCTTTGTAAAAATGCTATTTTAAAAATATTTTTGTGTGAGGGCCACCCTAAATAAAAGTTTTGTGGGCTTAGCTATGCCTCTTAACATAAAAGTTACGTGGTGTAAATTCGGTGTGAATAGATTTACCGGTCTTCGTGAAAATCAATTTTTTAAAAAAAGTTGTGTTTGAGGGCCACCCTAAATAAAAGTTTTATAGACCAAAAAATGTCTCTTAATATAAGAGACACGTGGTGTAAATTCCATGTGAAACGATGCTGTGGTCTTTTTAAAAATATTTTTGTAAGAGGGCCACCTTAAATAAAAGTTTTGTATGCCTAACTGTGCCTCTTAATATAAAAGCTACGTGGTGTAAATTTGGTGTGAATCAATTTATCGGTCTTCGTAAAAGTGAATTTTTTAAAAAGTTATGTTTGAGGGCCACCCTAAATAACATTTTTATAGAACAAACGATGTCTCTTAATATAAGAGACCGTGGTGTAAATTCCATGTGAATCGATGCAGAGTGGTCTTTGTGAAAATGCTATTTTAAAAATATTTTTGTATGAGGGCCACCCTAAATATACATCCTAAATAAAAGTCTCATAGACTGTGTTTGTGAAAATGCTATTATAAAAAAAAATTTGTTTGAGGGCCACCCTAAACATGCAGCCTAAATAAAAGTCTTATAGCCAAGTCTTATACCACCTATTCTCAGACCTACCAAATATACACAAAAAATGTCATAAGAATCGGTCACGCCGTTTGGGAGGAGTTTGGTAACAAACACCGTGACACGAGAATTTTATATATTAGATAATGTATATAATTTTAATGTAAATTATTTAAGCTATGAGTTTTTCCGATTAACGAAAATTGATTTTATTGAATTATCTCCATATACATATATTGTAAAAATCTTAATTGGTTGGGAGATTGCTTCACAACACATATAGTGAGCGTATCAATGTCACACTTTTCTAATATGCCCATTGAGTTAATCGATGATCGTCTCTGTGAAAAAGAAAAAATATAAAGAGTACAGGAACGAAAACCCATTTTTTAGTCCGACAATAAACGTAAAATATGTTTGAGTGTATTTGGAACAAAGATTGAATTTTTTAAACACAGACAATAAACAAAAGTCTTAAATTGAATGTAGTTAAAAAATAAATTGAATTCTGTAAGGACAAAAAAATAAAGTGGAAAGTAAAAATAGTCAAAATAAACTTAATGTTTACAATTCAGTTTGCGCAACACAGAACAGCTGATACTAAATGAGTTTACCAGAAAAAACTATTTTGTCTAAAATATGTAACTTCGCACATAGAGAGAACAGAAGTTAGTCACTCACTTTTGTGTTTTTCTAGTACATGAACGCTTTTTGGACTAAAACCTGTAAATTGTACTATTGCATTAGTGTACGGGAATGCAGCTACCCAGCAGGCAAATGAGCAAGGCCTTACTCGGAGAAGGCCTGCTAGCACTGCTGCGATTATATAAGGACTTCTCAAAACTAGATTTTCATGCAAATAAAAATACAATCACAGAAGGCATAATATGCCTTGCCACAACAGACGTGCTATCAGGCCTGATATTAGAAGGCAAAGAAGAAGGACTCCATTTACTTTAGCGCTTTTCTGTTTCTTTTTTATTTCATGTATTGCAATGTCTTATGATTCGGCATAACTTTTTTGTAATATGCATTGTATATATACGACATGAAAAGTATAAACATGGTTAGAAATTTAGAGAGGTGTGCAGGCTAGTCTTTTGTTGTTTCACGTTATGTTTAGGAGGTAGAGTTTTGTGTATTCTTTTTTTCAAATTGTAAAGTCATTAAAAAAATATCAACGCAAGTGAGAAGGCGCGAATAAAAAAAAACAATTAATATTTAGAGTCTTTAAATTTATTAAAATTAAATTTTTGTCAAGTACTTCTGAGAGTCCTTCTACGGTAAGCGGTCTTAGAAAGCCTGCTTAGGAAGGCCTGTTTTCTGCGGCCATTTCATATAAAAAAGAAAGTACGTTTGAAAGGAGGGTGGAAGGCCTTATACTTACCAAGGAAGGCTTTCTAGAAGCACTGTTAGCTCCTGCCCTTGCCAACTGGGTACTTAAAGCACACTCACATTATTATATTAATTTTGCTATAATGGTTGAATGCAATGGTGGAAGCAATCGAACGAAAATTTTTCTCTCTTGCTCTTTTTTCTCTTCCTGCAAAAAGTCGTTAAGAGGTTGCAAACAATGGACTAAAAAGGCAAAAAATAAAAACACATTGGAATTATGTTCCAAGCCTTTTTGGAATTTTTTATTTCGTTTTTCAGGTGTTTCAGTGTTCAAAAAAAATTATGAACTTAAATTTATGAAGCTTCGTGAAAGGTTTGGCATAGATCAGTCAAAAGTTGCGAATAATGTTTATTCAAAAATTTAATGACCAGTTCCATTTAAACTTGAATATTGTGCGGGAAATATGTGCGGGAAATAAATATTTCAGGAGACACAGTTATTTAAAACAAAAAGTTTTGTTTTTATTTTGCATTATTTTTTGTTTTTGTTCGAAAAGGAAAATGTAAAATTTTGATTTTGTTTTCTAAAACACAACAATGACAATGTTGTTTGTGTACAAGAAGTAATCAACTAAAAACTTTACAAAGTTTTCTTTTTCAAATGAATTGTGTCTTCTGCACGTAACCTGTGTATTACTTTTTACAGAGAAATACTAAATTCATTGTTTATTTTTGTTTCTTTGTTTTTGTTCCTTTGTTTTTGTTTATTGTTTAGTTGTTGTTGCTGATGTTGTTATTGATTTTCAATTTCGATTTCGCAAAGATGATTGAAATATTTTTTCCATGAAATTGAAGAAATAACCCAACCCAACGACAAACGTGACTCTGCAAAGATTTTCAAAATGAACATTTATGTTGGTGCACAATGCAACCTTCTTCATTACACGTCCACAGTTTTAGCGCGCACACTTTCTGCTTTCAATTACTCCCCTCTAATAGTCCTTAGTTTACCATTTCCTTTTAGAAATGCCAGGAACTTTTCAAATATTGTGTCTGCTACTGACGTAAATGCACCGGAAGCACTATAATGTAATATTGGTCGCAGAGGTGCACATTGAACTTTCTGAAGTATATGGACAGATTTTTACAACAGAGCGTTGCGTCTCCAAAGCAAACAATAACTTATTATACTGAGAGCAATTTAAGTAAAATTTATCAAATTTTATATGGAACGTTTGATGAAAGCAGTCAGTAATAGATATCTACGTGTTGGAAAGAATACAATTTTACTATAAATTCAAGAGCTACGTGATAAATTTCAAAAAATTATCCTCAGAAAAATCTTGCGATTTTTAATAAATTTATTTTTCTGCGGCGCTTTTTGGATTTTAATTATATTATTAAGTATATTATTACTATAAATTAAGAACGGCTTTGTATGTTAAAATTTTTTGATATCGACATGTTATTTCAGCGGTTAAACCGTTTACAAAATTTAAAATTTAACAATTGAGGACAGTTTCTCTCGTTTCGTTTGATCAGTGTACTTTTATTTTTACACTGTTGTTGCATGTTACATGTTGTTCTTGCTTGAATTTTGGAATTGGTTTTTCGTTTAATGCAGAATTTCTTTTATTTCAACGACATGGAATTTATGGTGTGGTTTCTTGTTTGTGTTGTGTTTTTGTTTTATGTACCTCATGCTTTCAAAACTTATCCCATCTATGATCTAAGTAACGTCAACAATATAGACGGATATGTTGAGTTTGTTTATTTGTTATGTAGCCAGCGCGGCATTTCGGAGAGACCTTTTTTTATTAAAAAAAACACGCAAATTTCCATAAAAACCTTTCATAGTAAGTACATAGCTTTGATAATTTAACAATTTAACTAATGTTGTTTCGTCAATGTGATATGTTGAAAACATAACTAAAACTTTTAATAAACTTTTCGGCTCTTAACTATTTATCACAAATATAAATATATAAGTTCAGAGTTGAAGTGAAACGTTTTATTTAAAACTTCAGCACTTAGTTGAAGTATAAAAGGTATTGGTTTTAATATTAGATACTTTATATTATTTCGACTCATAATCCCTCAACTTCCGAACGGAATGACATTTTTTATCGATTTCATATTTTTGTTAAGCATATAAAATATTTCTGAAATAAAATATTTCTTTTGCTCCATTTGCAGTAGTATCACAAATCAATACCACTCTTAAAAGTAATATTTACGTACTAGACTTTTCAATGGAACAAAGCCAACCACCCAACACGTTGCAGCTATCGTACTGCTGTTGCTGCCGCTTCTGTGCGACTCAATTTAATTTGGTTTTGTATGCAACAAACGCAAATATAATAAAAATCACTTGTATGACTTTTAACTCTGTTAAATACAAATACACAATCCAGTGTTTATTTCAGTTTTCATATGTTGTTTTCTTTTCTTTAATTTTATTTTTTATTTGCTTACTGTACTTTCTGTTTGAGATTTGCTCTTGCAGATGTGCTATTTTTCTTGAATCCTTGTTTTTATTGTTTTGTTGCTTTGGTTTGATACCATCACACGATACCCCACCCCAACTACCGGGAAAGCACTTTGATCTTTTCCATTACCATCGTTATCCTCAGTGTATTTCGAAGAATTTTAGTCTTTTCTGAACAAGGATTTCGAGAGATTTTTTGGAAATTTTTTACAAAAAACATGTTGTGGGATTTCTTATTTATTCAACTTAGTTTGTATTTGATTGCGTATATTTTCTTGTTATGAGTTCTTTGGAAATTTTACTCCAAAAAGTTACTATTAAGAAGAATGTTTGAAATTTATTACTGTTGAAATAATTCTTGATTTAATTTCCATCGAATGACATTTCATTTGAAATGTCAATTAAGAACCAAACAAATTTATCTGTGCAAAATGACCAAACGCAATTATGACGAGCCTGAGTGATGAGAGTGAGCAAATATCGATTACTGTTCAAAGATTTTAAGCAATGACTGTATTTCATATTTCCGCATAATATATTGCGTGATAACGAGAGCTTGCGACGCAAAAAATCAGAACACATTTAATTTTCACACTACGTTTTCGTCACGCAATACATAGTCTCATGTAGCATTTGAAATAGCAAATTAAAGTAGACCCCGAAATTTTTTTTTTTTGTTTTTAGCTTCGAATTTAAGAATTTATGTATCGTTTCAGTGATATAACTATCAAATTTGGAATATAATTACGTAATTTAAGAAATATTTTATTTGAAAAAAAAAGTTGTTCTTAGATCTGTAATATTAAATTGCTATTGTAAAAAATTGACACGATAAATCAATCTAGGACTACGAAAATACGAGAAACCATAATTAAATTTGGACTACTTAAATCTTCATTTTCAAGGTCAAAGGCTAGTGGTATCATAGTAGGTTCATTTTTCTTCTATGCAGCAACTCAATAAAATGTAAAATATATTCCTTAACTTAAATTTACGGTATTTAGAAAAATAAAATGAGATATCGATATAGTTCAAAATGGATTTTGAAGGGGAAAAGTAATACTTTCACTCCCCGCAACAAATTTTGATGATAAAAATTAATTCGCGATGTAATATACACCCATATTCGAAAAAAAACAGCCGAAGTATTTTTATTTCTTTTGATTTACAGGAAAATGGTAGTGAGCAGAAACGCTTTTTAGTCGGAGAACAAAAATCAAAAATTCAGTTAGAACAAAAATTAAGCTTTCTTAGCACAAAAAAATCTGATGAATGAAATTTTCCCGATGTTATCTGTCATGTAATTTGTGTCTACAGGCATTACAAATTCGTATGAAAAGACCACATCGTAGCAATACATTGTAATAGTAATAGTTTATTAAATTCGCAAAAATTTCAAATTACTCATCTTACTTTTACATGATTTTTGAATTGGCTTAATCAATTGCTCATTAAAATCGTGTGATTTGACATTTCTGAATTATCTCTATCAAAATCAATATGACCCATGTTATTTCAGAAACAAAGTCTTAATGACAAAATTTAACTAATTGAATGCGATTTATTGCAGTCAGCCGAGGTCTATCTATTCAATGTACTTTGTAAATTAGAAGAACATAAATCATAGGTGTTGTATATCAAATCTAAGTTCTATAACTAAAAAAAAACACCCTTTATCAGCGGTGTCTTTGAAATGCAATCATTTGAAAATGTTGTCACAACAATAAACAAATAAACACATGTTTCACAGCACGTATACAAACAAAAACAAATAAAATTCTTAATGAAGTAGATCACAATAAAATAAAATGAGACTTTAAGCATGTGCACTATATTGGAAATCTTCTTGACTTCAAAAAAAAGGGGAGAAAAATCTTGAAAATATCGAATGCCCACATCATTTCATCAAAAACAAGGAAAGTTTACAAGGAACATTTGGCTATAAGAAGCAGCAGATGCAGCAACCCACAATGTTGGGATTTATTTACATTTACAAGCATGTTCAAAATATGAGAGACATGTCAAATCTTTTTAAGAAGATCTTTACTTGATATGGAATGAATTGTTGTACCGAATTTCATCAAATTATCATGTATCGCTTTCCTGTTATTGCGATTTTCACAGAGTGAAAAACGAAAGTCAAGCAGATAGATAGACATAGTGACAAACGACCAGATATAACTCTATATCAACTCAGAAGGTGATTCTGATCAAGAGTATAAATGTTTTTCTATATCAACCTCGCCTCATTGTATGCTTTGAAAATGGAATAACAAAATTAATGTATCCTGCGCATAGGATACTCGTCTTTGAAATTCGAAAAAGTATCTAATGCTACAAAAGAAATTGTAGTTAATTGTATTGCTATCGAGCTTATTAAGGAGTTGATTTCCCCGTAGAAGAGAAAGTTATTGTTAACGAGCTTGTAAACTGCATGGTGGGAACTTATTTTATTATGGGACTCCGATTTAGTAAATTAATGACTGTATGACATTCAGTTTATTCAACGACTTTCACTTGATGACTTCATTTCTTTCAGATGACTAGCTTACAAGTCTCTTAGGTTAGGTTAGGTTGGATTATAGTGGTACATTGGAAGGTCAACACAAAAAATTTGCTCCATAGTGATACCACAATTTTCAAGATTTAATCAGTAAATATTAGTTGTTTGGTTTACGGTAAAAGTATTTCTCTGCCTGATGAAACCGTACCTTTTGTTGGGTTTTAATTTTGCAACGTCGTGTAATGAGTAGAAGAAAGCATGTTAATGTGTTCTAAGCATTGTCCGAGCGATTGCAGGGCAGTTACAGAGTAAGTGCTCAAACGTTTTATCCATATTAGTTCCATGCAATTCCAAGTTTCAAGCTGTCTCACTATAAGTGCTTGATGACTTACACGGAAGTATCCAGTTGTAACACTTATAGTGATACGGCAATTATTCCTGAATAAAGATTGTAAGAATTTTGTTTCATTTCGTATCAAAATTAGACCAAAATATTTTTCTTATTATGCTGTACTCAGTCCATTTGGTTTAAAGTAATGGATGGGCGCTGCGTTACTTAATGGCATTGTGTCCAGAAGCACTCTTTGTTCTGCTTAATTGTCCGCCATCTCGTTACCGATTTTAATTTTATTGCTTTGCCTTTTAGAAGCACATATGCTTTTTTACTGATTGGACTCGGAACATAAATTATTTATGAATTAGGTCAGTTCACCAATGGCTTTAATTTATAGCTCTTAAGCAATTTTTCCAAAAACCTGGCGTTACTTCCTCCTTATCAAAAAAAAAAAGGCATGAACTTTAAAAAAAAAAAGTGAAATAAATCCAATTTTTCACTATAAATTTGTAAAGAAAATCAATCTCCCACAGCAAAAGTAGAACAACATCGAAATGCAACAAAAGTACAAGGAAGCATATGTCAACTAACATCAGCATTTGCAATTGATGCCATGCGGCAAACAAGTGAAAGCATGCGGCGTTACAAGCAGTTTCCATTCAAGTGTGATCATTGTCGACAATTTGGCACCAAATTGTAGCACCGAACACCAAATAAACAAAGAAAAAGATGCAACGCTGTCTCTTTTTTTTTACCAAGAAGAAGTATGGCGCTAACTATCAAGGCTTGAAGGCAAAGCATAAAATAAAATCCGTACAAAATTATAAATAGGGCGCATTTTTGCAGTTGTTCTTAAATTTGTTGTTTAACAAAATAAAACTGAAAGGACAGCAACTAAAAATACAACTGCATTCGCTGAGTTTCAGAGTTTATTACAAAAATATGCAGTTGATAAGAAGAGGACAAGTGCAACAAAGGCGCGCATAATTAAATGCGAAAAATAATTGAAAAATGCCGCATGCACTACGCATACTAGCACACCAAAAAGAAGAAAATCAAACAAAAAAATACTGAAATGGGTTATAAAAATTACTCATTGAAATAAATAATTCCAGCAGCTGGCGGAGGTGGAGGCGGAAGGATGCCAGGATGTCGCTGCTGCACAAAAAGTACTCGCAGTCGTGCACATGTCTTTAATTAATCCATGGAAAATGAAGTTGTGAATTATTTTGCTGCACTTATTTGTACGCACGAATGTTTGTAGTTATATGTTTGTCGACTTGTGTATTTGCTGTTTATGCGTGGATGCATGTGTGGTAAAGTTTTAAGGCCATAAAATTCAGTTTTACTTAAAGTACGAGTACTCCACACAATGATGCATGGAATTTCCTGAATTTTAGTAGCAGCAGCAACAAAGGAAGCAATAAAACAGCTAAAGATGAAAAAAAAATTGCTAAATAGGGCACATGCTACAAAACCTGGAAGGGCTAAACATTGACATTAAAACCTTAAGTTAACAGCAAAATTTTTAATGACAGAAAATGTGAATTAAGCTACTGGTACAGATTTATCAAAGACTTGTCGAGAACTGGAATGGAGTTAAGTGGATCTGAATAGTATTTAATTTAATTTAATTATGGGAAGAATTGAATTAAGTTGGCTTAATTGGGCCAAGTTGAATTAAATTCAATAAGAGTAGATTGGACAAAATCTGCAGGCAAAGGTGACTTGAGGGATTGTTACAACAGGTGAAGAATCCGTGCATTCATTACCAGAAAATCTTTAAAGTTATAGAAAATGTAATACTGGATCGCTTGAGGGAACATCGATCATAGATGCTACCTAAATGGGCTTCTGCGTGAAATCATCTTTCATTTTAGAGCAATGTACTGAATGTAAGGATAAACTACAACTGATGTTGGTTGATTTTAATGAAAAATTCATTCACATTGAACCATTTTTTCATGGACGAAGATTTGATTTTCATTTTGCGTGATTTTCAATTTTTCTTAGCTTAGATTTATTCAGTGTTTTATCAGAAAGTAGCAACATCTCGTTCAAGTATTTAAGCTGATGACTTTTATCTCATACTCAAACCCCTTTCTGAGATAATTTGAAAGAAGTCACTCACAGCGTAAGCCTTAGTCTTTCGGCAGCTTTCACACTTGTGTGCGCCATATGTTACTCCTAAGTAGCAGTTTATTACACATCATGGTAATGAACAATGATAATTGTACATTTATTCATACGATTCTTGCATAATGCAAAAATTTGCAATGTAAGCAATTCTACTAAGAGCTTATTTTTTATTTTCATTAAATTTTTATATTTTCATTGCCCATATGTGAGCGCCACCAATGCGCGTTACTTTCCACAATAAGCACGTTTATCAAGGGTAGCGCAATAATTCATAAGACCTTGTTCACTTGATGCAAAATAAACTTTTTTTTTATTAAATATTTGCCTTGAAAGATCAACAGAATAAATACCAAACACATAAGTTCCGAGCACTGCAAGGGTGACGCATTGATGCATGAGTGTCATGAGTCATGACACTTGCACTTGCCATGTGACTTCATGGGCTCTCCCCACGATATCCCTAAGACACAAAGCTGCAACTGTGAAAAAAAGAATTACATGAAAAGTTTATAAAAAAGTATTTTATTACTTTTCTTGCCATGTTATTATGACTATTCTTAAGAGCATTTTGGATCCATGGTTGTTTTTGTCGATGTTATTACTGCGTGCGCTTAACTCATTAAAGTGCAGACAGACAGTATTAAGCCGGCAAAGGAAGTCAGATAAAATTAAAATACAAGTAAAAAGAGTGACAGCAGACAAGGCACAGTGAAGCGAAAAAGAATAGAAATTGGTCTTATTGAAATGTTTAATATTTTTATAGAAATAACATTATTGTTTTTGCAGTATAAGATATTGCCAATTCTATCTTATGGTATAGATATTTCTTTATAATTAAAGAAACTGTAAGGTCTTTTCTAATACCTTAATTCTTGCTAAGAGACCGGTGTCAGAAATTGACTGTTTGAGACAATACGTGTCAGGCTAAGTGGAAAAAATTCATCTTTTTGACTGGCACATTCTAAGTTGTAATTTAGACATCATCGAAATATATCTCGTTAGAAAAATATTCTTTATGACTAAAAATCTTAATTTGAAAAAATTTCTCTTTTCTCATAAGTAAGTTAGCACTTATCAAAATATGTCCTTACCTCAAACTGTCCTTTACTCATAATTGTCAGTACAAGCTTTCTTCAAAACTCTGATACATGACATTTTAAGTTATAATGCTCACTATTTGATCAAATGTTCATTTTATAATCCGAACATTTTAGGGAGTAATGACAGTTTTTAAGAACTTTTACACTTGGTCTATGATAAATAATTAATGACTTATTTCTGCAAAAGTGAGGAATAATTTGCAGGTAAGACATATTGCTCCAAGAATTACCTTTTAAACGAGATACATGATATTCATAGCGAACTTTACATTTTATCAAGCTCTAAGATTAATTAAAAATATAGTTTATTTTATTTGTTTCGACCGGTATTGCCTCATACACTCAACTTACGATAAAAGTCGTTTCCTAAGAAGCTAGATTTACTTAAGTACAATTATGGTTCGTGGGAGTAGTTTTCATCCATAGATTGTGTTTGACGCATGACCAAAGTTACTGAGTAAGGGTAATTGTACTGAAACACATCTTAAAAATAAGGAACAAATTCTTTGGGTTGAGTGTAATGTTTGCATTTTCCTACTTTTAAGATTTTCGAATGGTCTCCATAATTAACTTTACCGTTTTTTGAATTTGAGTTAACATTTAATTTTACAACAAAACCGGTTCGGAAAGTGTTTTGCTGTCATTTGGCAGCTGTCAGAATAATTATCTTTAGTACAAATCGTTTAACAACAGAAATGTTTACTCCAATTGGTAGGGTTAGCAGTTGGGCCAGTCTTAGAACTTTATGATGTTGCTTACACTTAGAGCTTCATCAATATAAAGTTCAGTTTATGCAAGAGTTGAAGCTATCTGACTATGTAATGTGCCGAGTAGGCCAATTTTATAATGGAGAAAGTTTACTTCAGTGATGAAGCTGATTTCGAGCTCAATGGAAATGTGAATGAGCAAAATCATCGCGTATCGGGCTATAAAAAACCACAAATGACCTTACAGAAATCATTTTACCCAAATAATGTATCTGTCTGACGTGCATTATAGTTAAATTGTGTCATTGGCACAACTGACTTTTATGTCTTGAACTTGAAGATTTCAATCTTGATGATAAGTGATTTCAACAAGACTAAGTATAATATGATTGATTTCGACAACAATTCCCAAGAAATGTAACTTCGAGATTTAGCTATGTCGATGGGCCTCTTAGATCATGATTTGACACCGTTGGTTTTTTTTGTTTTGGTAAAAAAAGGTATCAACGCTATCAATGCTTTAATTTTAGAACAAATAAAAACAATTTCTTAAGGCTATGACCGAATTACAATCCAAACGGTGCAAAAAATTTATCGAAAATTACCTCAATATAATTGAGTCTGTAGGTGGTCTCGTGTCGCACATTTTCATGTTTTACTTGATACGAAATGGTTTGGTCCATACAATAAAATAAAAATCAACCTCATAATCCTATGGAGTTTTTTTAACTTCATTTCCTGAAGATTAAAGTGGATAACTTCGTGTTTATGTATGCCATGAGTCACGAATGATCGTGTATATGTATGCCGGTGCCGTGCCATAACTCCCACGGACATAATCCCCGTTTCGTAAATGGGGATTATGTAAGCAAATTATTCGGACATAATCCCCATTTTTGGTATGGGGATTATGACCGCAAAATTTTCGGCCATTATCCCCATAAAAAAGCGGACATAATACCCAAAGCTAGGATAAGACTATAATATATCCAACACATAGTTTGCTAGCCACAGTAATTTTACATAAGAGAGTTTATTTTTTCGGATATAACCCCCATGGGGACTTAGTCCGAAAAGTTTTGCGATCATATTCCCCATTATGTCCGAAAAATGTTGGGGATTATGTCCGTGGGGACATGAATGATGAAATTTGTCTTAAAATTTTATTAACAATATACCATTACGTTTAGTTTTCAATAAGTCGATTTAGAATAATCGATAAATAAAAGCTTTACTGATTGCGTGGAACAATTCACAAATTTTACTGTTTCGATCACAGACTCTAATTATTTTACAAACGATTATTATCAAATACACTACGATTTATGCTATGCTCACTCCTTTAGTCAAACATTGAAACTATTCATTCTATTAATATCAATTCTAAGACCTGTAGAAATGTCTGAACAAGTCCGACAACACTAATGCAATGAGATATTTCATTTATTTTCGATTGTTTATTTTATTTTTTCTTGTTTTCAACATGCCATGAAATTATTTTTTGTGAGCTTCATTTGTATTAGATATAAAATCTTTATGAAATTATCTTTCTGTTGTTATCGATAAAAAAAATCGAAATCAATTTTGCTCCGCTGTGCGACGGCTTAACTCCTCATCGGGTACTCATTCCAAACCCTTCAACTTGGTTGCATTCCTAAAGCCGTTTAATCGCTTTGGTCACTGTTTGGCTGATAACCCTTGACTGGCCACCCTTAAAATGCCTAGTACATACATACAAACACACTTTACTTGCTTAACACCTTTTTGACACACGATTTTTTTTTTTTTCAATTTTATTTTTATTTTGTTCATTTGAGTTGATTTTCCTTTGATTCCTTTTATTGATTCATTGAATTTTATGTTATGCCCTGTTGATTTTACCAACAGTTCGCCTGCTGCTGCAGCATTCTTTACTATACTGTAGAGGTGTGACTTGGTATATCTCTCTTTACTTTTGCTCCCTCGGTTATTAGTCATATCAGTAGTCTGCCAAGCTGCTTGATTTTTGAAGTAGGTGGTGAAGGTATTCAGTGAATTTATTGTTTGGAATAGGTGGAAGTTTCTTGGGAAATTTTATAATATATTTCTAATTCTATTAAACTGACATAAACACGACAACAAGCGATTAGTGTCGGTTGGTTATATGGCAAAAAGGGTTACTTGGACGTACGTCGGTATGCGTGTGTACATTTTCAATTTCATGCTATTTTTGCTGTTAATTGAAAATTAGTTTCGCGGACCAAAATAAAAAAAACACCCTCCAGTGAATTTTAATTAGTTTTTATATCAGGGGGTGGCACTTTAAGTGTTTTGATTAGTTTTCTCGGAAATTTTTTTATTTTGTAGACAATATTTTACGTGACTTTGATTCATAGCAAAAAAAAAAGTGGGGCTTCAGCGTTCACTATAGAAGGTGGATAATTGCTGGACTTATGTAAAATGTTTAGTATTTTTTTTTTTTTTTTATTATTATTTTGAAGGAAAATCGTCAAAACGTTAATTTTAAGCAGAAATTCAGAAAACTTTATTTTATATGTATACAAAAAGTAGCATTTTACTACCAATACATACACAATTCAGAAAATTTTATACACTAAATTTACTAAAAAGTTCATCACTTCTGACAAAAAAATGGTACACAAAATTAAATGAAATTCGTTAGTTTATCTAAAAACAAAATTTGAGTATGATATTACGGGAGTGACTTTGCCGTTCCGCAACCCTATGCACCAAGTGCGACCAACTCCTTACCCCCTCCTAGGTACGCATATGAAGAAGTAATGCTGGAGAGGTAGTGTAAATGGAAAAAATTTTCATGAGGAACAACTTTGCATCAGATCTCTAGAGACATTGAAAATTGATTCGGGGATTCTAAATTCTTAACGATTTTTTGAAAGCTATATCCCCAACTTTCGATATCTATATCTTTAAGCTGAACCAATTTTTACTTAAAAAAAATATCGGCTAGGGGTTCTAAAGAAATCCTGTGCCCAAATCTTTTGCTACGGAAAACTATTTATTTTTTGGGGTATATGTCGCTGGTAGGGGAACATTTATTTCAAAGTATTTCTTTAGCATTTTGTTACTGAAATAAAAAATTCAAAAATGTTTTGTTTTTTTTTTTTCATTTTCACTCTAGTCGAGGTATATATTGCTTTAGCACTTTGAGTTCGTTTGCATAATTTTCGGCATGATTATTTCCATTGCCACTCATGAAAAACGTGTAATTTATCTACGTAAGCTCTGTTCAATACAATTTTCGCTTACAATTAATGTTTGTAGTAAAAAAGTGAATTTGAGCAGAAAAAATATATTTTGGTTGATAACTGTAATTAATTTTCGTTTCAATTAAAATATTTTTTGTAAATAATAATTTGCAAATTTTTTTATAAAAAAAAAAAAAATTAAAATAAAAGAATAAATAAATTCAATATGATATAGAACTAAACAAACATATTATATTAATAATGGTAACTTAATAACTCATTTAGCTTTAGAGGTTTTTTTTTACATTTATTTGAAATAATTCCACATACTATGGAATGCACTTAATTACTTTAGTATATTTATCAGTGGTAATACCAACAACAAATATATTACTCCCCAAGCAGCAGCAATTTTAACATATAGCGTTATATTTAAATTTACCCAAACGTACAATTAGTTTTTATGTTTAATATTTCAAAACTGAGCCAACACTTAGTCGAAAACCACAAAATGACTGCGGCATGCACAAACAATTGGAAATGTTATATTTTCACATATAACGACAAATGCTTTTAGGTAAATTTATTGTTGGTTAATAAATTACATTAAAAAAAAAAAAAAATTTTTTTTTTGTACAATTCAAAGTGCGTGTTAAACAAAATTTGTTTTGACATATTACATTAACAAAAGCGAAAACAATAACAAAATGTGTTAGTAAAACAAAATATAACGTGAGCAAATGGCCAAAAAAAAAAAAAAAAATAATCAACCAAAGCAAATACAAAATAATTCAAATAAATCACTGTGGAAACCACAATTACAATGACAACAACAACAAAATCAGCAACAAAAACTATGAAATAAAACACTAAAACCAGAAATATTCAAAGCAGTAATTATTGTTGCAAAAAAGGACACCTACACCACAACGACTGTCACTCATTTTCAGTTTAATTAAATACTTAGAATGAAATTTTAATCCTGTGAAAAACAATTTTTTTCTTTTTGGAGTGAAAAAAAAACTCCTTTTGATAGCTGAACCTTTTGCGTGGACACACGCCGCATCACTAAGCACACAAATGAACATTATTAACTTACAAAATTGATTTTGATAAATCTGTGGCTGCAAGACAAAACAGCATAATTCGATTTTTAGTCACAAGAAAAACAGCGTAAGCTTTTACATATAGCTAATGCTGTTTTTTAATCAAATATGATAAATACCATAAGAAAAATATTGTCCGTTCCAAATGAAAAAATTTAAACTCAAAATCTTCTAATCAAAAATATAGGATTTGTGCTCTAAGATGCACGCCATTTTCGTAACAACTCAAAGCTTTTACTTAAATTTGGTTAAATATCAGTTCTCTAAACTTAGAATTTTTTGTTAGCAGTTTTAATGTCCATATGTACATACATATGTATATGTATGTATTTAGAAGAGGCAAGCACATGCTTGGATGTTCCGAACAGCTATCAAGAATCAGTTGACCAGTTCGTTAATCGAAATTTCCTTCTCGTCTAATATTCAACTTTTGAGTGTTCAAGTTTTGCATTTCAAGTCGAAAATTTATATTCTTCACGCTTACACTGTCGGGCAAAATAAAAAAAATTTCAACGTAGCTGAAAATTTTTTTTGATAATTATTTTCAAAAAAAATAAACGTAGCGTTAAAACTTATTACATTTACACACAAATAAAAAACAAAATAGTAATTCAGGTCTTAAATACTAGTATTTACATAGAACAAAATTAGTATGACCACGTTAACTTTTGTTAAACAAAATATTTTGCGAAATTTAAATTTTATATTAAAATTATTTGAAAAAGGCAATTATGTGGCTCAAATAATATTTTTGTCCACTTTTATTTCTAATAACCTCTGCCAACCTCTTAGAGATTCTATTTACTAAATTTTTCTGCGTATCCTTTGATGCATTTTCAAAACGATTTTATTCCAGTACGTCAGTTAAATGGAATTTTATCATCTTAAATGGTCCGTCTGCAAATACTGAATTAAAATTCTAAGTTTTCTTTACCATATTCTTCAAAATGTTCACACAATATTCCCAGTCATTTTACAACCAATTTAAGTCCTACACCGGTTGACGAAGAACATCCCCATACCATCAGAAAGCCTCCTTGTGCAACGTTTTTTAATTTCAGCCTTTACGAAGACTTACACGGCTACTTGTTTTCATTTCTTTGAGTTTAACAACGCGAATGCAGACCAATATGATAAAATAATTTGATTCCAAAAGGATTCCGGTATGTTAATGTATTAAGAGAAAGAAAAGCTTTTTCTTAGTATAGAAACTATTTATTCCTCGTTCGTTGTCTCCCATACGCTGTTCGTAAAGAAATATCGATATTCAATTATTCCTTTATAACTCTTCATGAAATCAAAGGACTTTTTTGGACAGGATTACACTTTTTCTGTGCTTCATTTTTTCCTAAAATTTTATATTTTCAACAATTTTCCTTGCACCAGATATTGATATTTTATATTATAGCACCAAGTCTTTATGTTCACTACCATTATTAAGATCCCAAGACAGCATATTCTTGGAATGCTTGACAATGGCTTTATTTTCTGAAATATCAGGCTGATAATCTGATGAACTGTTAAATATGTTCCAAAAAAATACTTCATCTTGAGACTGAAATAAAAAAATAAGTTTTTTTTTGTAGACAAATATATTTTTCAGTTTACTTTGTCTGCAAAAGAATAAAAGAAGTTTGCCTTTGGGCAAATAACTACAAAACTCAATGTGACTCAATTTTGTTTTTGTGCAATCAATGCATTTCAGGGAACACCCTAATAAAAACAAAAGTTCTGATGAAGGATGCATAAAAAAAAATGCAAGAAATCCGAATCAATTTCATTGCAAAGGGCTTACAATGTACATATATAATTTATGTATGATGTAATGAATGTATACATTCGATAGTTGTACATATGATGCTCGATGGTTTCTCAAAAGTTAGCGCAACAAATTTCTTTCATATCCATATGATACTTGTTAACTTTAATTAACTTTTTGTAAGTTTCAATCAAAACTGGATGAATATTTTTTATGTAAACTCTGCGGTGTACTTTAAATTCAAAATTTTCCCACAAGAAATTCAATTCATTTTTTTTTTCTTTTCTTAAAAATGAAATTAATACTGCATTAGTCAGCGAAACCCATATTATCGCCAGCATACAAAAAAGAATTTATGAGGCTCTTACGATATTATGCATGCATCATTTGCGGCACTCAAACTCATTAAAATTTTTACAAACGCCTCAAAATATTCTCAGAATTGCTGTGAAATCAGCCGTTGACATTGAAATGAATGTTAAAAACAATTTAGTTGACAGCTGAACTTTAACTGCGCCAGTTAAATTAAAGCAAACAAATAAACGAAACTGAGATACAACAAATAATAAATAACAACAAACAGCTGCTATTCATTAAAACAGCTGCTAAATTAATCATGCGCATCAATTTGGTTACAGTAAAATGCAATGTAAAACAAGTTGCATTACACACTATGCACCAAAGGGAGATACTTTAAAAAGCTGCAACTGAAAGTGGAAAAAATGTCAAAAGTTCAGCACAAAGAGGGTACATAATATGGAATTGTCCAACACTAATGCGGAAGTTTCAGCGTAACACGCATAATTCAAATTATAAACAATTCATTTTTGACAAATCGCACAAAAATGTTGACACTTTTATATTCTCACACAATTTTTTTGTGTTTCAAAAAAGTTTTATACTTTTCACATCAAATTTTTTGAGTTAATAGCGCTGTCAACAAGCCTGAAAATAACAACAACATTATAAAATAAATACTTTGAAGTTTTTGCCTTATACGCGCAATTATCCAGCAGTGTATTTTATATTGTAAAAATGTGCCACACACATGTGATGCATGCGCACAGCACACGCAGTGGCGTAAAAATTCTATGGATTATTTTTTTAAGTTTTTTGATTTTTTTTTTTAAATTGTGTTTACATTTTTCATTGGGTTTTCCGTATTTTTTTTTTTTTTGTAGCTATTGGAAGTGGGCGAAGTTTTATTGCCTCGTTTGGTCTTACAGCTGCTACTACCGCCGGTATCATTATAACTTTGTGGGAGTTTTCATGCCTGTTTAGTTGCTAATTGAATTATTTATTCGAGTCAAACGTTTGGCAGCAGCAACATTAAAAACCAAATTTGCTGTGAAATCGTGCAGAATTTGCATTCATTCGTATTCAATTATAAAGCTCGATTTGAGTAGATATAGTGCGTACATTTCATTAGCTTAAAGTCTATTGCATTACTAAGCATATTCTAAGGCATATTAAAATAAAATAATGAAATCTGTTAAATTAAAATTTTAAAACTGAGTCTTGTAGCTCAATAACTAAGATATTCTAAAAATAAATATCGGACATTTTTTAAATACCTGCACAATTTATTTAATTTTTTTTTATTGTTTAAAACTAAATATGTATCTCAAAAACTATTAGAAATAGGGTAAAAAAAGCTACAAAAATTTTGTTTAAAATGCTTTAATTTTATAGAAAAAAAAAATTAACAACAAATAATTTATTAAAATGTTTCTCAAAAGATCCTTGACATATTTTTTTGAAAAAATTTTTGCAAAATGTCAAAAATTCGACACAAGTTGAAATATCTAAAATCTTGAAAAGTCGAAATATGTTGAGAAAGACATCTATGTTTTTTTATCTATAATTGAACATTTAAAATATGAATACAAAATTATCTGTATTAAGGTGCTTTTATTTCAATAAACTATTTTTTTTTTTCTGAAATCAACATGAAAATTTTTTACTATGTTGATATTTCCGATTTCAAATATTTCGAGGCCACTAATGACCAATAAAGCTCAGTCTTATATAAATAATTGAGAACATGTGCATCAAACTTTAAAATAAAGAAATCAGAGCCAAGTTTTCAGTTGGTGTTATAATTAAAATAATTTAGCGTTCTTCTGGTTAACTAATCTATGCGGTCATGAATTAACATTTAATATGCTTACGATATTGAATTAAGCATTATAATTTAATATTGTGCGTAAAATTTTTTCTTACAATGATTTTGCAAAGTTTATTTCATTAAAAAGATGTCAATCCGTTCCTGTTAGAGTAAATCACAATTAGTAAAAACGATCATTTTGTGAATTCTATTGTTATCGAAATTTTTAAGCGATTTGTAACCGAGAGATGTTGTTGGCTTAGAAGCTTTAATTCTTAATTACTTATCTTATTTTATTTCATCTAAAAAAAAAGAAAATGTTAATATGTTTTTTGTGATACATCCTCAAGTAATTGTAATACATAAAAAGTAAAAAAAAGTTAAGATAAGTCGATTATTAAAAAAGTCGAATAGTAAAATTCGTCGATTTGACGACGCATGCTTACAAAACTTGCTTAAAAACCCCTTTAAATTCAAACATTCCAGTACTTATTACGAAAGCACAAATCCAACTAAGGTTAGTTGAACGCGGAGGAAATAATAACTGTACTTTCAAAAGTTATTAGAAAAAAACTAAATCAGCCACGTCGTTTTGACTAAGATTATTAAATATTAACATCTTCAGAAATGTAATTTAAGATGTTGGTAAGATGATATCTAAAAGTACAAAATTGGTTCAATTGTTTTGATTTTCTTTTTTGAATACTTTAAAAAGTTGGCTTAGTTCAATAGTTTTTGAACCAATTGTGAATAGCTTTTTTAATTGACTTTGAGATGGTACCAATTATATTTTGGAACCTATTCCTACGAAAAAATTCACGCTGCTTATTAATCAACCTCAAATCACTACAAGCGAGACGAATCATTGCTTCCTTGATCATTTTTGCTTGAGCGCATATACAGTGGCTCCCAGCTTATTTGGCCCACATCATTTATAAAATTGTTTTGTTACACAAAACAGTATTTTTATACAAAACGAAAAAAAAATTGAATGTAGTTTTTTTTTTATCGAAACATTTTCATTTATTATACACAAAAAAAAAAAAAAGAGTATTCTGTTTTCACAAAGTTACATGAAAAAAAGGAAAAACTTAAACAAAATTCATGTCACAGCTTAAATGGCCCATCAAAAACACATAGTACTCGTATGTAGTAAAAAAAGAAATCATTTCACATAAAATTTGTCAAAAAATTAATCGCTCATATTTTATGGGATATCCTTTTTGCATCGCTTTTGCATCGAATCCACGCACTTTTTTTTGTATATTCAGCAGAAATTTTATTCCATTCGATCATGAGCACATTTTTGAGGTCCATTTTATCTTTTATGTGGCGATTTCGAATACCTCGTTTCAGTACAGACCACAAGTTTTCTATAACAATAAAATCTAGAGACTGTGGAGGTGTTGCGATGATATGGGGACATTTTCAAGTGATCCATGTTCGCACAATTAATGACTTGTATTTGGGTTTTTTTCTTGATAAAATCGAAAATTTGCTTCTATACTTAAACTTTTGGCACCCTGTATCAAATTGTGTTGTAGAATTTTCAAATACATATTGTTGTCAATATTTCCTTCAACAAAAATGAGATTACCAACCCCAGAAGACGCCATGCAACCCCATACCAACACATGCCAACCGCCATGCTTAACTGTTTCTCGTAAACTTTTTCGTTTGAGCTCTGCATTTGCTTCCCTCCAAGTAAATTGAAGATGAAGAGTTCTGGAAAACAGTAATTTTTTCTGATGAAAGTAAATTTGACCTCTATGGGTCAAATGGTAAGAAATTTATTTGAGGAGAAAGTTAAAATTAAATTAAATCAAACAACAACAACAGGTATGAGGTATGAGAATATTAATAAATAAATAAGTCACATATTATTATGAAGAAAGTTGCAATCCAAACCCAAGCCTTTATCTTTTTATTTGCACATTCAGAACGAAAAAAAACCCACATGTCATTCTTGGATAATTTTGTTTCGGTTCGGAAAGCGTCAGATCTGGCAGTAAGCGAAATTCGATGTTACTATTAACCATTTAATCGTTTTTACTCAGTTGGTTTGCTAAATAACAGCTTCAAGTACATTGAAGTAAATTTAGAAAAACAACGGTCGTTGCTAATTGGCTGTTCATAGTAATCATTTAATTTATTATTTTTCGATATTTACATACATATATCAAAATAAAGGACATTTTATTTGAAAATATGTTTCTTGCTTCCCTGTCACAAATTCTTAAGACTTAAAGGGCTTCCTCTAAACACGAAAGCTGAAAAAGTGGGGAAAGTCACCGCTATCTATGCAAACATGCAATCAAATGATTAATGGCAATTTAACAGTTTGATCAGGCTTGCCGTAGCTGTGAAAGAAAAATGTATTCTACAAAAAGAGAAAATGTTTCAAAATTGTTAGACTTAAGTAAATAAATAAAAAACACAAACAGAAAACAAAATCTGAGAGTCGCGCTTTTAATATTGTTATGAAATTGTCTTAATATAAGCGCGTACTATGCCACCCTAGCGCTACAATTTAACCGTAGGATCAGGTGATGAGCGTGAGAGCGCATCATGAGTTTGGCCATGATATGTGTACATAAAGCACATAGCGGCACATTATTTTGCTAAAGTAAATTAGCGGACTGGAATGTACAGAATTGTTTTTGTAAAAGAGATGCATTATTGGAATGCAAATGAATTGTTTTTTTGTTATTGAAGTTATTGAAATTTGTAACGTTATTGAAAAATAAAGTTGAGTTGAATTTGAGAAGCTAAGTAAGAAGCACGCGTCTTCAGTTTATAAAGATTTTATTTTCAGATTTCAACGATTTGGTAAGTTTTCTTCGGTGCACACCAGATACATAAGAAAAACCTAAGCCTCTCGGGAACCAGAGGTGCACTTACGAAGGCAGCAACGAACCAATTTTTACAACACTGGTGTCAGATGTGGGGTGCTTAAAATTGCACTAACACGAACGAACTGGAGCACCAGTTTTTCCACCAACCATGCCTACAAAAACGCGCGAGCTTAATCAACTTCGACATCAAATTCAACAAGATATACAGCAGCATTTTCTTAGCCTAACAGAATCTATGAATAGTCAGCTCTCCAGTATGCTACGCGGACAACGCTCACCGTTGCAGCGCGAAATTCAAGAATTGCGCGTGGAGCTAGGAAATCTGACACATGCATTAGAGGAGCGTGTGGCTGGAATGGAAAGTGCCTTAAATCGTTGTACTACGGAAGCGGCTATCTCGACTGTGCTTCCAAACTCTGCGTCAAACCAAGCTATTTTCAGTACCGCATCAACAACCCCTGGTGCAGCCGACGTACGTTCGAGTGCTGGTGCTACAAACTGTGGCACTTCTCATGATTCACCAGCAGCACAAGCTTGTTTCACTCGTCCGCAGTCCAGCTCTACAGGCATAACGATGGGTACGGATACCGTGCCTCAAGGTCAGCGCGAGGAAGTCACCGACAGCACCTCACACGGCGATCAACACACCACAAACTTGTTGGATAGCCGGCAGTCAACGCAGCTGCAGCCACCGGTCACTTTTCAGGTTTCACGACGTCCATTTTGTCAGTATGACATTTCGCCATACGAAGGAAAAACCTCATGGTCGGACTATGAATGCCTGGTTGAGCACACTGCTAATTTTTATGGATGGACCGCGGCCGAAAAAGTAATGGCAGTGATTGCTAATCTTCGTGGGGACGCGCTACGTCTAATAAGCACTCTACCAACTTCACCTGCTCCAAGTTGGGAACAGGTAAGACAGCTTCTTCATGAACAATTTACTGTGCCCTCGCAAGTAAGCTACCAGGAGTTCAAGCGGCGTACACAAGGCGTGAGAGAAAGCTTAACTGAGTTCGCCACTGCGTTGGAGTTGCTGGCAGTAGCCGCGTTTCCCTCTTCACCACCATCGTTTGTTGCCGAAACGTTGAAAAATCAATTCATCGATGGCCTTCGCGATTTAGAAGTGTTAAAGTTAGTGGTTGCTGGGCAACCTCATTCAATTAAAGCAGCTTTGGCAGCCGCGCAGGATATATCGACTCGAACGGAATACAGGCGCTCACGTCCTGTGTACGCCCTGGATACTTCTGATAGCCAGCCGCGAAATAACCGACGTCAACGGCGTACAAACAATGTTGAAAATCAGCAGGAAAACGAGCACTCGTCGATCATGGGGAGCGAAAATCGACGAGCTCAAAATTAACAGCTCCACAATCATTTTTATGTAAACATCAACTCCCTTGCTCGAACAAAGTTGAGGAAAGTTTTCACACAGCAACAAAACTTCATCATACGTCAACACACTGTATAGGCGTTGTTGGTAACAACAATCTTTCGGTACGTGCCATGCTTCAGGGCTTACCTATCGATTTCATCGTTGATACTGGGGCAACAGTGTCTCTCATCCCAGCCTATATGATTCCACAGCAGTGCAATATTGTATCTGGACGTTGTCGATTATCCGCTGCTGGTGGAAGCGACTTTTTCTCGACAGGTAAAACTACGCTAGAATTTCACCTAAGCCAACGCAGCTTTGAACATTCGTTTTTGGTTGTCGACGCCAACACTCCTGCTATATTGGGACTCGACTTTTTATGTACGCATCAAGCTACTATCAATCTCAGTGATACCCGAATGGAATTTTCGTGGGGAACAGTGCCGTTGCGCACTTCGCCATACTTAAGAAAGGACCTTATTGTATTGAGCACGCCACTACAGTTACCCGCCCGCTCCGATACATTAATCCAAGTACCGTGCGCTTCAAAAAAATATACTTCGGTGCTGTTGATAGCTTCCGCACCCGAAAATAGTCTGCCTGAAGGGGTATTTGTTGGCCGATCCTTAATGAATCCAGAGCGAATGACAATGCCAATACGTCTCATTAATACAACCTCTACATCGGTAGAGCTTCTCCCGAACACCGTGGTAGGTGGAACGCACGAGGTAGAAATTGTCAGGGTGATCAACCAATCTTCTGTAAATGCACCTGGTAGTCAGGATATGAGTTTCGTTTTACCAGAAGACCTACCCATGGCAAATCAGCGAGCCTTCAACGATCTGGTGAGTGAGTTTAGCGTAATATTTTCCTCTCATTCTAGCGATTTTGGGCGAAAAGACCGGGTGCAACATCAAATCGACACCGGCGAAGCTCTACCTATTCGCCAGCCACCACGGCGTGAACCTTTAGCGAAACGCAATGTAGTTGCTGATTTAGTAGCAGATATGGCCTCCCGTGGAGTGATAGAGAAGTCTTCCAGCCCATGGTCATCCCCGATCGTCCTCGTGAAAAAAAAAGATGGCACCATGAGATTTTGCGTGGATTATCGCAGGCTGAACGACGTCACGAAGAAGGATTCATATCCACTGCCTCGAATGGACGATATCTTGTCTACAGTAAGCGGCGCAAAATGGTTTTCGACTGTGGATTTAAAGATCGGTTACTGGCAGGTAGAAATGCATCCGAATTCAAAGGCCAAAACGGCTTTTACTTGTGGTTCCGGCTTATGGCAGTTCAAAGTTATGCCGTTCGGGCTATGTAATGCCCCTGCGACGTTTGAGCGGTTGATGGATGGCGTTTTCGAGGGTCTTCCATGGAGTACTGCCTTGGTCTACTTGGACGATATTATTGTCCATTCGCGCTCAGCTGAGGAACACATAATTGCCCTGAGTCACGTGTTTAGCCGCTTGCGTGATGCAGGATTGAAGTTAAGTCCAGAAAAATGTAACTTTTTTCAAAAACGCGTGCGCTACTTGGGTCATATTGTTGGAGAGCCGGTTTGGAGGTGGACCCAGAAAAAACAGCAAAAGTAGCCAGCTGGCCTGTGCCTGGTTCTAAAACTGAAGTGAAGTCGTTTCTGGGACTCTGTTCATATTACAGAAAATTTGTGAGTGGATTCTCAACCATTGCGCGCCCTTTAACAGAATTAACAGAGTTAAAAAGAGCTTTTGAGTGGACCGCTGACTCCCAGCATGCGTTTGATACTTTAAAGAGGCATTTAACAACAGCTCCTATTTTGGCTTTTCCTGAAGAACAATCTCAGTTTATACTGGACACCGACGCTTCGAATTCTGGCATTGGCGCTGTGCTAAGCCAGGTGCAGAATAATGAAGAAAGAGTAATTGAATATTACAGTCGAAGCTTAGACAAAGCCGAGCGAAATTATTGTGTCACACGTAAAGAATTGCTTGCGGTTGTTGTTGCCGTGTATCATTTCAGGCACTATTTACTTGGAAGAGAGTTCCTATTACGGACTGACCATGCTTCATTACGATGGTTGTACAATTTTCGGGCACCGGAAGGTCAAGTGGCTCGCTGGCTAAAGCGATTGCAAGAATATAACTTCGTTATACAGCATAGAGCCGGAATTAGACATGGCAACGCTGACGCCTTATCGCGTCGTCCCTGTGGAGACTGCCGTACTTGCGATCGTGCAGAGAAAAACGATGGTCAAAATATACTCTCGGTGGCCACGGTACCACAAAATTTGGCAGATGCCCAAAAGGTGGATCCTTATTTGAGTAAAGTATTGCAGTGGATCCAACAAGACTCACGACCAACTAAAGATGAAATTATGAGGGAAGATTCTGAATTAAAATCATGGTGGGCTATGTTCGATCAATTTGAGCTTCGCAACGATACCTTGGTGCGAATATGGCTGGATGGTGAGGATCAGCGCACAATACCCATACTACCTAAGGAGTTCAAAGAATCGGTCATCAGGCAGCTTCATGATAGTACAACAGGAGGTCACCTGGGAGTGCACAAAACACTCCAAAAAGTAAAGCAGCGTTACTACTGGATAGGAATGACTAGCGATGTCAAGCGTTGGTGAAGTAATTGTTACACATGTGGCGCGAGGAAAGGTCCTGGTCATCCTACGATAGGCAATTTGCAGCCCTCTATGGTTGGCGCTCCATTTGAACGCATCGCCATCGACATTCTGGGTCCCCTACCTAGGACCGATGCAGGCAATCGTTATGTAGCTGTAGTTATGGACTACTTCACCAAATGGCCAGAGTGTCTATCGCTCCCAGATCAGACAGCAGAAGTTGTTGCGCATGCACTTGCCAGTGAGGTATTTTCTAGATACGGTGTACCGCATATCCTACATTCAGATCAAGGACGCAATTTCGAGTCTGAAGTTTTTCGTCGTACTATGGAGATGCTAGGGTCTGACAAAACCCGCACCACACCACTGAGGCCACAATCCGATGGCATGGTCGAGCGATTTAACCGAACGCTGCTGGATTATTTGGCGAAATTCACGGATAGAAACCAGCGCAATTGGGACAAGCTTCTGCCTTTCGCGCTAATGGCATACAGATCTGCGGTGCACGCTTCTACCAAAACATCACCAGCTCAACTTTTGTTTGGCAGAGAACTACGTCTACCAGTTGATTTGGTATTTGGAGCACCATCAACGCAAAATCAAGAGCTGCCAGAGTACGTTGAGAATCTGAGAGAAACTTTGCGCAAAGTTCACCAATTAGCACGAGATCACCTTCAGTTGACTGCAGAAACAATGAAGCAGAGATATGATCTACGTTCCAATGCTAGGTCATTCAGCACCGATGATTTAGTGTGGGTGTATTTGCCCACGAGAACAAAAGGGCGAAGTCCAAAACTTCAATGTGATTGGATTGGACCGGCAAGAATTGTAAGAAAAATAAGTGATTTGGTGTACCAGGTACGGTTACCCGCTAAGAGGACATTACGAGTTTTGCACGTAAATCGTTTAGCACCGTATAACAACAACAATAATGGACTTCGGCCAGGAGGCTCGAAGCTAAACGAGGGGGTAGTGTTATGAAATTGTCTTAATATAAGCGCGTACTATGCCACCCGTAGCGCTACAATTTAACCGTAGGATCAGGTGATGAGCGTGAGAGCGCATCATGAGTTTGGCCATGATATGTGTACATAAAGCACATAGCGGCACATTATTTTGCTAAAGTAAATTAGCGGACTGGAATGTACAGAATTGTTTTTGTAAAAGAGATGCATTATTGGAATGCAAATGAATTGTTTTTTTTGTTATTGAAGTTATTGAAATTTGTAACGTTATTGAAAAATAAAGTTGAGTTGAATTTGAGAAGCTAAGTAAGAAGCACGCGTCTTCAGTTTATAAAGATTTTATTTTCAGATTTCAACGATTTGGTAAGTTTTCTTCGGTGCACACCAGATACATAAGAAAAACCTAAGCCTCTCGGGAACCAGAGGTGCACTTACGAAGGCAGCAACGAACCAATTTTTGCAACAATATGTTTAAAAATCGTAATATTCAATTTATGAGCAAAATTTAAATTGGCGGCAAATTGTTTCGACCAACGTCAACACTGATTCACTTTCCGACGTATCAAGGCTGCTTTCTAATTAAATTTCCCACGAAAGACTTTGAGGCTTGCGTAAACTTTGCTCCATACAAATTTTTTTCGAGGCTCAAAAATGTTTTATGCTTCGAGACATTTTCGCGTTTGGAGGAATACCCTCATTATAATGTATTTTTTTCTTTTTTTGTGGAATATATCTGGACAGTGCAAAATTATTTCTGAAGTAGGCTCATAACCACATATTAATATTTGGGACGAAATAATATCTTCAAAAGAAATAATTGATAATGTTAAAAAATTAAGTTTTAACGCCATTTATCTTAAATATTATGACTAAGTTTTCTGTTTGATTCATCGCCACAAAATTATTTCGGGCACATACTATTTTCTTTAAAGGCAAAAAAGCTTCAGTGTAGATATTTTTTTTTTCAGTTTTTTATACAACGAAATCATCAAATAAACTGAAAAAAATTAATTTATATATTTCAAAATAATATTAAGGCTAATTACAGATCAAAACGCAACATAACTCAAAACACAAGGAATTTTCTTTGAATATGCTCTAAAAATATATAGTTGTATACATTTTATAAAGTTTATCATTAATATTTCGAAATCATAAAACAAATCTAAAAAATAAACCAAAAAGCGTTTTTCCCAAAATTTATTTTTAGCTGAGTGTCACACTTGTGAACTCTAAAAGTCACGCATTCAATAACTTGACGTAGGAAGGCGCTTAAAATTTACGCCCACTCATAAATTTTTGAAAATTGAAAGCATTGACTAAAGAATTTTCTTCTTTTTTTTCAAAAATACGTACACTAGGGGTTTTCACATTAGTCATGCCAAGCAGTGGAATATCTAAAAATATTGGAACAAAAAATCGTTGGCAAAGTTTCAAAATTAAAAATATTTTAACTAGATTTCAAACATATACACATGCATACATAACATTATAAAGAAAACAATTTTTATCTTGTTTTAAAAACCTATACAAGTTTTATAATTCGTCATTAACATGTACTCTGATGGCTTATTTAATGGTTTTTCCACTAAATCGTTACATGTATTGCAAAATCAATTTGTATTGCTACAGTGGAATAGGAGAGTTTTGTTTTATTTATTTTTTCTCATTATTGTTGCCATTAAATTTCGTTCAGTGTAGTGCCATCAAAGTAATTGCATTGCCAGCACTATTGCTACGTTTTGATTACTGTTGCTTAATTTATATACAATTTAACTGGAAACATTCATTAAATGCTCATCTTATGAGTTTTTAATGATTTACAAATATTTAGATTTCATTAGAGTTTTTAGCAAAATAAATACTGTAAAATTTTAATGAGATGATGGTTCAACTTTTAGGTGTGCGCTCACTGGTGTAAAGTACTGCACATGATGTTGCATACAGTAAAATTTTTTTCAATTTTATTTTCGTTGACGTGGTAGCAAAAACTTTTGATTTGTTGGTTTAAGTGTCATATGGGATATTTTTTTACGTTATTTAATTAAGTTGTAAAGTTTAATTAATATCCTATGAAATTTGCATTCACCATGCAAATTGTCAAGTATATTTTTAAGAGAAGGTACATAAACTTATTTATTTAATATAATTAGAAAAAATATTAAATTATATATAAATAATAAATAAAAAAATAAATATATTACTTCATTTTGCTTAAAAAAAAAATAAGTAACATGATTAGTGAATTTTCCCAAATATACTTTGATTTTTCATAAAACAAAGTAGTCTTCAAAAAGTACAATCATTAAGTCTTCGTCACATTTTTTTAACTATGGGGAATTTAATATTCAGATAAGGGTAATGGACCTGTTCATTATGAAAGATAGTCAAAAACTATAAGGCGTTTTCGTACTTTTAAGCATTGGGCTATTTGTTTTTGAGCGATTATATATTATTTTTTTTGGTAAAAATTAATTTTTTTTTAACGAAAACGTTAAAATACCCCAGAACATTTTCATAAGAAAATGATTCAATGGCCTTGGCTGAAACCTGGTGTTGCTTGAAATAAAGAAAAATTTGATGAATTTAAATACGATTGATGGCATTTTCTGAATAAATGCTTCAATGTAAACATTTTCCCATTTACTGGAATTAAAAGGTAATGTTTGGCTTTAGGCTAAGCAATTGATACAACTACAAATTATTTAAGCCGATCCTATGCTCCTCACGGAACATAAGGCCTCCATAAATCTCATCCAACGTGCATGATCTGTAACGAAAGTCTTCAATTCTCGATTTACGATTCACGTATTTCCTACTCTAGCAAACGTTTACACGATGACCTCCATTTCTATTTTGGTCGTTTAATTTGAATGGAAATCGGATCTTAATAGCATCTGGTGACATTGGAAATGATCCTAGGCCACGAAATTTTCAGAATTCGGCAAACAATCAGAATTGAAAAATTTTTTCTTACAGTTGGTAATATTTCCTCATATCAAGGAAATGTGTATGTATGTCTTACCGATGACTTTTTTTTCTCCTTACACCAAGCACATTCGCTAGCTGGACTGGCCGACGTTGTTCTGTGCTCACCGGTAGGTAGCGTTATAAGTTAAGTTTAGTTATAGTTTTTGTATAAGAAAGTCTGGACAAAAGAGGTCGTTTGCGCGAGTGTATGGTATACAATGAGACAAAAAATTGTCACTTCAATGATCAAGCGTGGAAAAGCGCATGTTATTTGAATGCAGAAAAATTAACCGCTTGATAATTGCAATGGAATATTGTTAATGGAAATTCAAACTTAATTCACTGAACATTGAAAATAAAATCCTGGATTTACGTATGAGACGATACATAAAATCACCGTCCATTTTTTACACTGAAACTTACTTTTTCCGGAATTTTTTATGTGTGTGCCAAGTCTCATTCATCTGTGTCCAGTAATTGGAAAGATATTATAAATTTTATTTTCCTTTCGTAGCATCGTCAACTTTTTCTAGCTAAACTATAATAAGAAACTTCCACAGACCATATGGAACATATGTACTAAGTCTTTTGGCAGTCGGTGGAACAGCTTAGAAGTCCATTTATAACACATTACCTTTATTTTTCAAACCTTTTTTGAAATGAAATAACTCAGAAGATATGATTATTTTTATTTTATAGAAACAACATTTACTTATTGTAAGCACGACATTGATTTAGTGTTATTGCTGTTTATTTTTAAAGTTGTCTCTGAACCGAAGTAGATTTTTTTTCAGTGTGCAAAAAACAAATGAATGCTAAAAATAAAAAATGCTATTTTTGAAAACCCATTCGCTATCGCTTTGTGTAACATAATTGTCAATATGACAATTTTTAGTCGTCACTCGATGCAATAAAAAATACTTTATCTCTATTGACATCGAACCAACATTTCCCCGAAAACTGTTACCCATAATAGCAGTACGAGTACTCTGCAAACCTTCATTTCAAAATCACCAAAGGCTATCTTGTCCAACCATCAATTAAATTCGTTATAAAATAAGCGAATTCTTCAAAAAAAAAAAAAAATGCTACCAATTTTTATTTTGCTGATTTTCTACCTTCAACTATGTTTTGGCATTTGTGCAAACTTAAGAGAAAAAAAGGCAAAAGATTTGAGACAACACAAATTAAAAATCAAATTTAAACTGGAATTGCTTCTATTTGTCAGGGACAACGAAGCAAAAGCAGCAGCAACAGCAGAACACAAAAAGGACGTGACAAGGTGAAAAAGGAAAAAAAGAACTGAATTGATGCTGACATTATTAAAAATGTCAACATTAACAGCATTGAAAAATCCATTTCTTTTCTCTTCAACTGAATATTAATGGTTCATTGGAACCTTTTGCGTTTCTTTTGAAATTTTATTTGTAATTTTTTTCATATTTGAAGCCTGACTTTCTCTTTAAAACGTTAATGGGGCGGCTATATTACTGATAAGCAACGAATGAATTCAGAGAAAATATTTATATTAAATGCGAAAAAATATAATGAACAATTAAAGTCCACTCAATGTTGTTCAAATACGATAATTTTCGTGTTAAGGACATGAAATTGTTGACGAGAACATTGATGGTAGATGTGGGTGTTACGTAGCGGAAAATAACAGTAGCAGTTACGGCGGAATGTGCCATCACTGTTTTCTTTGACGTGTAAAGCCAAAAGTAAAAAAAAATATTTTCCATTTTCTGTTAAATTAAAGTCACTTAATTTTTTCTCATTAGTTTTAAAAAACCTTTGTTTAATGAAGCAAATTTTCCATTTGAGTATTTACAAATAAATCATTTGTATCGAAGAAATATATCAAAGGATTCACGTTGAAAGTTGCATATTTTCTGAAAGCAATTGTGAATTATAAAAATTTGTTATTGATATGCTTTACGTAAAGGTTTCGAATGGAAACTAATAACTGCGCAAAGAGTTCGATCAAAGTCGAAGAATTAATATTTTAAAAAAGGCCACAAAATGATGACCATTTAATGAGGAAAACTTTATTAACAATCTTTCGTAGCTTGATAGAATATTTAATTATTGATTTACCTGTATAAGTCGATGACTTCATTTACATCCAAAAGGAGTTATCCATACCCAATATATATATATGCTATATGTTATAGGATGCCAAATCAAAAGCCTGTTTTTGAATATACATAGTTAGACCAGACTTAAAAGTGCTATATTAGTGAATCAATTTTTCGCAAGCAGAACGGCATGTAGCTTCTTCAGAAATGGCTATGAACGATGTTAATAAAAGAGTGGAGCGTCGCTTCTACAAAAGCAACTCTTACTGAAAGTACAGTAACGAACTATTCGCTGTGCTCTTCGTTAGATGGTGTTGAAGGTTAGATTCTTTTATCATTCACTTAATTTGATTGAAAGATTTCAATTGAAAGTATAAGTGGACGTAATTCAGGATACGGATATAAAATTAAAAAAAAAAATTCCATACGAACTTTCATTTTCAACTTTAAAGAAATACACGAAAAATTTTATTTTTTTATTATGTTTGGTATGCATATGAATAATACCATTGGATAACAGAATTATAAAAAAATGTTAAGCTTTCTATGTCATAGAATAATTTCTGAGTGAAGTTAAATTTGTTTAATGGTTTATGTTAAGGAAATTAGTATTACACAGAAATCAAATCAAATAATTTCATAAAAAATTCATTTCTAAGCCATAGTCTGTTACTATTTTATTTATAGATTTATTTTTAGCTCCCTTAAGCATGTTGATTTAATTTCTGTTTACAAACTGAAAAACAATAATCGATATCACTTTTTTGAATTGTACCATCCGATTATTCTCTTTCTGTGCCAACGCAATTTACATATACAATATTTGCCAGTCGAGTAGGTAAGACGAGGGTAGGAGCTAGCAGCGCTTCTAGAAGACCTTCCCGTTTGGCAGGAAACAGGCCTTCCCCACCACACCCTTCAAACGTACACTTTTTTGTATGTAAAATATTACGCTGAAATACAGAAGTACTTGGAAAAACCGAAATTTTATTACGACGTGTCTTGGGAGGTTCTGAATTAGTTGTTTTTTTCTATCCGCGTCGTCAATTGCGATGGATAAATATATTTTGTTGCGTTTTTTAATTTATAAATTGCAATGTTTACACACTTAACTCTTCCACCTTAACAAAACACGAATCATAAGACCAAACCTGCCAAAATACACACCGTTCTTTACTTCTAACCTAACCTGACTAGATATTTTTCTGCAAAACGTGGAACAGCAACAAAATCCATCAAATTTGAGTTAAAATCCTAAAATTTTTCGGAAAAATTTATGACTTTTTTTTTTGTACTCACTTTCTTATTTAAAAAAGCCTACCAACATGAGAATATATTTCAAAAGCGCTGTATAAATATATTTACTAAAAGAAAAAAAAAAGGTCTTCACTTTCACATTCCGAAAACCCTAGCAAAATAAGATATGAAAATGCGCACCGAGCGGAATGCAAAATCAAAAACGCGGACTTGTCCCGCGAATCGTAAATGAGGTACTTCTTCTTCCATGAGTAAATTCATTATTTTCCTTGTCCGAGAAATATATATCCAAGAACGCGCTCTTCACTCTCAAGTTGACTTGAAAATAAATTGTGGGCTGGAAGTTCATTTGGTCTAAGGTTTCATTGTGAAACTTTCCTTTGGTCTAACATTTTGCCTTATCGAAATTGAAAGCAAAATGAAGAATAGCAGCAAATTCGCAGCATTTGAGAAAAAACAGCCTATAACAAGACAATTTGTGTTGATTCATATAAAAACATTTGGTACAATGGACGAATTTTTAGTATATTTGACGAATTTTAATTACATTTTCGGTAAATTTTAACTATTTTTAATATTTACATTGTCTTGTTTTTTGTGATAGTAGGCTTTTGAAAATTTTTGTAAATTTTGGTGAAATATCCTTACAAAAATGATGGTCTTTTCTTGTTTGGCATTTTTTTTAGTAAGAGTTGCTGAAATACGTAAATCAGGAAAAAAATAGCTGTAATTTCAAAAGTACGTCGTCGTTTCGACGAAGATAAGTAATTAAAGGTAAGCAATCATTGTAACACCATTGCTGAAAAATTTATTTTTTCCAAAGATACACGATTCGATATATTTTGCATTATTTCACAGAGGAAATACGCAGCATTGATGTTATTTTGTGAGAGAATGACCCATGTGCAGATCAATTCTAATAATTTTTACCCATGTAGCTCTACAATATAGCATCCAATTTTTTTTTTTAATATTTGTGTAGTGATGCGCCCATTTTTTTCTTAAACGCCCACACTTACTTTTAACAATCAGTGTACTGGTATTTTTAAGCATTTACTCATTTAACATCCTTAGTGTAGCTAATAACATTTTAGTCCTATGTATATGAGCGTTTCCATATCCCTATTATACATTTGTCTGGGAAATAAAACTGATACATTTATTCCTACATTATCCCCTGTACATAAGCAAGCTCACATATTCCATTTATAAATCATATTATTGCGGTCTAAATTTGACGAAATTCATTGCATGTAGCTAGCGCAAACAAAAGCTTATTTCTGTAATTATGTACTTGTTCTGCGAACTCTCTAAATGCAGCTTAAATTGTGTTTATTGCAATTTCACAAAAATTAAGTTATCATCAACACAAATAATGTGAAAATAATTTGGAAATATAATACGTGAACATTGTTATCTATGGTTGAAATTAACACTAATTGATGGAAATATTGCCAAAGTTTTGAAAATTTCAACAACGGCAGCTAAAAAAATTATAATGAAAAATTAAGTTAATACGCAGGATATGTAATATGCAAATATTTTAGTCAACTATTAAATGCAGCTAATTACAAATAAAATATAATTCAATATCAGAGCGAGTAACAAAAAACAACACAAAATATGTAACATTTTCCTAGAAAAATTTTGAATATTTTCATATTTTAAGGCTCAAAGACATTTTTGTTGTAATTAGTTTAACTAGCCAAATAACAGTGTGTCGTTGGTTTGGTTACTTTATTAATTGAAAATATATTTTTCTACACAACCAAATAACTTTTTGGACTAGCGTTATACAGCTTAATATATGCGTGTTACATTCCCAATGGAAATAAATGCATGCTGACTGCTAAAGCACTACATAGTTTAAGGGCTGGGAAGTATCTGTATAGATCAAAGTTTCATTACACATAAAATATTCGGCATTTTATTTCAAATTTTGTTAAAAACTGAAAAATGTTTTTTATGTGGATCCATCTCGGAATGTATTGTTTCGTATGTATATCTTTCAGAAATTATTCACATAAAATCTTACAAACTTTCAGAAACAGAAATCTTTGATTTTCATTTCAAAAAGCTTTCTAAATTATGTCAATGTTTGCTTTTAGATTTCATTTGAAACGTTACTTTAACGATACGGAGCGTTGTTAGGTTGAGGGGGAAAAATTAAAAATGTTATTACGGGATCGTTTTTTGATCTGTTTTACTTGCACTGCTATTTTATTACGTCTTTGGAATCTGAATTATGGATTCATATTACCCGTGTAAATAAGAGCTGAGTTTAAATAGTTATCCTTTGTGACGGTTTCATGACTTATAATTGAAAATGATAGCACAAAATATACTTATTGTTAATAACGGGTGTTTTTTTTAGAGGTATAGAGCTTCGAATTGAAATAAAACACAAGAAAATCGTTTTAATGTTCATCAATTTGGCTTTATTGGAAGGATAATTTTATGCCATTAATGTTTAAATATGATTTCGGGCATGTGGCCGCCGCGGCTGGCTCGAATAAAGCCAATTCTACAGGTCCAATTTTGAACAACTTTTTCGAGCATATGGGGCCGTATGTCGGCAATAACGCCACGAATGTTGGCTTCCAAGTCCCCTAACGTTTCTGGTTTGTTGGCGTAGACGAGCGACTTCACATATCCCCAAAGAAAATAATCCAATGGTGTCAAATCACACGATCTTGGTGGCCAATTGACAGGTCCATTCCGCGGAATTATGCGCTCATCGAATGTTTCCTTCAATAAATTGATTGTGACGTGCGCTGTGTGGCATGTAGCGCCGTCTTGTTGGAACCACAACTCATCCACATTCATGCCATCCAATTCTGTAACAAAATAGTTGGTTATCATGGCTCTATACCGGTCTCCATTAACGGTAACTGACTCTCCAGCATTATTTCGGAAGAAGTATGGTCCAATGACTCCACCAGCCCATAGAGCACACCAAACAGTCAGTTTTTGTGGATGTAATGGCGTCTCAAGGGTCTCATGTGGATTCTCTTCACTCCAAATGCGGCAATTTTGCTTGTTGACGTAGCCATTCAACCAAAAATGAGCTTCATCACTGAACAAAATTTTGCGATGAAAATCAGCATCGAGATCAATCTCATTTTCGGCCCATACACCAAAATCACGACGCATTGCATGGTCTCGCGGCTTTAATTCTTGCACAAGCTGGAGCTTGTAAGGTCGCAAGCCAAGATCTTTGCGCAAAATCTTCCATAAAGTTGATGGACAAAGCTCCAATTGCTGTGCACGGTGGCGAATCGATTCATTCGGGTCCTCTTCAACATTTTGCTCTACAGCGGCAATTGTTTCTTCGGTGCGCACTGTTCGACGTCTCTGCGGATGCGTATTATCACATAGAGTAAACGTAGTGCGAAAACGACCCATGGTTAACCGAATTAATTGCTCTGATGGACGATTATGTCGACCATAAAATGGACGGAGCTTGCGGTAAACTTCGCGAACTGAACCATTATTTTCGAAATAAATTTGCACGATTTGCAAGCGTTGTTCTTTTGTCAACCTGTTCATGATGAAATGGCAAACCAAACTGAACATAAATGACATTAGAGTTGCCAGATTTGACCATAAAATGCCAGTTTTATCTCTATTCGAAAAACAAACCTCTAAAAAAACACCCTTTATAAGTTGCATCAAACAAAACCAGCCTGGGAACATTCATACGGTTCTTTACTAACCATATATCCACTTAGATTGCAGATAACAAAATAGTAATATAGAAACGTTAGACATTATTTATATTTAATTAGAAAAATTCAGTAAAATTAAATCTGGAAGCTTTCAGAAACACTTCAGTATGATAACATGTGATAGATTTCGCTTACTATGTCTTAGAAAGGTTAAGGAAACGTTGAGTTTGGAACGTCCTAGAAACACTTTACAATGACTGCATTACACTTGAAATATATAGAAGGATTTCTGGTTCGTTTCGTACTATTCTTGAACCGCTACATGCTGAGTGAATTACCTGTTTTGAATATTTCGTTTCTATTGACTTGCTTGTTCGCAACAGCCATATGTGCTTACAAGGATGTGCTGCTCACAATGACATGACAATGCTGTATGAAAATAGAATATGCAATGAAATCAACTTCCATCTAAAATTTTAACTCGTTTGAAGTATTTTTAGCTGCTTCTATTTCTCATTGGGTTGATGTTTGATAATGCATGATAATTTAAGTTAGAGTTTTAATTAAAACTTTTGTTTCGTGATTTCAAAAGTAATTATTTTACCGGTTTATGAATATATTGTTACAAAACAATTGTATATTTTGCAATTTAAAATGTAAGTATTTATTGAAGAGCTTTGTTGAAATATGAATTAAAATTTAGTATGTAATATATATTTTATAAAACTATTTTTAATTTTAGTACTTTTATATGGTAGTTCGTTATTATATTGAAAGCACTACTTCTGCACAATATTACAATATTGTGAGAAAAGATGAATGACATTCCAATATCTATCCACTTATTTTCAAATACGTACTTCTTTCTTGTTTTTCCTGATAAGTTTTCAATCAAACTTACTTCAGCAATTGTTTCCGAAGGTAAACGTTTAAAATTTCATTAAGAACATATCTGTGGACAAAAACAATAACAGCTTAAATCGATATTTGATCACAAGGCAAAGCAACATAAGTTTTGTGCATGAGAATGTAACTCTTACTATTTCGGATTATCGTCGTAGATTGACTTAAGCTGTTATTGCTTGTTGCCACAGATATCTATAAGAATTCAAAAATTATAAAGTAGATACATAGGGATTATGGATGAAACAAAATATCCTTAATATGACCTGCTCGGCTTTGCCTTTCAGACTTTCATCCTTTTCTTGAAATCAATAGTCAATTGAGTAAGGTAAGGAATTGAGTGGTTTGGATTGTTTTCAACACTTAACTTCACTACGGCTATATCTTCGGGAGAACTTCGGAGACAAAAACGTTTCGGTGTCTCTATATCTTTAGTTACTTGAAGATTTTTGAATAGGTTGCTTGCACACGTCTCTGAAGGCACATGATTACCTTAAAAATTTGCTCAAATTTCGCACATCGTAATTGCGATTGAACGCAGATTTTCGTAATAAAATTCAACGATTTTTATTTTTTTGTTTTCACTGTGCAGCGCTCCATGGTAAATTTTCCGAATTAAAGATGTTAATTGTCAATATTTGATAACTGACAAAACAACTGTCAGGCCTTTCCAACTCCACATTTCTTGCTGATCCTATTAAATATATTGTTTTTTATTGTTATGCATTTATTTTTTAGAAAACCTCTTTTTTCTATAGTAAGTGCAGTCATTTTTTAACTATTAAAAAATAGAATTCGATTTTTTTTTTCACAAAACTTTGGTATGTAATTTTACAAGATAGCAAGATGACATTGCTTAGCGCTCATGTTTTTTGATGAGATGATTTAAACAAGAATCGTTTTAGAATTAGTAAACCATAAAACAGCATAATTTTCCAAACAATTACTTTTGACCCAATTTCTGTATGGCAATGCAAAATAATTTGCCAGCGTCGACGTTAACAGCTATATTTGCAAACACATACACAAGCATAAACGTATGTATATTTTGCACACACGAACCCATTGAAGTGCTTTTACACACTTCTACAACGCTCACTCACACTTATCTGCACATTATACGGATTTACCAGCCACATTTAGAAAATGCGAAAATGAACTTTGTTTAAATGAGCAAATAAATCATTAAACCTGGCTGGCAGCACAATTGCGATTGTGAAGGTAATGGCGAAAAAACAGGAGAGAAATATGTATGTAGCTATTGCCACAACAGTGGTGGCAAAAAAAATATGTGGAAACCACTATCGCTGTTGATGAGCAGCTTTAGCAGCAGCTTAACAGACACAAAAAAGTAGGTTATGAATAAAATTTAATATGTGGCAACCTTGTGTGACTAAAGTTGTTTTTCATTTTGCATATTCTTTGCCATCCAGCCAGCCACATGCTTCATGGTAGAACATGCATTATTGCACAGAGAGAAATGTTGGAAATGTTATGAGTGGATTAAAATATGTCTGGACATATTTTTTATATTATACTTTTGTCGTCAAAGCATACACTACTTAAGAGATTTTTTCATATTTTTGGTTTTTTGTAACTCAAAAAGTAACCATTCTAGTTCATCCAATTTTCCGTTTTAATTAAAAGTTGAAGGCAATGATGTGGAACTTTTTCTCCGTGTACATAATTGTGCTCTCAAGTGCGTATAGTGTAGCTGCATTTGTAATCGTAACTAAATGTGTGTTTCTGACTGAGTGACTAAATAATTTTTATAATTACACTGACTTACTATCTGTCTCTACTTAAATTTTTAATTTTTTTAATGCACTTCAGAAAAACGTACAGTGCTGCTGCACAAGGCTGACAGCTGGAATTCATTCCAAAATAAGTTGGGATTTAAAATATTTATAAAAAAACCGTAACATTTTGAAAAATTTGTCGCTTAAAAAGAAAAAATTCACTAAAAGTAGGAACCATTATTTTGAAAATTCTCTCGATGTTAGTTATTCAAAAAAGACATTTGTTAGAGTTGTTATTGTCAAAACTAACACTTAATAAAAGCATTAAAGACTTCGCATTACATTCACTTGACTAAGAAATAAAATTTAACTTGAATTATGCAAATGAAATAGAAAAACGCACAGCACTTAAGTGCATGAGGCGCGTTAATGGTGTGTTAAGGACGAATAAATGCATTCTTTTTTTGTTGTATTTATCCAGTTCATTTTTTAAGGTCAGAGCTTAAAAGTGAATTCATCACAATTAGGAAAACTAATTGAAATGCTTTTAGCGCGCGAGCATTAACAAACAGCAGAGAACTTTGGCAAGGGCAGTAACGAAAGCAGAACACTTCGAATGTAACAGCTGCAACAGCAACGACATCATTCTACATAAAACAGTCAGAATAATAAAATATTCTCAAGAAACTTTTAGCGAAAATCGTTAAAAGCAGAAATCGCTAAAGGCCATGACCACGCAAAAGTTTTCAAGTTCAATGCTGAAATTTTTGCGTAGGTTCTTATTTTCATTTATTAAGTTTTTTGGCATAATAAATCAAGCGAGAAATCTTTACAAATTATTCCCGGTCTTATTGTTGTCATTCATTTTACATAATTAAATTTTAAACAAAAATTGTGGATAATAGAAACACTGGAATCACTATATTGTACTGTTTGCATGCAACATACAGCAAACAAGCTTAACCCATGTTATGACTCATAAAATTTGTTAAACTAAAAATTTTAGAAAACTAAAAAAAAAACCTGTGAATATTTGGTTTATTTTTCAAATAAAAGCCTTGAAGATATTTATGGAAAATCATTGAGTCTTATAAACAATTTAAGCAGAGATAAGAACACAAAGTTTCTATCCTTCTTTAAAAAACTCAAAGACCTTTCTTGTAAACTATATTTAAAATATGTTATTAACAAAACAAAAAAAAAAGGAAATGTTGAGGTCTTATACTTATATAAAAATCAACATCTTTGCATCACTTGGATGGCACAGGCATGAGTTAAAATTAGTGTTCGATTATTCGAACGTTGAAGCTTATCCCATATCATAAAATCCCATACAAATAGAATATATAGGGTTGCCTTGTCGAATTCTGTCCCAAACATGGGTTGCCACTCATTTAAGAAAAGTTGAGCCCAAAAACGGGTGTCAACTAATGTTTAAGACATGATTCGACAAGGCAACCCTATATATTCTATTTAGGCTCTTCGATCTCTATCATTTGGCACAAATTTCAAGCTGTTATCTTCATTAATGAAAATTGACCCAAAAAACCGTTTGGGACAGGATTCAACAATGCAATCCCATGTATTATATTTATGCCTCTTCGAGTTCTATGATTTGGCATACATTTCGAGCTGTTATGTACAACAGTTTTAATTAGAACAACAAAATTGGCTGAAATTCGGGCATTTTCAGCCATCGGGACATGCCTTGGCAAGGCAACCTTAGAGAATCTATTTATGGTCATCGATCTCTATCATTTGGCATACATCTCATCCTGTAATCTTATACACTCGACTTTTCTACAGCCGAAAACAACGAAAAACGTTTATCTTCAACTATGTTTATTGAAAAATTGAAACGTATTTCCCACATATTAGCTTATAAAATTTCTTACTCAAAGCACGTCAGATCCGACTTTTTGAGTTTCATTTGCCTATGTTTTTAAGAAAACAATTTTGGACTTGGCCGGTTATGATACCACTGTACTGGACTTGGCCGGTTTTGACATAGTAATCAACAAATTTTGCTTGAAAAAAGTGGACTTGGCCAGTTTTGATACCAATGTACTGGACTTGGCCGGTTTTGATTTCAAGGCGTTGGACCGGTTTTGAAAGCAAGCTCATGAACTCGGCCGGTTTTGAAAACCATGTGTCAAAATAAATCTAAAAAATGTAATATTTCTGTCAATTTTTTTTTTTCAATCTCAAAACATAATTGAAAGATAAAACATGGTCTAGATTTTGATACCTATACGAGAATATCTCAAAATTTGATTTTCTTAGACTTGGCCGGTTTTGCGACTGGACGCCTAAATTGTTTGATGAATTTTTGTGATTTTAGATAATTTAGAGATTAGTAATGGGATTGTAAAAAATTATAAGTATTTGCTTAGCAATCGAAGAAACATGTAGAAAAATAAGAAAAAAAATTGTTTTCATGGAAAACTTACAAACAATGGTTGCTTCCCATATTTCTCTTACATCCAAATTGCTGGTTTGCTAGAGCCTTTCAACTGGAAAATTGTGCGGTCTTTGGGACTCCAGGTCAGCATCTACTTCAATTTCTTCTTCATCATCAGCCAACAGAAGGGTCTCAGTGACAGACAACTTGGATTGTTTCTGGCTCATTGGCTTCTCTTTTTTATGTTTTGCGTTAAATGACGGACGTTCTTTCCACGGACGTTGGCTCAATAATTTTGAATGGCGTAGTCTTACTGATCAAAGCTGCCCATCCTCTTGCTATAGCTGCGAAGCAAAACAGGCTGATTTACGTTGACAAATGAGCCCCTTCTTAGAAGACTTAGTTACTTTTCTATTTCTCTGAATAAGTATTTTGTACTATGACGTTCGAAAGAAGCCACCATCTGATCGTCTGTGGACAAAAACCCTGCCCAAAACCAAAAAAAAATTTAGAAGTATGATAAGCACTCACAAAACACCTCTAATCCTGTGAAAACACAGTAGAAATGGGAGAGGCGCTGTCACTTGTAGGGAAAATTTGACATTTCGAATTTGTGAGGGATCTTATGGGATAAGCGCCATCGTTCGATTAATCGACCTAACGGGAAAACAAGTCATGGTATCATTTTTTTTTTATGACGGATTTGGAATCGGGGGGCTGTAGTTACTGTAGACCTTATATCAAAAAAATTCAACAATTTTTGCAGCCCGGTAGAATATGGGTTAAATGTCCTGATATATTGACAAAATTGAACTTTTACCTACAGATTCGCAGGACTATGCGAATAAATAAATTTGTGCAGAAATTGCAGAAGTTGCGTATGTTCAAGTACTCAATCAAGTTACAACTCAATATGCCTCCACTAATCTCGGAAATATGGTCAAACTGACAAACAGAATACACTTAAGTGACGAACAGCATTATTGAAAGCGACAAGCAGTGTTTATTGAAATTCTGAACAATGGAATGGTACCATAGATCTTTCCTACTACGCTGTTAATATAAACTGAACAATTCAGGTTAGAGCTTAAAACAAAACCAGGTTTTCTTAACCCTGCGAATAAATTATAATTCAAAAACACCAAAAAAAAAAAAGAATTAACTCCTTGTAAACTTAATTCATACCATGCTAAAAGCAATATCTTAGACATAAGAAGATTTATTAAGAGCAATTTACTATCAGCCACAGTAAAAACAAATGTTTATTATGTCTATACCATAAGACCTCAATAAATTCAACAGGGAGAGAAAGGTATAATTGAATATCATCATTATGTGTGTGAATGCTTTAAATAATTGCTTATTAATTCATCTGCAATATCGCTAAAATAGAAATAGTGTCCAAGTTTCAGACAAAGCAGAGATTGTGGTACATAGTCAAATGCCTTAGAAAATCTTTGAGGCAAAGAAGAGTTATAAAATTTTGTTCATAAGGAATTCGAATGTCATCAATAAATTTCATTAAAGCGCTGGAATAACTGTGACCACCACGAAATCCAGATTGTAGACGTGATAATAACCTATTCACGTTTAAGTAAACAGAGAAACAGAGATTTCCTTTCATATACTTTCATCAAAGCAGGCAAAATACTTAAAGGTCTAAATTAGCTAAATATAGAGGCATTTGCATTAGGTATAGCAATAGCATTTTTCAATAGTTCGATAAAGTACGCACATGTGAAGCATAACATGAGTTATGCGGTGCTAAAACTTAAGTTAAAATCAATTGGTTGAATTTTATAAAAATTTCATCACAACCTACTGTTTGGACTAGTTTTTTTAATACTTTGATCTAGCTACTTTTTCTTGACTTACAGCGGAGAACTGAAAAGAAGTATTGGGTACATTTTTTGAAGAGAGAGGTAACTAGGGAGAAGAAAACTGCTTTTTATATTTTAATTTTAAATAAAACTTTAATACCATATATTTACTAAACAATTAATTGGTTTTCATTTATTACTAAAGCTTTCCTAAGAAGAAAAATTTAAATTTAATTTTAAAAATAAATTTTTGATTATCTACTTTTCTCATGAATCCATCATGATTAAAATTGATATTCATTCTGCTTTATCCTGAGTTTCACGTGAAAAACGTTCCACCCGAAACTGTTCGCTTTTAATTTTTCGCCTATCACAAGTTTCGAGCGAAAAGTTATCATTTTCAAAAAAAAAAAAATTATCTAATTGTCAGCATTTATTTCGGGCGAAATGCAACGTTTAATTCCACCAAAATGTTCACCTGGATTTTTGTTGGCGAAAAAATATCGGAATTACCACACTGAAAAGTGAAATCTCATTCGGGCCAAATTCACAATTTCGGGTGAGCAAAAAAATTTCAGATGAAACGTTATTCAAGTGAAGTTCAGGATAAAGCTGATTAATATTTTCCTACTAAAAACTGTTGTGGCCGAATTTGATATGAAAAAATTTGTCAAGATAACAAAAGAAAATTTTTCAATAAATTATAAAAAATTAAAACTTTTTATAAAATAATCTTCTGATTGGCTTTCCATCCAAATTCTTGTAAATAAAATAAAATGTTAAAAAAAAGTTGAATTAATTTAGCAAACAATGGGTTTAAGACTAAAATTGTTTGTCTTGTGCCAAATGTGCCAGGAATTCATAATTATTGCTGTTTATGGTGTGCTGTTGCAATGCGAAACAAGTCGCTCATTAGCAGCAACAATCGCCAACAGGCTAAAGCATCCATAGCAGTGGCAGCAACAGTGAGACTTAAAAATCACCCACTTCTACACCCACTAAAAATGTTGTCAATGCCATTGATGTTGCTGATGCTGCTGCTACTCTCAATCTCATCATGCTCTTGGCATAATTTTATGAAAGAAATCATCAAATAAACGCTGTTTAAGTGACAGTAAAAGAATTTTAATTGCATACCCTAGCAAAAAAGGCTAAAATAAAAATGCTGAATAAAAAAAATTTTGTGTGGGTGTAAATTTGGCAACAACGCAAAAGTTTTTAAAAGTTTTTCTCCCTTTTATTTGCTATAATTATTGCTGTGCAAAGCTGTCTTAAGTGATGGGATATAAAAAAAGGATAGACAAAGGTTGACTTGGCTAGCACGAAAAGCTGAATGTCATCGTTTTTTGTGTAACTCAAGAGCTTTTTCTTTTTCATGTTTTATCTAAAAAAGATTTAAGGAATTCAAGATGGTTTTTTGACTTCATAAAAGTTTTTCAGAAATAATTATTTGAAATATGAGTTGTAGAACTAAGTCACAAGAATGTTTTACGGCTGCTTTGCTTTAATGTTAAAGATGCGTTTACAGCTGAAACTTTATACGCACTAAAATTAATTTCATAGACTGAACTATTTAGTACATTTTCGTATTCTGATTTGAATTTAAAGAAAACTGCTTTGGATTCAAATCGCTATTGCATATTTGCAGTGCTTATATTTGACCACTTGCCATCTGTCGTGTTTTGTTTGATTTCTATGTGTTATAGCTCATATTATTTTTTAAGAACTATCGATTTTCTATTCAAATTTGTTAAATAAAATGAAGGCGTATAAATAAGTTTTTTATAGTTTCTTTTGATATAATTTTTATTTTCGCGGCCAAATATGTCGAAACGAAAGTTATTCTTTCACCATTTGCAAACAAAAGTCTACCACAGTCCACAATTTCAATTTTCAATCAGAGAACGCCTTCTATCGCTGTTGGAATAATATAAAAACTTAATAACAATTATTGATTGAATGATAACTCCATTTTGCAAATAAAATTTTATGTTCTTTTGGGACACTATAAATATTTGAAAAGATTCTCTTCAAAAAAGAATGGTTTCGTTTTTTATCGGAAACTTTTTTTTTTTTGACAGAAAAGGTACACAAAGTTTTAGAATACAAAGTTGTAAAATCACTATTTCCGTTAAAAGAGAATGCAAATTTTATTACAGCACGTTAAGTTCTATGATATACACCAGTGGTGGGCACGTAGTGTCCCTATCTGCCCTCACTGCCCGAACATTTATTCGAAGCACAAGTAAGCGAAAACAAAATTCGTAAAGTTTCAATGCTATCGAGGCACAGTGATGAATTAAGTTAAAATTAAAACAAAAGCAACTCACAAAGGGATTACCGCTGCGCCGCATTGTGTCTTGACGAATGTAGCAATTGTTTTTGTTTGTAGAGCGATTTGGTTTTTTTTTTTATATTTGGAAATGAAAGTGTAAAAAACTTTAAAATTTCGTTGTTGTTGCTTGATGTTGCTGTTTCGCCATTTTGTTAGGTTTCCATGCCCACCACTGATATACACAATACATCAGCGGTAAGACATTATCAGGTAAGTCTTGAGGAAGTAATAAGTCGCAGAAATAATGTAGTAGACTTAAGTCATTTGCTTAAATAATTCATAGCTCATAACTATCTTCATTAGGAGAACGGAGAACAGTTTAAAGTGAGATTCCGATTCCAAATGCTCACAACATTACGAAAAGATGATTTTACATAACATAGATTGAATTTTCTTGAGATAAATCGAGTACCCATATTTCAAATGACAGGTTGAATGAACAATTTTTCCTTTTTTTCGACTCTTATGGGTTAAGAAATTTTACAATTTTCCCAAAACAAATTAACAAAATCTGAATATTTTCCTCAGATAATATAAGATGGTAACTCTTTTATAATAACTTTTAATTTTTCTGTCACGGTTGGCCATTTGGCGAAAATGCCCATATGCAAAAATTTTGATGTTTTTGTGGATTTTATTCCAAAATTTGTGGGGAGTAAGCAATAAGTAGTAATTAAGTAATAGAAGTAATTGAAATGAAGGATATAATAATATAAGTTATTTAAAAAAACGAAAATAATTTTTAAAAAACTCAATTAATCTTAATCTCAGTCAGGACTAGGGGAATTGCAGGGTATTTAGAGTCAGAATGAGGTGACGCAAAACTAGAATAGTTCAAATTATGCAAGGTCTGTTAATTTGGAAAAATTCAGATATCTTAGACTGCGGCTTACGGCATTCTTTTAAGCAAATAATAATTCATTAAAAATAGTGTGCCGCAAGATCGGCGGTAAAATTAAATGGGGTGATTTTGCTACTTTAAAGTGAAAACTCGGATTTTTTTTTTCATTTTTTTCCGGTCAATTTTAATTTTTTTATAAGAAAAAAAGAAGAAGAAGGAAAACTAATCATGAATTCGAATTCCTCGATCAATAACTGCTGTTTGAAACAATAAAAAAAATTAAATCACCTTAAAATATCAGTGCTGATAATTAAGAAAAATGCAGATAACTTGGTTTTGAAATAAAATAATGATATGCGGTTTCGGCATTCTTTTAAGCAAGTAACAGTACTTTAAAAATGATGCACCACGGGTTTCTTTAAAGGTGTTCCGCTCCTTGCGTACGCAAATGATATTGATATTATCGGTCGGAGTAAGAGAGATGTTACTGCTGCTTTCACTGCTATTGAAAAGGAATCAGCCAAAGTGGGTTTGACGGTAAACGAGGGCAAGACAAAATACATGATGTCTACTAACAACAACAAGAGAGCACGGGATCTAGACTCTCATGTTACAGAGGGCAACTGTAAATTAGAAGTTGTCAAGCAATTCATTTACCTTGGCACTGCCGTAACCAGCAATAACGATGTCAGTCTGGAGAATAAGCGGAGAATAACAATTGCTAATAGGTGCTACTACGGTCTCAGTAAGCAATTACGTTGCAGAGCTCTCTCTCGATCGACAAAGCTAACACTCTACAAGACGCTCATTCTACCTGTGCTTCTTTATGGCGCTGAGGCATGGGTGGTTTAGACAACAGACGCAGCCGCTCTTGGGGTGTTCGAGAGGAAAGTTCTCCGCAAAATCTTTGGTCCTGTTCGAGTGGGCGAAGACTATCGCATTCGAATGAACCACGAGCTGTATGAGCTCTACGCCGACATTGACATAGTTAAGCGTATAACAATACAGCGACTACGCTGGCTGGGTCATGTCCATCGTATGGATAAAGAAGCTCCAGCGAAAAAGGTATTCGAAGGGAAGGTCCCCGGTCAACGACGAATAGGGAGACCATGCCTCCGGTGGATAGACCAAGCTGAGGAAGCCCTAACCGCGCTTGGCATTAACGATTGGAGAAGGCGCGCGCAAAACAGAGGCGCCTGGCGAGAGCTAATGAGGTCGGCCGTAACCTGACAACGGGTTGTTATGACCATCTAAGTAAGTAAGTAAGTAAGTAAGTAAGTACCACGGGTTCGGCAGCAAAATAATATTTAAGGTGTTGCAACTAGAAAGTGGAAAACTGGTATTTTTTATTTTTTTCTGGTTAATTTTAAATTTTTTTATAAGAAAGAAAGAAGAAGAAGAAAAACTAATCACGGATTTGAATTTCCTGATCGATAGTTGCTCGAAAACCATACCCACTTTGTTGGAAAATTTGATAGTCTCTACAACTTGCACCATGGCGCAAATCCAGCTTTCAATATTAATCTTTATCCTTGTAATGGGCTTTGTCACGACATATACGTATAAGGCTATTGTAATCCGCTAACACATCGTGAAAAAAATAATTTTTTTTTCGGAACCGCTTGAATGTACATACATATTTATATAAAAAATATAAAAAAAAATTAATTGGGGGTATCTTCATATTATTTATATTTTTATTTGATAGTTTCTTAAACTGTAAAAAAAAAACATTTGATTTCATTTTGGAAAACTGGGTCTAGTCTTAAATCTTATCCGATCCTATCTTTTCTCTATCGAAAAGTATTTTTCTCTATCGAAAAGTATTTTTCGTCAATAAATTGCTACTTTTATCAATGCAACATATTTTGAATACAAATAATACGTATACTATTCAAATAAAAGATAAAAATTATAAGCTAGAAAAAAAAAATGATTTGAAAATAAATATGAAAAAACTTTTATACTGCAACTTAGAAGTAGAAACAGTCGCATGCGATGATTTAAATGCAAAACCTGGCTATCACGTGCTTGTTTGCCATACTTTTTGCAACTTTTGAATAAAAGCGCGTTCGCTTTGCACCATGACGTCGACGACAAAGAGAGACCTCACGTCGTTCCGGCGCTGCAGTTGGCATCATCCTCGCTGATGCTGAATAAATTGAATAAAAAATCTGAATAAATTGAAAAGAATCACTTTAGCGCCAGAGGGAGCCCAACCACCAGAAACAGAGCGAAACAAACAAACAAACAAACAAATGTAACATATTCTGAGGAAGCAAAAGTACAAGAGCGGCTCATGCGCGCAGCATAAGAAATCACAGTTTGTGCGTTACTCCTACTGCTCTGTTGCTTTAGTGGATAGATACGTGTATGCTAGCAGCCTGTAGCATCAAGCGAGTCACTAGTGCGTTATCTTGTGCAAAGTACATATATGTAGTATTTGAATGTATGTTCCATTGTGTGAATGTTTGAAATGTTCAGCCCACTGGACCGGATAAAATATTTCAAAAGCCATTGCTAGAGAAAATAAAAATATAAATTTAAAAGAAAAATTCACGTACGAGCACATCAGAAACAGTTCTTCCTTTTATGAAGTTAGCTGTAAGTTTCCACTTACATATGAAAAACATATTTATATGTATGTGTAAGCACCGAGTTTTCATATACATTTTTAGAATAAGCTTTTTGTTTTAAGAATTAGCAATTTTCGACTGGAGAGGAAATGATGGAAGAGCAATTTGAAAAGGGTTTTTTTAACTTCTTTAATATTACTGTTAATTAAATAATTAAAGACCTTACAAATCAGTTTCACAAACACGAATTAAAGCAGACGACCTTTCAATATGCGCGTATAGCGTTTCTCTTGACCTGA